>CM065053.1:69817816-70417816 GCA_032883995.1 Coronaproctus castanopsis
TTTTTTTATCATGTGTCTATCTCTCCCCAAATAAGCCTAAAACCAGAGCTCTGTAATTACTTGACCAGACCTTGGGACAGCTTTCTAACTGCTATCATGTGGTCGTCGGAGATTTTAACATCGGGTTACCAGTAATGGAGCCTTGTGTTAGGGAAACCAAGGACTCTGTTGATTTCAGCGAGTTAGTTGCTTCTAGGGATCTTGTCGTGGCGAACGGTAGTGTTCCTACCTTTGTTAATTACAATGGTTGGAGTATTATAGACTATTTGTTGGTCTCTGCCGGTGCAAACCAGTTAGTATCTTATAAGTTAGTTGCTCGCGTTTCATCGCAGTTTCATATTTACTATTAATGACAATATCACAGTCGTACCCCTCCTAGACGGTATCATAAAATTGATATCGAACAATTTGTAAATCGTCTCAACTCTACCTATATTAATAATCTTATTTTTAACGTAAATAATTATCTGTCTAGGGGGCGGCTGAACTCCTGATCAGTCAGTTCAACAAGTATCTGGGTCGATTTTCCACAAATAGACTGTTAAATATTATGCGTGTGTATAATCCACAGATTGCGTTCCTATAATTAATACGATTTTTGTGTCGCGTAAATGTTGTACTTAAGGATTTCTACGGATTGGGTAAACAGCGGAGGGAATGTCCTCGTTTATTAACGAAATATAGGATGGCGCTTTATAAATTACACGTTGGTCTATATAGTAAGATACATTTTTTTTTTCTTAAATCTAGTTTTATTTATTTATTTTTTTACAATCTTAAATCTAGTTATACTATATTTAAGAAAAAATTAATGGAATAGAAATAACTTATTTCTACCCTCGCTGTACGATACGTTTTTGAAGCCAAACTCAAATTAATTTTTTTTGTAATCGTTACTTTCGTTATTAGTACTACTTGTGTGCATATATATATTATATATATATGTGTGTGTGTGTGTGGTCTTATCTCATATAGTTGTTGCTATTATCGTTTCCTTTCGACGAACCTGATTTACTGTTCCGGTTTCGTTATTTGTTTTTTTTTGTCGCTAATACTTGTCGCCCGTTCTTCGCCAACCTGTTTGTTGAGGGGTGCACGTTGCCTGTAAATTTAACTAGAGTACCAGTTATTAGTAACGTTTACTTTATGTATGCATTGGCCAGGTTAACCAAAATAAATAATTCCAAACTATAACCGCGGACAAAGAGGTTATCCCGAGTATCGAAAACTTCGATTTTCCTTAACCTTCTATGATTCACGCGATTTTTTTTTACACGCCCGAATATTCTAACTATTACGCGCATAATCTATACACACACACACAAACACACGAGTCCGGTCGAACGTTAACAATAGCGGTTAGCGAAAGTTCGATAATAATAATTATATATACGTTTGTACAGAAATTCGTGCGGCTATTTTCGAAAGCTGTTAGTTGCGGTTTCGGATTCGAAATCATTAATATTTACTTTTTTTTTTTTATTAAATGAAATGATATTAAATTAAATTAAAATAAAATAAAACGAGTTTTGAAATGAAACGAAATCGGTCACAGTATTTAACCGTATAGTCGACGAAGTAACGAATAGCTCGGATTACGATGATGTATTTAATTTTCAAACACGATCCTAATACGATGTTCGTGTGAACTTTTGTAAACGATAACGATCCAAGCGATTATACCGAATTAATGCGGAAAAGACTAACTCGGTCTTATACTTTCAGTCACCGTATAATCAATATGGTTGTACGCAGTCGAACTATGGGAATGTTCGTCTAAAAGTAACGTTAATAGAATGCTATCAAAACAAGATGCTGAGGTAGCTGGTGGAAGCATCGTCGTATGTATCAAATCATACACTACATCAAGATCTACAAGTTAAATACGCTACAGAAGAAATAAAACTAACTGCCGCTAATCACTCGATTGGAAAGACATGGTAATATATTCCTGCACTGAACCTTATATACAACAATGAAATAGGTCGTCGTGAGAGGTTGAAAAAGCGGGAAAGTTGGCAGACCTTGAAAATCATAATCCTGTCAATATCGAGTAAATGGCTATACTGGTTAGTTCTAGATATGAAGGAGATATTTAAAAAAGAAAAAGCAACGATGTTATTATGGAAAGTGAAATTTTCACGATAAACAAATTTTGTTGTTTTCAATACAACGGCTCAAGGTGCATTTTATCGGGGATTAAGTTTTCATACAAGGAATTTTGGAACCGCGCTTGCAGGTATTCAGCCAAACAATTCAGGAATATTCAACCTTGTAATCCCTTTGTTATTTAATCTTACTAGCAAACATAGAAAACAGGATTTCGTTTTTTTGTATTACATGTAGCCTAATCAACAAAACATTCCACACGTTCTATTCGTACGAAAATTCTTCGCCATTCTGTACACATCCTTTGCGATGGAGATCGGATGATGAAAATCACCCCTAATTTTCAGTTATTACAGAACGCATCGATCGAAATTCCTGTTGCGTCTTATAGGAATCCATTAAACTAATCTCAGATGCTCGTTCAGATCACAGAACGAACGCGTATACACGAGCGTATTCGATTACGTATCAGCCTGTAGTATAAATATTTAATATATCATCCGTTTCTTACAGCCCCGGGTGGAATCGCTAATAATGTCCATATCTTCGTGGATTTCATTTACACGTTACGTTAAATTGGAACATTTTTTTTTTCAAAAGCAGAGACCTTTGTTACAACCAGAACAGACGGCAAAATAGCCATTCGAAAGAAGTGTTTTCTTGCCACGGTTCGTCGACATATTTACACACGTGTAATAGATAAAAGGAGAAAAAACGAAGTCTTCAATTGAATAGATGCAGATTAGATAATAGATTGATTATAAAAAAAAAAAAATTTACAGAACGAAGTATAACTACTGAGGCTGTTAGTAATCAATAATAATTATTCAAAATTTCATTTCTCGAATAGATGTTTCCGGAAATTAGTAGATATAACCGATACATATTTAAGAGTCTTTTCGAACGAACGCTCCCGGGTTATTATATCCCCCCCAAATGTATATAGCAGCCTTAAAGTAATAGGCGGGGCTTAATGATTAATTCGAAATGACCAATGTCCAGCCAAGTAGAATTTTAGATCCGGAATGTAGCTTGACCAATAGAGATTGGAAAAATACGCGTTATTTGCCCTAAAAAGTGACCGCGAATTTACGACACAGTCGATTGTCGAAATTGAAGAGGGTGGTTTTGATAAAAGATAAGGTACGCGTGTGTCAGCAGCATATATGAAAAAAGGGATAAAAGATATGGACGAACAGGAATGATATCGCCCCCATCCGTAGGAGTCTATATATATATATATATATTTCATTCCCGATTTTTAAAAGGGTCGTAAATAGCGGTGTCTTTACAGGAAAATACTCTATACGTAGAAAATAAGGCATTTATATAAATATGTCCCGCGTGTAAAATATAACTATATATATATCTTTCAATCTATGTATCTATGTAACTATGTAACTATGGATCTATGTATCTTATATATTATGGGAGGATAATGTGTTGATGTAAGCTACTACGCAGTTGGGGCCAATTGTCCGCATTTTGTTTGAAAAAGTCGTCAACTATCGTAAAAGTGAATATACGCGTGTGTGCTAGAGACCTTTTGTCCATCTGAAATAAGAGTCTATAGTAGTACGTCTGCAGTTGGCTATCTCTATACGCTGACGAGGATGATGACGAGAGAAGAAAAAAAAAGGTCCGCACTTTTTTCGGTTAACTGTTATAATATTAGCGTTTATCCCGAGTGGTATACTAACTCTTACCCGACTCCGTTAGTCGGAGACACGATTTCTGACCCGGTACAGACAAACCCCTGACCTGGTGCACTGCGTCGAACATGTCAGCTGTTATCAAAATGTATTTTTCGGCTGTATTCATCATTATCGTTATATTCATTATTACGTATACATATATATATATATATATGTATATAATATAATAAGCACCCTTTTCTTTACTATCAGCTAAGAGCATTCTGTTTCCAAATTAAACAGTCCCCCCAGCACTTTTAACGTCTGCAATAATAATACGCTTGCACGTTAAATCCAGATCGGCGTAAATACTTTCGCGATTATGAAATTTTTACACGTACGACGTTTAATCCTGTTTGTCTTATACGATATATCAACGGGAGATTAGGTGAAATTTCATTTTTAAGTGACATTTACAAAATGTTGAACTTTAACGGATGACACTGTTCGATAGGTACATATTTATTTCTAGAAAAACCGTTTCTTCAATTTCACAATTTATTATTATTATTATTACTATTGTTATATTAAAATACGTACTCTTCCTACGAAATTTATTGGATCGTTATTCTCTTGGCGACTTATTGGAATTATTAGCCGACTACGTCGTAAACCGGACGAAAGCTCACGATATACTCCGGGTTCTATGATGGAGAGCAATAAATGCGAATTATTTTTCGTCGAGGAAATATTTAATGAAAATATTGATGAAAATAAAAAGAAATAGAATTGATTTACGCCGCAACTGTTAAACATTGGGAAGGTTTTTCTGAAGTCTTAAGGCGATGATAATCAAAAATCGAATACAGTATTGTAGACTTGTATTATTGGCAACCTTATCCGAGATGAAGACGTATCGCACTCGTAATAACGATAATAATTAATCAAATCAAATTTACTTTATTAACTGAAAACGTTTCTTAAAGTCGAAATTATCGATATTAAGTTCTAATCGAAGTTTCAACATATGATTAAACGCATCCAAATATATATATATATATATATATATATATATATATATCCTGTTTGGCTACAGTTTTAAACAGTACATTCAAAAAAATTACGACTAATTCAAAATCACTGATGCAGAATTATACTAAATCGTCACAAATTTTTTGAATTCAGTAATACTATTTAAGCTAACTGTTAAGGTATAAGGTACTTAACTTTAATATACAAAGCGTACATATTGCCGATATTATTATATTCCTGCCCAATTTGGTCTGGTGTTAGTAAGTCCACCATTGATAAATTGCAAACTGTTCAAAATAAATGCCTGCGTATCATACTCAATGTTCCATACTACAGTAAGATAACAGACATGCATACAGCTTTAAACCAGCCTTCTATCTTTGACCTTGTACAGGAAAAAGCTAACAGATTCTATAGCAAATGCCTGACTAGCCAGTACCATATCGTACAACGTATTGGAAATCATGACTCACTGACCCGGAAATATAAAAAATATAAACACAAAAGGATTAAACATTCGCTGCTTTAGCATCAGGTTGTCTAACTATGCAGGTCGTTATAAATTAGTCTCGTTTTTAAATTAATGTATCATTACTTCTCTCTCTTTATTTCCTTATTTATTTAGTTATATTAATACATACTATTAATATCTAAACCATAATTAATTTCATTATCTTTTCGGCTATGCAGGGTTTTTTAGTTGTATTTTTCCCTGTAAAAATATAGCATAATTTATAAATTAATATATCACCTCGTTGTACACTAACTTTAAGACGCGTAGTAAGAACGTTAACGCTGCTCGGTATGCGCATTTTTATTTACTCGTCTTTTCTGTAACTGTACAAATTATCATAAATATACTTAATTTGTATTTGTATTTGTAAAGCTCTACATATAAGTTTATATATATATATATATAATATATATACATAATTAAGCAAAAGGTAAAACAAATAAATAATGTACGTATATATATATATATATATATATATATATATATATATATATATATATATATATATATATATATATATATATTAAAGACCGACCGAAGGTTCGGTTTCGGTTTCAGTTTCGGCTAGTTTCGGCCAAAATATCGAGTTTCGGCCACAGTTTCGGTTTCGGCCAAATATTAGCCGAAACTTAGTGTAATTATGACTCATTAATTGTCGCGCGTCGTTCGGCTAACTTCCGGTTATAACTTGTGTTTAATTACCAATATACTTATGGTAAAATTGATGCTCTTTTATGTAATGAATGGAATGTTTTAAGGAACCTCACAGCCTGTTTGAAATTTTTCTACGAGGCCACACTTGATTTATCATTTGATGGCGCATGCATATCAATAGTAATACCTTTGATATCATTATTAAAGCGCAAGCTACAAGTTCGATCCGAAAAGGAAGATGAGCTGCTGACAAATATGAAAAACTCATTGTACGAGTCATTGAATACCAAATTTTCTTTTATAAAAACGCACCCTTAATTGATGGCTGCTGGATCCAAGATTTAAATCAAAATATCTCTATTCCAATGAAGTGGATGCTGCAATGAGAGAAATAATATCTTTTTTGACAGAGGATGACGACGACGTAGAGGATCCTATACTTTCTGGTGGTGGAGAAAATGTTCCCTCAGTTTCTACAGAATTGGTATTGCCAGCCTCCAACCTACAGCAAGAAATAGAGAGTCTTTGGGATATACACGATAATATTCCTAAACAGATGCAGGTAACCATATCTGAAGATCAAAAAACTGTTTTGGAAAAAATAATTCAATCTTATCTGTCGGAGCCATTATGGCAACGCAATGCTGACATAGATTGTTATTGGAACAGTAGTCCATATCCTATCCTGAGAAAAGCCGTTTTAAAGTATCTTTCTGCTCAACCTACTAGTGTTCCCAGCGAGCAGTTGTTTAGTGCCGCTGGATAAATATATGCAGATCGTCGGAGTAACCTGCTTGGCGAAAACGTAGAAAAATTACAATATAAGACTTTTTAATTACGAATATTAAATCTAATTTCAATTTATTATTTAATGACAAATTGTGAATATAACATAAATAATAACTATCTTTGTTAAATATTGCAACTATTACTTTTTATTGTATTTTACACGAGTTAATTATTTGTGTATAAAATACACCAGATTTTAATATACAATAGAAAGTTTAATATGTCTAAATAAGTTTCGGTTTCGGTTTCGGCTGAAAATCTTGTTTCGGTCGGACACTAATATATATATATATATATATATATATATATATATATATATATATATATATACATAAATAAAATCGTGTGTGCTTGTTTGTGTGTACACATTAATAAATAATCTGAAATTAAAATAAATAAATTACTTAAAAAATTCTATATAGATTGTTCAACAGATTTTAAAAGTACTTTCGTCCGATTTTTATTTCGGTATCTAAGTTTTATTAATGAATAATTTCGGAAGTAAATTCTGAATTTTTTTAATAAGGCATATCAGCGATGGCATACTTATTACTTAAATTTTAAATTTAATCAAGCGAGTCGTCGGTACAGTACCAGTGGTTGTATTTATCTCGTTGTATGAACTGGCGGTTTATACCAAATTCTCGGGTTTAAGTCAGCGTTCATCACATCCAATTAGATTTTCATAATTCAACCAACAGTTTATGTGTAAATATAAATCGATATTTTTAAATTCTACAGCGTTCTTTTTAGATATTATCTAGTTTAGTAAGTGGAACTTTAGAAATCGAAAAACGTTAAAATCTTAAAATACGATAGATGCTTACTAGTTTTTTATGACATAAAATTAATGTGATATTTAATTTTAGAGAAGTAGGAAAAATGTAATAATAAAAGGAAAGATATAAAAGTATCGATTAAAAAATGCAGATTATTATTTTTATCAACTGGATATTTTTTTAAAAATTGATTTATTTTTCCATTAATGCGCCGTGTACCGCGTTGTTAAAGACGGGAGACACAGATGAGAAGAGTTCAGATCATGTCGACATCGTTCAAGCAAACGACGAAATTTGTAGGTACGTGTTGTCATTCGAGTTTATCTAATTGTTTTTCGAAATGCTGGTTTCCAACGTTGAGAGATGAAAGTAGGGCACTACACTAGCAGAGGATGTTTGATCGTAATTTTAAAGGTGCCCACAAGAACAGCTGACAGCAGGTTCACGGTTTAAAATTATGGCCGAATTGTCAATGTTATTTCTGGTTATCTCGATAAATTGTGTTTTGAAAATAATTTTGCAGTTAAATGAGATTTTTTAGGAAGCAACGAATCGACAAAACGTCGTCCACACGATAAATTTATTCTTTGCTTTTTTTTTTTTGTTACTTATAATGTACCATTCCAAATGAGTATTTCTTAATTATTATTTTTAATTTGTTTGCAGCGGAATCCGATCCCGGTCAGATAACGCAGCAAGATATCTTGACGTGCGGTATTTGTCAGAAATCCTTTCTATTAGGTGACATCAATAAATTTATACAGCATAAAATACACGCGTGTAATAAAGAAAATTACGCATTACTAGTATCGAATCGTAGCGACGATGACCGCGGTGGTAATGACGATTTCGACGAAGACAATACGGCCCTATCTTTAACGACCGTCGATGGCGACTCCGCTGGCAATACTGTGACATCGGCCGTACTAGTTAATTCCAGACGACCGAGTATTTCGGCACCGATCAAAAAAGGAGTTTTACTAAGTAAATCTTCTACGTCGCCGATAACGTTACAACAATCGGCAGCCGATAACAGCGATAACAGGTGCAGTACTCCTAAATCGCTGTTACGATCGTCTAATTGTCGTAATAGCGGAAGTCCGGTAGTGACGCCTATCAAAGACGAAAATTTAACCGAAGAAGACGATCCGCTAACGGGCGACGCGGCAGCTTCGAAAACCTCTTCCGACGATATTAAATTCGAATCTCCCGTTGATTCATCATCCGTCGTCGAAGATAATAATAATAATAATAATAATAATAATAATAATAATAATAATAGTAGCAGTAGTAGTAGCGGTAGCCTGATTGTCAAAAAGTCCAAATCGGTACACGATATATCGGATAGTACTAAGTCGAACGGCAATGATCATTCCGGTAAGTGTATATATATATATATATATTTTGTTAATCCTATATATCGGTCCATTGCTGGAGGACGTATCAATCCCTTTTCCGGGTCTGAACTTTCTAAACCCACTTCTTCTCCACCACCTATTGACCGACTGAGGAAAAGCTGCTTTGCCGAATAGGTCAATCAGCCTCTCCAAACTTGTTTTTCAAAGATCTCGAGAACACAAAACGAAACTAATTCTTACGATCTGCGCACAATAATCTATATCATTGCATATGTATTTCACTTCTCGGCGCTTTCTATATTAGTAATTTTAGCCGGGAAACTCTAAATTTTTATTATTCTAATATTAACGGAAATGGGGCCATCTATCTAGAGATCTTCGCAAAAATCATTCGATACGGCGAATTACGTAATTATTTTAAAGAAAAATAGTCATTTTCGCTTTAGAGGTAATGTCATTAACCGATTTTAGTCTTAACCAAAGAGTGGATCTAATAAACGACGTACAAGTAAATACACCGTACACAGAATTAGGGTCCCACTATGGAGTACATTTAAAGCGCTCTCCTGTTAAGCTCAATGGTAAACGTGCTTCTTTATAAGTTGTCACGACGGTTTTTAAGTATTAATTCTTACAATTCATTTGAAAAAGAAATCATATTTATAATTTATACGAATAATTTGAATTTATGTCCGATTTAGCTCCGCTACGAAATATTTTGCTAACATTATATATGTAAATATGTACTTTTGTAATTTTATTTTCCCTATATATATATATATATATATATATATATATATATATATATATATATATATATATATATATATATATATTGATCGATCAATCGATCGATTGATTGATTATTACTTATTATCAATTTTACCATTATTATTATTATTATTATTATTAATTGCAAGGTTACTTATTAAGTAACGACGATGGTCAACACTAGCGGTAGAACAATGAAGACGGACAAGGTTAGGTTAGGTTACGTAATCGTTTGGAAGAAACGAGGATCGTGTTGGAGTATTTTAAAAAATTTCCGGTTTTCAACGTCTTAATATAAATGTATATCTTTTCGAAATTTATTCTTCCCACCTCACCACTCCGCATCTTCTCTCTATCGTCTTACCTAATGCGTAGAAGCACCACATCAGTCAATTTGGAAACTGTCTAACGAAAAACGAATCTCGGACTAGTTGAATAAAGACAAAGAGATACGTGCAAGTAATTTATGTAAAGACTCGAATTATGGCCGCTCATTAATACTCGTTACGTATTGATTTTTCACTCGTCATTCGAGAGGATTCTGTTCACTGTTGACGTGTTTCATATTACAGATATATATATATTAATATTAATATCGTGGTACTACTAAGTGCATCTAATCGTACACAGACACGAAACGGCCATTAGGATAAGTCGCGGGCAATATTTTATTTTAATGAGTCGCCATCGACAAAAAATCTCACTCCAAAAAATAATGAAATAGAAAATAATAATAATAATAATAAAGGAAAATAAAACAAATAGACACAAACGGATCGATGGATAAGTCGAGTCGCGGAAAAAATCTCGATGACGACGACCGTGTACAGCACAGTTGCCGAGAAATAAATTGAGTACGCAGACGATCTGTGGTCCGGCAGCGGAGATTGTTTCGCGTTATCTAACCGCCGATTCTAGAGACTATTACGAATATTCGACTCTAACGTGATTAATGTCGTATTATCTAGCTCTATAGTATTTAGAAAAGTTTTAGAAATTTATATATTAGCTATCTTATCTATCGTTTAACTTGACATCTCGAAATTTATATACACGCTATAACATAGTACGTCTGATAGATATGACAAAGAAAGGGAAAACAATGTACATCTGGATAAACGATAAAGTTTATTATATTCGTAGTAAATATGAAAAATAAGCGCCACTCCGGTTTGCGGTATTTCGACTATAATCATTAAAATCGATATAGGAATAATATTTATCTTTTGCTCGTCGTCTCATGTGCAAAACTCCCACCATACTTAGAATACGTAATCATACGCAATGCCGGCATAGCAGTTGAGTTCGAATGGATTCCTGGTAACTGAACCATTTTCAGTAACTCCCTTACACGCTCGATCGTCAGTTTCTTTGATCCTTTAAGCGTTTTTTTTTTTTTTTTTTTTTTTTTTTTGTGTTCCATACTCACCTTATATATCGATCTACTTACTATTATCAAAAACTGATCCTAAATATAATACCGAGAAGTATTGCGGTCAGTTTCGGCTACAAGTTTAGATCTATCCAATCGCCGATATACCCTCTTATCGATACATGTATGCGCCATCTCTTTTATTAAATTAAAGTCAGCTCGCTCATTTTTGAACAAACTAATCTTCTCAAACGTGCGTTTTTAAAATTTTTTAAAATAAAATTTCCAAATTCAATTATCCGATTAATTTCGATACGATTTCCGAAAATTTGAAAATTTGTTCGTTCGATTGGCAACAATTGATGTAATTTTTTTTTTTTATCGATTCATCTTCGGTTCTTAGAAATTAATTTTTCATTTACACGTATGCATTATATTATATATATATACATAAATATATATCTCATCATCATCGTCGTCTGATTTCCAGTCGAATTTGACCGTTGTGGTGACCAGCGCGTGTTCTCTACTGAATCCTGTTCTTCTTGGCTACCCTTACGGCTGTGCCATCGGTTCAGCCAGTTAGCGTTCAGTCTCTTTCACCGAGTAATAATATTTTTTGTCAACGTTTTATCCCGTACGTTTTACAACGTGTCCAAAAAAATGTTTGAATTCGTCTTGCACAAAATCCACGTAATAATTCTTTCAGTTCTATTGGATTTAAATATTCACTTTTCTTTCTGTCTATACGCGGCATATATATCCCGAATATACAAGTCCGGGTCGTGTATAGGTTGGGAAAAGTCGGATTTTTTATTAATTTCTGCCGTAAATTTAATGGCTACATACACACACCTATATACATATAGATAGAATGGGAAAGGTACAAAACCTTACCGGAACTCTCTATAAGTAAGCACATACCTCGAGTGCACAGATTGAAATCACGAAGATCGGCGCATATGCATCTGGCGAAGACCTAATCGAAGGAAAATTCGAACGGAAGCGAAGTACAGCGGAATAAATCGAATCCGGATAACCGTAAACTGATAACCAATCCTGACACTGCGGTAAGTGGCTTTGACAAATCGAGGAAGGACTGAATGCAATTAAACCGAATAGGCACTGAAAACGGACGATGCTACGACATGCTAACGCGATGGCAACGCTAAATCATCGAGAAAATCTTCTGTGATTGTTTAGACAGGGCTTTTACACTTTTGAAGATATTCACAAAGGGGATCAACGAGACAGCGCTAACATGGATTCGAAACCCAGATAGTGTCCCATAACGAGACTACGCATATACGAAACGAATAAATGAATATATATATATATATATATATATATATATATATATCATTATTATTGTGCCGTCTCCGTATCGGAGGTAAGCGACTACTTACCTGTGTACATATTTTGTTGTAAAATGTAAGTAGCGTACAAGGCGATCGTAATATGGCGTTAGCGCGGATAGACATACGCACGTTCGAAAGAATTTATTGTACTCTGTTGCCACGTCACAGTGCAGCCCTGCGTACTTTTCATAGGATACTATATTACACTAGCATACGGTGTTACATGTGGTGGTTTGCCACTCCACGCGATAATAATATTAGGATTATTTATATTTCTGATTTCTGATGATAATTTGTATTCGAACTCGGTCCTTCCGTAATAGTCCGTACTCTAGCCGTTAGGCTACTCTGACGACATATATATACAACAGATTATTATGATGCATTGCTCATATTCGAACGAGTCAATTTTCGTATTTCCGGATTATCATATTATTTTCGATTTTTCGAATGTCTATAAATTTGATTACTTATAAGATGATGATTTTGACCGTTTTCAGTATAAGAAGAGACCCCACTAACGAAAAATTTCCTATAGGAAGTATTCCTGTTACCTTACAACAGCGTAAGGGATGATCTAACAATACCGGGCGTACGAAGTCGTATAATCCGACGCATATTCCCCGGCTTTGCTCCGATATTTTTAATCGATCCGGTACACGTCCATCTAATCGTGTTACTGACCCGATGTACTACATATTTGTATTATATATGTATATAATATATGCAAATATATCTATGTTTCGACAACGGAGAGATAGTAACTCATCCGTGGCGGTGATGACCTATCGTCCGACGGTCTTCGTAGATTTTTAAACCCTTCGGGAGTGTAATAATGACCTTCTGTCATCGACGGTGGCTAAGCCTTATAAGTAATCATTTTTTTTTACTTTAATTTTTTTTTTCTAATCGGAATATTCGTCTATTCTTATACTGTTCTGCTTAATAATCCATTCTCAATTCTCATTCTGCCTTGTGATATATATATATATATTTCGTTTCAACATTACGAATCTTTTGTTGCCAATTCACCCTTCCTCTTTATAGTTCGGGGTTTTTTCACTCTAGTCGATTTATGTTTTACGCCGAAGGACATCGGTTAAATTAGCGTACCCAGTAAAATCTTTGTACCGCTATCGCCCGTGTTTCGCTATACCGTGTTGTATTGTCCGTTATTGCGTATGACCATCCGTGTCGGTAGTCGTCATCGTTTATAACCCTTCAAAAATCTGGAACACGCGTTGTCCACTCTTTAGTTCTTCTAAAAGAATAGGACATGTATTCGCACATATACACATACAAGCGTGTATTTGTATGAAAAAATAATCCACCCGACTAATCTCCCGTGGACTTATCGCTGGTCGCAAATTGTGATTTCTATCGCATCGTTATTATATCTGGCCCTACGTAAAATATCTTCAACCCTTTATTATCCTTTTTTTATTTTATCAATCTACAAAGTTCTTCTTACCGTTATTATTATTATTATTACTATGGATTTTTTATATTATTACATTACGCGCGTATTTTTTACTTCTTTCTAAAATCGCATACAAACACACTTAACAATTTTTAGTGGGGGGAGTAACATTTTATTCTTTGTTCCACGTCACTTCATTATTGACAATTTCCGCTCTAACGACGTTACACATTACACAATCTGTGCGTGTATATATATATATATTACAGTTTTGCGATGTATATGTGCGTGGCTGCAATGTTCGATAGGGTTAGGGTACCTTAACGATTGTGAATATTTTCGCTATTCACAGTCCACCGAGTTAATTCAACTTGAGACTGACCGCTGCTGAAACGACGATTGATTTCTAATTTCGCTTTCGATATATTTAAGTTCATTCTTTTCTAATTTCAACTCTGTTCGCCGTTTCTACTAGTCACTGCAATTAATACCAGCTACTTTCAGACAAAACTCTGTTCTATTTTACGGTTCTTCATTTGACTTTCCGGTAACGAAAAACATAATTTCGCCGATTGCGTTATACACGTAGACAGTTAGAGATCGTGATAATCTGCGAAACATGATTCCTAACAAGACGAAAAAGTAAGAAATGGAATATGCGAACAAAATGAAAGTGAATCGAAGACTGTGTACAATTCGCAAATAGAAAAATCCAACCGTCAACTTCACTAATGATACGGAACTACCTGTAGCAGACAACGGTTAAGTATTTAGGATATTCTGAACAATCGCTTAACCTAGAACCAGCGGCTATAGACGAGAAAAAAAGATATTCGTATTAGGAAAAAAAACAAAAACGAAAAGAACGTACTGGGATCTGATAGGAATAAATCGTGTGTATTAACGACAAATAACAAAACGTTTACTATATAAAAATATCTTAAAGTCTGTTTGAACCTAGGTTGTGCATATCTGAACATGTGCTAAACCCACGAACTTTGGATCGTTATGGTGGAGAAGAATGGTCATGAGAGAGTGATATGTAGTCGAGGTTAAGCCTGCTGAATGCTATAATTAAGATAGATGATAAATAGAACTACTTACGAGGACAATAGAATATGCGGCGGATGTTATTACTCCAAACTTCATGCTCCGTGTCTGCAAAACTTATGACCAGTTTGCAATAATACTCATTATTTAAAAAGAAAAATCATTTACATTTATATATTCCTAACGATAAGGTTAGGACGTTGGTTGATATGGAATTACTATATGAAATCATATGTGAATATATGTATGAGTGTAAACCCGTCGGTAAATTAGTTTATACATACATCGAGCAGTATTAAGAGAATTATAATAGAAGTGAATTCAGTAAAAACTAGAGTGTTAATAAAAAGTTAATTGCGCACTCAGGGGGTATATATATACATATAAAGATTTTCCAACGAGGCCAGTGAATTTATATACTATAGTTCGTTAGAAAAACAGTATCGATTATTAAAAATGATTTTTCTCTCAACGATCGATGAATAACAGGTATAATGTATATTTCGGATCAATACGTGTGTATATGTGTGCATAAATAGCTAGATAGTGGGGAGATAGTAATAGCGTCGAAATGTTAATTATTAAAGAATTATTTTATATAAAAAGTTAGTAATATGATAAAAGGTTCTGAAGTGTCAGGTTCGTAAACGGCCATTTATGAATATATGTAAAAATAAATTTAGCGAACAACATCGACTACTAACCGTTACAGTCTCTTTCGTACTAAAGTTTCGAACTAACCAATCTTCCTATCGCAAGTTTTTACCACGCACGGTTTAATTTCTTAGAAGTAAAACGTCATTTTCACGTATATTACCGGAATTGTAACATCCGTATCGTGCCAGTTTCCGACCCGATTTGCTTCGTCCGAAGTAAAAGGAATTATTACAATTTATTTTATTATGCGATAATAATAATTCGAGTTGATAAGCATAGTGGAAAAATGAATAATATTCTTTAGATGTACTACAGAATTTCAATATTTAGCCCGAGTATCTGTTGGAATCTGTTTTCAACAGACGTTAAAATGAAACCGAATGTGGAAATCCATAGGAAGCATTTGATTGTCTTCCAACAGTACAGCCCAACGCAGTCGTTTGCTTCACCGATGCATCTAAAACATCACAATATGTTCTCTCAATCGGAAGCTAGATCCATTCTTTCAGTGTCATCAGTCCTAGCCTTGCTCCAGTGTTTGCTACAAATCGCAGATTTGCCTGCTGGCCAGTATGTGATACTGACTGACTTAGCTTTGACATTGAAGCGAGAAATATTACTGTGGCAATGGAAGACCAAATATTGCACAGCATTCTAAGAAGGATTTAGCAATTTGGCCTTCAAAAATTGGTAAAATCTGTTTTCATGGAGGTTGGAAACAGCTGTCAACAGAATATATATTGGTCACACGCTGAGTACGCAATCGTATCTACTGAGTGTCCAACCAACAACAATATGTGAAGTTTGCTGTTTACCACTAACGGTCTATCATATTGTTGTAATCTGCCATAAATATACTCAATATCGTTGCAATCAGCTGAAAACAAATATCCCAGATGTAAACAATCTCCACCTTCTCACCAAGTTTATAATAAATGCTAATCTCTATAATTATGTCTAAATAATTGATAATTCGAGTAATAGCCTTATAGGCACTAGCTGCTCGTATATATATATATATATATATATATATATATATATATATATATATATATATATATAAAAGAATTTGAATAATAAAATTTACACTAAACCCCGTATTTACGAGTAGAATTCGATACTAAACAGGCTACACGGAAAAATGAAATATCGTTATCGTGAACGTAGGTTTCGTGTTAATATAAGTTTGAATAATTATAAAATTGTGTAACCATAAAAAAAATTCCAATAATGATATTAATAATAATAATAGTTATAATAATAATAGTAGTAACAATTATATTAAATGAATTCTAATCGTTGAATTATAAACTGACCAACGGGCGAGGAGGTAATTTACTTTAGTTTCGTTTTCTTCGTAGGGTTACATTTGAATTGTTGTGGGTTTTTTTTCATTCAGAACTGGACATGTTTACAGTGAGTTCATTTCGTGTTGTTCAATTACAAAATATTTCAAACGAAAATTAGAAAAAAAAATCTGAACTGTCACTTACGCCAATTCAATTATAATTTGAAAAGACTGATTATTTATTTCGCGATCTATTTATTCCACATCCAGGTGTTTGGCCAAACGTTATTATTATTATGATTATTAACATTATTATTGTTCATTATATGATTATTATTCATTATTCTACTGTTAACACCCCTAATTTATCTTTAGTATATTATTATTATTATTGTCATTATCATTATTTTTGTTGTTTTTATTATTATTATTATTACGTCACCAGAGCGTGTAGGTGCTTTCCTGACTATGACATAATAAAGATTGAAAACGTTTTATATTATATATATATATATATATATATATATATACATATATATATATATATATAATACATAATATACGATGTGTATGTAATATGTATACGTTCGCGAGTATGAGTAAGTATTCCTGATAACTTTGAAGTACCTTTATTGTTAAAACTTTTAATAAGGTACAAGGTTACGAGCCTTAGTACTGCTAAATATCGAGGTCCTTTAAAAAAATGATCCTTATATATATATATAATATTTTTTTTTTATATATATATATATATATATATATATAGTAACATAGGACAGCTGATACACCGGTGCAACTGTGTTCATTGTGTCCACCCCTGCTGACAGTTATCGAAGACGATATAGTATGTTATCACAACCACACATCCTAAGGGTCATAACCCGTATTATAATCGCCCCAATTAGTCCACGCACGCTATAACCCTTTTCTTTAACCTCCCGACAATTTCATCTCGTCAATGACACTCTTCAAGGAACGTATGATTAATTTCGAATCTTTTATTCGTTTTTTTATTTTTCACTTTTTATTTCCCGCGAAATTTCTAAAAAGAAAGTTTGTAGATAGAGAATGCAAGTTGTGCGATCCTGTATGCAACCTAAATGAAGCATAAAAATATTTATTATTTACAAAATCTCGTTCAACTTTGGGGTTAAATTAAACTTCTTGCAGATTTTAAGGCACGTATACAGTAGAACCCCTCTAATTCGTCACCATTATGCCTAAGAGTATGGTAAAAGATCTCTCAGAAAATACAGAAATGTACGGATTTACTGTAAAAAAATTATGTTATCGTTCTCTACAGTAAAAAAAAAATTGCAATAAACTCCCCAAAAAATGTTATTACTATTGAAAATTAGAAACAACGTGTGTATTTTTATATATACGTATTAAAAACTTACTGAGAAGAAAAGTCGATTATAGATTTTTGTTCAGCAGATGAAATTCTAGACTTAGTTGTAATGTTGCACCATTTCGTAATGTACTCAGCAATTGTATAGGTAGCATCTTTTATGTTGAAGGATCTCATAACTTCAAACCACTAATTTTGGCTGGAGCACGGTCGGATTAACCGGAGCGTCTTACTCTAGCCGGGGGCGAACGAGAGGAGTTTTACTGTATACATTTTGACTGCATTAACAAAACCCAAAATTTTTCTGTGTCACGTTAGTCTGTACCAACTTCTCAATTTCAGCGTCCAAATTTCACACGCGTACTGTCTCGGTCAACGAATAAAATTATTTCCTCACTCGGCATACATATATATATATATATATATATATATATATATATATGCTAATGTATGTTCAAACCGTGATATGTATTGTTATAAAGGTTACAGTATGGTAATTCTTAGGCTTTGAATATGAACTTATTTTTTATTCACCCCGGAAAAGTTGACCCGACTGTCACTGCGTGGATGTATCGCAATTACAATTTTTTCATTTCCATCTCTTCTTAGGATATATTTATGAACGGGTACTGCTCATTTGTTGGCGCGCGTGTTTATGGGAGACTGTTACATATATGTATAGGTATAATAAAATACGGGCCTATCGATTTTTATCGGGGAAGTTTAGACGGCTAACGGAAATAACGTTTATTACAGAGACAAATTACGTCGAAGTAACGAGAACTTCCAGTGAAAAAGATATTCCTAGAATCAAACGGAACAAGGACAAATATGACGGGTATCGCGGCTAAATGGACAGAAATGTATATATATATATATATATATATATATATATATATATATATATATATATATATATGTAACGGAGTAAAGATGATGAATTGATATAAATAAGAAAACCGTTGCTAGCCAACCGATAACAAATTTAAATTGTTTGTTGAATAAATTAACCCCGGTTGCTATAGTCTGGTTTTGTTTATTTTTGTTTACTAGTTTTTAAATTTTTTTACTTATTATTTAAGTATAGAAAAAATATATATATATATTACACTATATATATACTTTTCATAATGAAGAATATTTTACTTCCTATGATTTTCGTGTGATACACGTAACGGAGTAGAAAAAATGATTTCTAATTGAGTATTCCCAGGGGTTTATTAACGGCAGTAGATTTTAAGTTAATTAAAATCAAACGGAAATGAACATTTTGGTTGTTTTTAGCGATGATAGCCTATAAAGAAGCTGACGATTAAAATTTTAGATGAAATTTAAAATATGTTTTTTTTTTAATTTTTGATTTTCAAATTTATTATTACTAATATTACCTTCTTTTTTCATCTTTAATTTTAAAAGTTTTCAGCAGATCGTATTAAGTCAAAGTAGACGAACTTTAAATAAAACGAAATATGGTGTAATATGTTGAAAATGATTGTAATACAACTTTAAAATTATATAAACAACTTGGGTAAAAAAACTTGTTTTTTAAACATTTGGAAACTCGGACATACACACACATATATATATTATATATATATATATATATATATATCCGTCCGTTAATACGACTCACTCGTTTTGGCGAGTTAACTCCCCAATATACCGCGCCAATAGAAGTTTCACTTTAAAAAAAAGGCTTGGATAAATACTGGAAATTGCTGCAGTTTCAGAGGTACTGTTCGAATTATGGGATAACGATTGAATTAGAGTTGTTTTAAATTTTTGTCACTCGTTGTGCATTCATAAAATTAAGACCACCACACCGGTATAAATGATTAAATTGTCTGTTGTGAGAAGAAATTAAAACGTAAATATAAGTTAATGTTGAACAATCGTATGTGTGTGGTGTGCTCGTTGGAACGGAATTGTTCCTCGTTATGTTTATTCGTGTGTAAACTTTGTGTCTTAATAATGTTGTATCTTTTTCCACGCTAGTATAACTTATATTCAATTCGTACTTGCATCCTAGTTTGTTATCAGTATTAAACGTACTTCATTGTTACCGGGGAATCCCTATCGTCATCAGCCGGTTAGCACGGCCGACCATCTTATCAACCATTCACCCAGCCCCGGAGCTTGTCCGTCTGCATCATCGTGTTCTACAGAAATACCAATGGCGCTTCATTTAATTCTTTTAACGCCGAATCATCTATTCAGAAATCGACGACCTTTACTAAAAAAGGGTCAAGCTGCTTTTAAACGGCCACATCCAACAACTCCTGAACCGCTAAAAAATTTCAATGGATAAACAAATAGAAAATTCCGTTCAAACCGATAGTGCGAAAGATAGAAAAAATAATAAAACCAAATATACAGAAAGAAGAGCAGTCCGGAAAGATTAAAAACAGAAATTGACAAAAAAGGATATGTTAACACCACTTAAGGATAATATAATAAAAAATAATACCTATCCGCTATCCTTTACAAATGTTACCATATTAACGGATATGATTAAAGGACAACGATAAAGTTATCATAATCTACAGACTAGGAACACCCTTGAACATTGTTCACCTACACAATAATTATAATGTATACATAAAAGATATTAAGAGAATTTTTCGAAAGAAAAAATATAATAAATAAAAATCAATAGAGTAAAGTCGTCAGAAATGGCCGTATTTTTAATATTTTACAAACCGTTAAAAGCTATAAGAATAGAAATCTCAATACTTGTTTACACACACTTGAAATAACGAAGAATTTTGATAGTTTAGATTTAAATATACTTATATTATTATTATTAGAAAATTTCAAAATAGATCGCAAAGTGCTCAATGTTTTATGAATCAATATTTCTCGATAAGCGATCAACCGTATTAGAAATAGATTCGAAAGAACAACAAATATTAATTAGGAGTACCAAAAGGTTCTGTATTCGTATTTGTGGAACATAGTGTTTTCTCAAATTTGTAACATACACCTCGAACGACGTAGAAATTGTTACATTCGTTGACGATATAGCCGTAATAATTGATGGAAAAAGCGGCTTTTTAGGAAACTAAATAAAGTATACCAAAGAATAAACATATGATTTCAGTCGCGTAACCTGAACATTAACGATACGAAGTTAAGTAACATGGGGTATTCGACAAAAGATTGCAAGAAATTAAACTTAATGCAATACGGTTTAAATATACAATACGTCACACAAACGAAATACTTCCTATCGTGTATATTCATCGGTTATATATAATTACACAAAATTCCCATCACAAGTCTAACTTTAAATTTGTTAGCCAATTTATGGCTCCGTCATTAAGATTGTGAACAGTTTGTCTTGGATTACTGGCACGCAGCAGTTGTACCCCATTTCTGCATTAGATATCCGCATCTTCCTTGTCCGGTCCTAATTCTATTGTCTTCCATAGTTTCTTACATAAATCCATTCCTTAAACTTCATTCCTCGGGTCGACGACTAAATTGGAGTTTGTTGTATGTTCTAAATTCCTCATGTTATTTTCCGTTTATTAAAATCTTTCATATCTTCTGCTAATAATTCATCCCTTGTCCAAGGTGATTTTCTGAATTTGAGTCTCGATACCGGTGCAGACCGTATCTCTTCAGATATTGGCAGTTCGGGGTACATCTGAAATTTATTTCTATCTCCGAATAATGCTGCCTCTCGTCAAATTGCAGCTGCAGCTATATTAGCTTAAACTGGAAGCCGGGTAAGTGGTGTAGATTTCAGCGTTCCTGATATCGTTCGGAGTGCTTCGTTTAATATTACATCTACTTTTTTTTAACATGGCAGCTATTACACCGAACTGATGAACAATATTCGAGTGCTAAGGAAGAAATTCTGAGTGTTCTGCCATCGGCACAAGAAGGGATTAAAATTTTATATAAAAGTGTAATTTTGCCTAACATAATTGCTTAACATAAAACGTTTTCAGAAGAAATTAAAGACTTTTTAGAGAATGGTTGCAGTTAAGTAAATCATATAGAACGGTTAGGTATATGTCGAGTATTGCCGGCATTAAACCGCAAATATTTGAAATCAAAAAACGTATTAATTTTAATTTTTAATAAAGAATAACGTAAAGACACTCCGTGAATTTTATTAAATTCAATTTTATTAAATTCACGGAGTGTCAGCATCAAAATCCCTATTATTTACACGCGATGGATAAATATTAACGCCGAAACAATTTAAAACTACACTGATCACTATAGTGCAAAATATCAAACGCTTCGGCAAGAATACATTTAACAGAACAATATTTCATAGACACGATCGATTAAATAACGTAGTGTTTATATCGAGTTATTTTTATGTGCAGTTTTAAAGAGACGTTATTGTGTCCTAGTAGTTTTTTTTTTTTTTGTATCGTTTCCAGCAGTTTCTTTTTTATTCATTTACCATTTCCAAAACTTCTGATTCTTTATCTGTGAGATGTTCATTCTCCATATTTCGAAAGAGTCCGAAATTTTGTTTGGATAACACTCACGTTTCCTAATCTTATAATAATATAGTCTGTACGTATAATTTTGAATAATTTTTTCATCAATTCTGTTTATACTAATAGAATTCGAAAAGGTTAATTTTTAAGCGAGTACAAGAATTAGAAAATAATAATGAAATGAATAGGAGACAACACGATGGCGTATTGAAAGATATCAGAGAAGGAAAAATACCCGCGTGTGAGACGAAAGGAAGATCAAGATGGAGACAATTAAGAAAGAGGCGAACGTCAAGTATTGAACTGAAGAACGGAGAAAACGAAGTTACTTGGATGTAAGTGGTGAACCAGTCGGCGAGAACTGAGATACATCGGTTGATAATATATATATATATATATCGTGTATGTATAAATAGTATAACATTATTATTAATAAAACCCGTTTAATCGTTGAAAGTATAAAAACAATGGATATACAGGAATCGATTAAAAAAAAAAGCAATAATTTATTAATAACGTATTTTTAATAATTCGTTCTCGTTCATTTATTTAAGTACACCGCAAATTACAAATTTGCGAAACGTTAAACAATCGAGTGAAAATTTCCCGATGGAAAATTATAAAATCGATTAAAAATCACGCGATCGACGAAATTTTCTCGTAATTTGTAATTTGCTGTTTTTTCGTTATTTCGTTTTTTAAATATTCTTCAAAATAATTGTTTAACGTTATCCTCTCTATACCGCGCGTAAACTAAAAAAAAACAGCGTCATAATAAACCGTAGTCGGTTGACGCGAAATTTATCGTCTAAAAATGACCCACAGAACCCGGATTTCGTTGTTTCTTGAAAATAATTCGAAAATTATACGCGACCAACATCGTCCAATGAAATTTCATTTAAAAATAGGAAAACGACAGATTAACGTGTAAAATCACTTACGCGACAAACATTGTCCAATGAAATTTCATTTAAAAATAGGAAAACGACAGATTAGCGTGTAAAATCACTTACGAAACTCGAAGCAATATTATTTTTGATTGCTCTGTCGCCATTTGTTATCAGTCAACACACCGTTAAATTTTTAATCGTGATCGCCGATTGAAAAAAAAAAATCACTCGAACATAAGAAAATATAAATCGATATTTTAAGCATTTTATTAACGCGTTATATAAATATTTTTCAAATTCGAACATTTTATATCGACGCCCTTTATTATGATTTAGCGGTAAAATTTTAAACAACGAAAAACTAGTTAAAAATTCATCAAGCTTTTCGTATGTTAAGCCATCATCGAGCGAACTTAAAAACTGAAATATATATATATGTAAATATACACGATATGGAATTATAAAATATAACTAATTTAGATATATCAAGAACGGTATTTATAAAATAATTCGATACTACGCACTATACAATCGGCAATAATATAAAATTTATAGACGACACGAAAGCCCTTTTAAAATTTCTGTCTGATATAAAAATTGACGAATTTTATTCAAAATTCATCATGGAATTCGATAAATTATTTTCGTCGCTTTATTTTATTATTTACATATTTTTTTTTTTTAGTAACGTTCTTTTTTATAATTTCGTTTAATATTGTCGATTTCGTTTTTTTATTTATCAACGGAAATTAGAAAATTTTACACCCATTCAGAAATATAAAAAAAAAAAACAAAAAACAACTGCTAGATAAAATGAAAATTATAAAAGAAAGATATAAAAATAATATTTATTAAATTCGACGATAAATTTCGACGAAGTTTTAAGAATTCCAGTTTATTTCACATCGCGTTGTTAAACCTTTCAATCGCAACGTACACTATATGGGACGTGAAATTTTAATGTTAACAACAATTCCTTATACCTAAAGTGTCTGAATTTTTAGTAATATTTATATAAATACATTGAAAAAATTATCTAAGTTTCACCATTTTATAATAAATAAAATGTATAATTTAATGCTTTTTTATAATGTACGACTGAAAGGGTTCAATTCGGAATTTTGTTAGCTCGACTTGCAAAATAATTCATAATTTCGCCTATAAAATGTTTAATTACTACATCTGCATCATTCCTTCTATTAAGTTAAATCGGAGATGAGCTTACATTGGTAAAAAGTAAAAAAAATTAACGAATTACTCATTTTATGGATCGATCATATATTACGGCAGGATCAAAATATCCTAAAAGACGTAATTCAAGGGAAGATAATCGGGGAAGAAAGCACGTGGGCGACCAGGAATAACCCCGGTGGATACCATACTGGAAGATGTGCCAAAACATCGACATACGCTGAGATGAAAAGAAAAGCAGCTGACCGGCTAACATAGAGGTTGTTGGTGCATGGAACGAACCAGCCTGATGATAGCTTAAAAGAGTTATTTTCATCGGCGCATTTAAGACGTTTATAATTGACTTCTATCTAAACTTTTAAGTTTCCTGTAGAAAAATCGATCTAAATTGCAAGAGGTGTAGAACTAGATCCGGAGGATTGCCTAAACCGACAATGGTCAGTTTTGACAAAACTTGTACGCTCGCGTTAGGAAAAACCTAAAATGTACAATAGTCTACGTACCGAGTTGAAAATTCATCTATTAAATTATAACATTATTAGTAATAAATGAATCAGGCAACAGTAACGTAGTGCATATCTAAAAAAAATAAAAATAAAAAAATACACCTTGTAAAAGAAACCAAGATTTTGTTTATGGTTGTCGTTATCAATGTATATATATATATATAAGAATTAACGTTGCGACTGCACACATTTATATATGTCATATATTAATGACATACACACACGTATGAATATTTATTCTTATATAGAGTGACCCAGAGAAGACGGATGGTTTTGTTTCATTTAATAGCGCAGTTGTTACCAACTGCTACAACGCAAACGCTTCACGTTTAGTGTACACACGAGAGATTCGTTTTCAGTTTCAGTTATAACGGCATCCTATAAAGAGAAAGAACGCGTTTTGGAATGTTATTTTCGGCGTGAATCGATCAGGACGGTGTGAGCTTCGAAAAGAATTCATTTATGCGAGGATACCTTTAGAACCGCGTTTATGAAACACGTCCGTGAGATCTGGTTGAAAATTCGCGGATTGCCGAAGATATTCGAAAAATTCAGCGACCTGCACTCGAAAAAGTCTTCGAAAATGTACTAAGAAGATTGAATGAACATATTAATAGCGGCTATTCGAACGATATCGTGCCTTACAAATAATTTCAGCTAATCTTCTCTCGTTATCCTATGTTGAAATAAAAATTCATTCGAAGAACATTTTGTTCGATTAGTTTTTCAGTTATTCAAAAAACCAAACCATTCGACTTCTCTTATATAAACATAATTGTGAAGTCGCTTGTGTATGTATTCATATGTTCGTCGATTTGTATATAAAAAAAAAAGATATTTCTTATTTGCTTGTATTTGGTATGAATTCTGTACAACGTTTTTATTATCTCGTTATTTAGCATGTTGCTGTATCCGAGACATATTTGTTGTTTAAACGGCCTGTTATTATTTTGTTCAGTTTAATAAGTTAATTTATTCTTTAAATTATCATTAAAAAAAAAAAAATTACATTTAGTCGGCTTGCCGGTAATTCAAGATAAGTAATATTAGACTTAAATTATATTAAGAATCGGGTTAAACCAGAACAAGAGTATTTATCGCGTTTAAAATTAACCTGTAATTACCGATATTTACATACTCCGTTTACGCGGGTTTCCTATTGTAAGTGTAATTCGAAATTAATTGAAACTGAAATCTAAATTATAATTATTATTTAATATAAAGTATTAAGAGGAATTTGATTACGAGTATTTTTATATACATTCACGCCCCGTAATAATACAAACAGAAAATAATTTAATCACGTAATCACTCCGCGTACTGTTGTTATAAATATGGAAATTTTAAGCGTATTATTTTCTCCATGTAAATAATTTTGAAATAAATCGATTTGATTTTAATTATTATTTATTACTACTACCGCTATTATTTCAATAAGCCTTAAACATTCGATAACGCGCTATTTTTATTTCGAATTTATATGTTCGTCGTATAAAAATAACTGGTAGTTGTGGTTTTCAAATGTGCACGTATACGATGTGTGTGTGTGTGTGATGTATTTGTAAGGCGAGTGAAGAAAAATTTGCCATTCGAGCATTACATAGATGTTTTACTTTATGTGTACCTAAATTACTTTCGAATCGAAACAGAAATTTGAAAATAAAAAATTTGAATTTTGAATTTTAACAACGTGTTAGAAAAGTCAATTTAATAGGCCTGGAAAAATTAGTCTTAAGTCTCTTACTACGGGGATCTTTAAAAAATAATACATTGAATAAAGACAAAAACAAAATAATTATAATTATAATTTTACGTATTAAGTAGAAAATAATGTGACGTCATGCAACTGGATAATCGCTTAGGAAGTCGCTTCAAACGGCCACTTTTTTTCTACCGCTGTTCATTGGAATTAACCCCGACTATCAACTTTTTGTTTTTTTTTTTCTGTGCGTGTGTTTCGTTTTTCGTTCTCGAGCATCGGCAGATGTCTCTTGGACGAAAATTGGAGAAATTGCGAAAATTTGAAATAACGAATGATCTCTATCGCACTACATTTGGTTTGTAGATGTGCGCAACATATTGGTGAAGAAAACTGCTTTGATACAAATACATATATATATATATATATATATATATATATATATATATATATATATTTATATTTATTGATGCATACATACAAGAACTACCCTAGAAAGAATAATTTGACAGATTTTGTAGGTCGAATAGTCATAACCTATCAACACATATTGCCATAGCGACGGCAATAGCTTCTTCATATTCACGCATTTCTTCTTCATATACACACTGAAACATACTGAAACACACTAATACGCACACACATATATCATATTACATTTGTGTACCAGTTGATATACGTATGTATGCCTATTACGAAACATGACAATTGTTTCATATTTTCATCAGTGCGAAAATCAATCTCAGCCAATGACAATGAGTTTGTAATTTTCTCTAGAAATATTCTCGTTTTACGAATATCTGTGTATATAAATCTATACATAACAGCGCTTGTCTATATACACGCGTGTTATTCCTGAAAGACGATTATTACGACGGGGGTTACTTTCCATTTTTCCATTTTCTCAGAACTCTTCCATGTCCGTTCATACGACTATTGTCAAATTTTTCTTCTCTCTTCTGTCAGTTGTTCGACTTCATTTCAAAAGTTTTTTTATTAAGCTCGTGCAGACACGTACATACATAAAGAATTCAGTCTATATATATATATATATATATATATATATATGAATGTATATGTGTGTAGACACTGTCAAATATTCTATTTTTGCACCATCCCTATTTTCAAATTAGTTATTCCTTCAACTTCTAAGGGAGTAACACCTCATTTTCCGATAGTTTACCGTACTGTTTCAGCGTTTTTCATCAAGGTCATACGAAACTCTATAAACCACGTGTTATTGAGCTTAATTTTTATTACCCCACATTTTTATTTTTTATCACTGTCACCGGTCTTTCTATTTTTTAATCTACGCTTACTTAGTGTGCGGTGTGCCGCAGACTTGTTCAAATTTCTCATTCCTCCATTTAGATTTCATTATTACTCACATATAAAAAAGCATAAGAATATATGTATATATGTACATATATACATATGTGTATGCATGTAGGTGTATATATATATATATATATGTATGTCTGTGTATGTATATATGTATATTTATCAATGTAAAAACAGGATATGATGAAAAATTATACAGTTGATCTACGACAATCTTGACTTAGATGAAGTTGCAATGTACCTGTTTTACAATCTTGTTTATTATTTTGTCAGACGACTAAGTATAGTCGAAATTGCGCAATTATCATTTCGATTCGTATTTCATTTATTAAATGTCTAATTAGATTGTTTATTTTGCTTTTATATTTCGATGAAAATAATAACCGACTCGACTCGATGTTTACAGTATGTTCGATCGGTGGTACGGTTAAATTGTAATACACCTCACCCGAACAAGCCAGTTTCGTGAAATTATACAAACCTCGTCCGGACTTCTCTTTGAAGCTCAGCGGAATGTAGAACTCGACGTGTTGTTCGATATATTTAGCATGCATGTTCGACAGTTTTTATCTTTGCTGGAACAGCGTACATCACTTTCTCTCTCTCTCTCTCTCTTATAGATTACCGTGCGTTGCAAATTCATGGGCGATGCGCAGGACAAAATGTAGTATAATTGTTACACCGCCGATGCAATTCCCATTTACATAATAAACATGTACTTCGACGCGTTTACCGAAATATTTACTCGTAGTATTTTTTTTTTTTTTTTTTTTTTGGTCCCCAGTTCGTAAATTACGATGGGGTAAATTTATTTATAAGTGATATACATGTAATTTATAAATAATGAACTGAAAAGAGCCCATCCAATTAAGTTTACCGTGCTCAAGCCCATTTTACATTAAGGTGATATTATACAATTAATTTGATTAAAATATATGTAGATGTATTTTTGCGGTATGTTATTTCTGATGCTGTGAAAACGTCAAATATTTTGAACTGCTTATCCACCAATTCTGTTGCATTTATATCTGCGAAATCAGCGTTGACGTAATCCTGTCAGTATATGCTTTACATGATCGGTTAAATTACATATTGCACATTTATTCGTATGCGATATTCCATACTTATATAAATAGTCTTTAAATAATCCATGTCCGCTAATAAACTGTGTATTGAAATAATTTGGCACGAATACAACATTTTTTAGTCTTCTGTCTACACTGGGAAAATATTGTTTCGCTAGTCCATTGTATTCATCCCATAACCTTTGATATTTTTAACATAATATTCATCCAATACTATTTTGAATTGTTTAATTGTTAGCTTTTTTTCTTGATGCAAATAGTATGGATGCTGATATTGCGTGTTGTTAAATTCATAAGTTGTATTTACATTATTTTTTATTAATAAAATATTAATATGTTTCTCAATCTCATACACCAACGGTTTAATACCAGCAATTACAATGCTAGCCATAAATTGTTCTGTAAGATTTGATTAATTTTATGGCAATCATTCTCTGGAAAGCTTTTAATTTGTTTCGAAATCGTTTGATATTTAACATATCATTATAGATTACGCTGCCATAAAGTATGTTTGGTAATATTATACTTTTGTATAATATTATTCCCTTCTTATAGTTTATTCTATTGTTATTGTTATAAAGTTTATTGAATACCCTTATAAATTTGCTAATTTTTGTTGTGATATGATTGAAATGATTATAGAATTTTAAATTATTATCAATTAATACTCCTAAGTATTTGGTTTGTGTGACATATTGTATGTCTAATCCATATTGCGCTAAATTTAACATTTTATTTTGTAATTTTCTATTGAACAGCATATAGGTTGTCTTCGAATTGTTGATGCTGAGATTAAATGATTGTAACCATTTATTTATTGCATGGTATACCTCACTTAATTTCTTACCTAATGAGATTTCATTTTTATCGCCAATTACTATTGCTATATCGTCCACAAAAGTAAACATTTTTACATTGTTTGGAATCAGTATATTGTACATTTGTGAGAAAACTAAGTTCCACAAGAATGGCCCTAATACAGACCCTTGCGGTACTCCCATAACAATTTTTTGTTGTTTGGAATATGTACCTATTTCAAGTATTGTGGATCGATCTTGAAAGTATTGATTAATAATATTCAGTATGCTGTAATCTAATGCTAAATTTTTTAATAATAACATAAGCTTATTTAAATCTAAGCTATCAAAAGCCTTTGTAATGTCAAGTGTAATTAGACAAGTACAAAAGCCTTTATTTGTAAAAGTTTTAATGTTATGCAAAATATTATATATCGCCATTTCAGACGATCTGCCTGGCAACGCACCGTACTGATTTTCATTAATTATATTTTTGCTTTCTACAAATTCTTTTTAGTCTTTTATGTATGCATTTTTCATATATTTTGCTTAAATTGGGTAATAATGCTATGGCTCTGTACGATGTAGACAGATTCGGGTTTTTATTTGGTTTTGGCAGAATGAGTGTTTTGCTTATTTTCCATGCATCTGGATAATGACCAAATTCAAAAAGTAAGTTTACAAGTTTTGCAATAACGCACGGGAAAAAATTGTGAAACTTTTTAATAAATCCGTTGGATAATTTGTCTATTCCTGTAGCTACTTTGTTTTTCAATTTTTTAATTATTATGTCAATTTCAACGTTGCTGAATACAATTTTTGTTTTAGGATGGTAAGTTTCCATTTTGAAAGGTTTTGTGTCAAGGAATAGATTCGACATCAATAAATCAACCTTGTCTTGATCCGTATTCGCATAGTTATCTAATGTTGGTATGCTTGTGGATTTTAACTTGTTCGTTAATATTTTATATTTAAGTCCGAAAACGTTTTTATCATCCATAAGCTTTTTCCAAGCTTTTAGTTTTGCACTTTTAATCATGAACTTATATCGCTTAAAATGATTTTTGTAATTGTTTGTTAAAAAAAAAAAAAAAAAAAAAAATATTGGTCAACAAGTTGTACAAGAAGTATAATGGCTGCAAAAATTTACTCGTAGTATTAGAAACATTATAATAGAAAGTTCTTATCTCAGAATGTTGAGGGTACTAAGCACGATCTTCTTGGAAGCGGGATGTTGCTCGATATATACCACTGCTTAGGAGCACTTTATCGCTGAATACTAACCAGTAAGAATGACTTGTCGCATTACGATATTATTACCGAATAGATAATCCGATCGCGTGTATAATTCCGCCGTGTATCGAATAGAAGGTTCTGCCCCAGAGAAAGGCGTGATTTAGTGTAATCTAAAATTGTTCATCTTTGTAATTTTCAGTTAACAATAACAGATAATTTTAACAACTAGGTTTGCTAAAGCCACTGTGCAGTTCCGATGTATTGCCTACCTTCTGATGAGAATTGGGAGTAATCTTAATAATTAAAATGCCGAATAGAGAAGACAAGACGTGCATTTAACAAAATGAAGGTACTATTCACGTGTGATTGATTTAGATTTACAAACAAAAATTAGACTGCTCCGATGTTATGTTTTTTCAACATTCTTATATGGAGTGGAATCGTGGACTTTGACGGAATGCACGTAAGCTGACTGCTTTTGAAATGTGGTTATATCGTCGAATTCTGAAATTTCGCCGGACGCAGGAACGTATCGACGAATATGTCTTATCGGAATTGAAAATCCTGAACGCAATAAAATCCAGCCGATTCGAATACTTGGGCCGCCACATAATGGGAAATTAAACGCGACACGAATTATTGTAGAGAATTCTCCGAGTCAAGATAATGGGACGAAAAAGAATATCTTGGCTCAAGAATTTAAATGATCGGCAGAACTCTTCAAAGCAGCATTGAACAAAACCGTAATAGCTAATTTGATCGCGAACATCCATTATATGATATGCGCTGGAAGAGGAAGCTATTCAAAATTTATCTACCTAAAACTGCAGACGTATTTGTAATCGCTTCTGCAATTAGACGCGATAATTATCTAGTTTTCCCAACACGTCTAACAAACACCTAAAACATCATGAATGGATTTTAAAATCCGCCCGCCTAATATATTTGTTTTGTACGAGTGTATCTGTTTAGAACATTTATTGCGGTAACTTTCTGGAATTATGTTATTCCTCGATATTTACACGGAAGGGAGAGGCCACAAGTAAATGTAATCGACGCGTCATCTATATATGTATATTTACACGACCTATTATCTACGTGCACAGATCCTGTCGCGCACACATATATCTATATATATATAAAATATATATATATATATTTACATGTTTATGTAAATGTATCCAAGTGTGCACGTTATACGTCTTGCGATTCGGCAAATCGGATATCCGTCAGCCCAGGAATGATAACGGCAAGGCGTTTTTAAACATCGTAGCAGCACTTGCGTGATTCATCCGGATTACAAAATATTTTATCAGACGGAAGTTAGACTAATTTTCGATAACGTGCGTTTTGTATAGATTTAATAATATGTAAACTGCAGTCTGTGAAAAACAAATGTTGACTATATCAAATACCTGTCACTTAAAAAAGGTGTTTTTTTTATATTGACGTAAGAATATTACCGATTTTCGCGTCATCTATAACTTAAAATAGGCCACGCAATTAATATCCGTATATTTATATATTATTTGTCGTTATATTTCATATATATTATTCCACGAGGTACGATTATAAATCCGGAGATATGTATACAAGAAGTAGAAGAAAATTTAGAGATTGTTAGAAAAAATTAATCTTTTCGAAATTTAGCTTACGACTGCTGCAAAAAAATAAAATAATAAATTGTCCTAAATATATTAAAAAAAAAAAAAACGTTCAACCGGGCGCCGATTGCGGTATGAAATTATTAATTGTTTATTTATTAAAATTAGTTTAATGTATTTAAACATCATCGATGTACAGACACAATTTTTCGTTACACACTTCAAATTGTATATAAAACGATTTGCCGAAGTAAAATTTAGTACTTCGTATTTTGTCGCGTCACGACTGGCTAATTATCGGTATTAAACGTACTAATTCGGTTCACACAATTTTAACTGTAATTTTATCTACGCTTATTATAAGTGTGTATTCCTTTATCTTTTTGTTTATCTGTACGTATAATTATCGTAAAATACTCTACGGATGATTAATTTTTCTCTCTGTACGGGAGGTAGAAATATGCCATTACACGGTACGGATAGTAATTATTTATAATTTACTAAAATTGCCACGCACGTTATATGCGTACGTGTGTCATGTGGCTATCAGGATATACAAACGTGTAGATCTATCTATCTATCTATATATATATATATTTTCCCCATTACGAAAACGTAATACAATTTTTTCCACACTAATAAGCAGCTACGCTTGGAGGATTGTCTTTAGGTAAGTAGAAATCGGTCTGATTACATTTTTGAAGATGGACAGCAGTATCCTGTATGGCACCGCATTCACATTTATCGTGTCTTTCCACAGCTCCTACGTGAGGTCTGTTCCCATAGCTAGTTTTCCTGTGGACATTAATTAGTGTTATCCACAGTTTTTCTTTTGTTGGCGTTCTTTGTAATCTATCTGTACATTTTAGAAAACTTTACCGAGGTTTAAGTATCCATTTATTTTGGTCGTACATAGGGTGTGTTTTTTCATCCAGTTGTTTCTTTTCATATTTGACGCAACTTCCCGTCGTATATTTGGTTGTGCAATTTCAGCTAACCTACGTATTTTCCCTATATTTGTAACCTTTAGACATTCATTCGTCATTCTGCATGATTTTAAGTAGTGTTCACATATTTTGTACGCGCTGGATATACATATTCCGCTATCGAAAAGTGTAATGCCGAAATACGCGTATAGTTTCCGGGTTTGCCCCACAAATGTTCCCACACAATAAATATAGCGTATCTGGAATCTTCTGTTTAACATTTTTTTTTTTACTATTTATTATTGTTATTAACTTACGTTAAATAAATAACTATATTAATAAGTTTATCGTCTAACACAGAACTTGTCTTGTTAGGCGACAAAAGAAATAACGTATTTAGGAATTTAACCCATCAGCTAAAAAACCTTCCTTAGAAAATACTATTTAGAAAATAAGTCTTCAGGCTTATTGCGTTTAAGGCGTCGGATTCATTCGATATCCAGGAGTTTAGTTGCTTCCGCATTGACATGATGTAATAGCCGCTTCTCGTGTTCTTTTGCGAAATCTTCTTGATGACATCATCAACAAATTTTATCTGCAAATCACGATGAATATCGTCGTTACGTGAGTAGCAGTATGCGTCAACTACGGCACGTAATGACGTTTTGTCTCGCCTGGATCTTGTTACGATGTGAAGCCTTGGCACATCCCCAAAGTTGAATGCCATAGGTCCAAATCGGTTTTATTATCTGTGGTAGATATAATAAACGTTTACAGGATACGTCCAATGTAGAGTTTCGACCGAGAAGCCAGTACAATCTACGTGTTACTGGTTTTATTTGTTTAACTTTTGTTCTAATATGAATTTCCCAAGTTAATCTTTTATCTAAATGCATCCGTATTATGTCGCACATCAACTTTGCGATAGGCATAAGTGACGTGGACAGATTTAGTTTCATTTAACCTTAATTTTCCAGTCGGTTGTCCATCTTTTGACATGACTAAGTGCGCTTTGGAGTTTTTCTGTGGCTTCAGCTTGACTATAACTAACGAAAGTATGGCAGTATCGTCTGCAAAAGTCGCGGTTATTTTGTTCGTATCCAGTGTGTACCAGAGATACAATATTGGTCCGAGGACACTACCTCGAGGAACTCCTGCCTTTATTAAAATGTCGATACGGCATCTTCGTGTGCTACACGAAATTGACGATTAGTCAAATATGACTCCATAAGTCTACAGTAATTACCTGGAAGTAGATTACTCATTTTAAGTATAAGACCTTCGTACCATACACGATCGAACGCTTGCGATATGTCGAGAAATACAGTAGTACAATACTGTTTTCTTTCAAAAGGCTCTTCTATTACAGATGTAACTCTATGGACTTGATCTATAGTCGAATGCTTATTTCTAAACCCAAATTGATGGTATGGCAAATCGACAACTGGTTTTAATCGTTTTAGTAGCAATTTGTCGTACAGTTTCGATATTGCAGGAAGCAGTGAAATTGGTACGAGGTCACTTTTTCTGCAGGCTTGCCTTTTTTAAGCAACATAATAATCTGTGCTGTTTTGAAACAATTTGGTACATATTCCAGTCGTAAATGTGCGTTAAATATGTATGTTAAAAATACAACAGCTTTACGCGACAATTCTTTTAAAATGATTGACTGTTTAACATTTGTACAGCGTTGTTTCCAGGTTAAGTTGTCGAAAGTAACTCCAAGATACCTAGGTGTAGCAAGAATGTTGGTACTTGTGCCTTTTTTCGGATTAGGTTTAAGCTTGTTTCCAGCGTAACAGTCTGTCACGGTACGTAAAGTTAATGCGAGTTTTTCCACTACTTCCGTCAAAGTTTTTTCCTGTAGCGGCTAAATCGTCTGTATACAAAAAATGTTTAGACTCCTTTGGAGACGGTTGGTCGTTAATACACATTCGTTGAATAAGATTGGAGTCGGGACATTCACTCGGGATAATCCATTATTCTGACGCATTTGCTCATCCTACTGTGCATGGATGCATAAAATCTTCTGTCCTTTAACACTGTAGATACAATGTACGTGAGTGTGTAATATATATATATACATGTATATATATATATATTTCTTATTTTGTCTTGTCTGCTCAGGGAACATGGGCGATCAATGTATTTTATGATGCGCTATGTTCGTTTCTTTTCTATTGTCGACGACCATCCAGATGTTAATATTATCAATCCAAGATATCCTCGGTCTATGGAGTTTCTGTGTACCATAGAGGAACATTTCTGTTTGAAATCGGTATTAAAGATCTCTACGACTAATATTATTACGAATCCAACAAATATGAAAAGTTTTGAATGTAATGTTTAAAAAAAGAAAAAATAAACAACAAAAAGAATGAGTTGAAATCGCTAACATTTTTTCTTCGTGAAAAATCACAAAGCTTTTCGGCTGCTAAGCCGTTGTCAAGTTAATATAAAATGTATAAATTATGAAAATATACACGAATTTATTAAAGACCTAAAATGTGAAAAGTTATACACTTACATACGCAATTTAGAAAAATTATCAATGTGATTAAATAATCCGATAATAAATGTGGTAAATAATAAACGACACGATTAATAATTCGGAAATACAAAAATTTTATACATAACCGATAACGCGATAGCAAATAAAATAAAAATGAATATAAACCATCAACCGTGCTTAACATAACCAATACAATAGCGAAAGTGTGAATTTTATTTTATTTTTTTTTAATTTGCTCCTGTGTCGTTGTCATATGGCCGATTGTTTATGTACCACACTCGCTATACTGTTTAATCACGTTGATAATTCTCTTGTAAATCGGATATCTCTAAGTAATATTTTCCACATTTTATATTTTTACAAAATTTATATATATAATTTTAAAATTTCTATTTTTTATATTCCTCGATAACGGCATAACAGCCGAAAAGCTCTGTGATTTTTCGCAAAGAAACATTTTTAGAGATTATAACTGTTTTTTTTTGTTTATTTTTTAACAAAGACGAGCTGGAAAAACTCTTAAGGCTCTCTGAATAACGGCTTAATTAATTTCAGTTATCCTAACACTTTCGTCTGTAAAAATTATTCTCTCTCGATATATATATATATATATATATATATATATATAGCATCCAATCACGTTTGTAGGTACTAGAACACACTTATAACCGTACAACATTAATCGATGTCATATATATATATATATATATATATATATATGACCTTTGTTAAATACGATGACTACTTTTACTAACACTTACTTGACGGCTATTATTAATAACATACGGCTATAGTGAAAGGAAAATTGCCGTCAATAAATTATCAATCACACTGATATCCTAAGGTTATTATTGTCGTCGTCTGGTATGGTGTTATTATTTTATCAAGATTGTAATAATATAAACAATCCCAATAATACTAATATTACGGTTAATAACTAGTACTAACAACTTACTACTAATGTGGCCTAGTGTTTTTTTTTTTATCAATTTCTTTATTATTCTCCTATTAATGAAAATTACATCTGTCAGACGGAGTAGAGTTTACTCCTGCATAGTCGGTTTGATTTAATCAGTAACGAACTTCTCCTTATATAGCGACTTGTAAATACCAGATAAAATGTACAATTATTATATATATATATATATATATATATATATATATATATATATATATTAATAATACTGTTAACCAATTTTGATGCGATTATTAATTACATTTATGTGTACTCGAACATACACACATACAAAAACTTGTGTACAGATGAGAGTGCATACTGTTGTAATGAAATATACAGTTTTCCGTATTGTTACATATATTTATTTTAAATTAGAAGAACGAAAGAAATTAAATTAATGGTCACGATTGAAAACGGAAATCTTTTACTATAGCTTGACCCAGAGAAGACGGACGGTTTTCTTGTTTTTGTAAATAGCGCAGTTGGCAATACTGCTACAACGCAAACCGCGTGCTCCGCATTTAGTGTATAAAAGAGATTCTTTTTTATCGACTTATCGCGGCATCCTATAACGAAGAGAGCGCGTTTTGCGTAGAACGTGATTTTCGGCTCGAATCGATCACGACAATGCGAGCAGAGTTTGGGATTCAAAGTTAGGCGATTTTTTTTTGTGAGGGGATATCTTAATAGCCGCGTAAAACACGTCCACGAGATCTGGAAGACTTGAAAACGCGGATTTCTGAAGAAATTTCAAAAATTCAGCGACCTACTCCCGAAAAAGTTTTCGACATTTTTTTAAGAACACTGAATGACGTACTGTTGCAAATTACGGTCGCCCGAACATTTTTGTTGTTCACAAATGATTGTAAGCTAATATAACATTTCAATCAAAAATTTGGATCGAGTAGTTTTCGAGTTATTAAAAAAAGACGTCTTTTCTGGGTCACCCTCTAAAAGACGGGAATTACCTGATAGAACAGAAGTTAAACAGGATAATCGTCAACATGTACCGAAAATGATTATACGAGCAGAAGAAAATGCGCATTTAGTGCACCCTGCAAAAGTCGTTCGTTTAAAATAATGGCCAGGATTTAAAACAGAAATCTTTTTCTAAAAGGAGGGAATTATGTAATTGAGCGGAAAAAACTGAGCAGATATCGTCAACATCTCTACCCAAGAGAACATCTTGCGAAAACCGTTTAAAGATCATTGGTCGACTATTGAAAATTTTAAACTCTAACCTACCGATCGATAAGTTCCAGGATTCGCAATTTGGAATTGACCGCTTCTCAGATGGAAATTGAATTATTCGAAGATTTATTTTCGTAAATTCAACCATACTGAACTATATCCGGAATATTAATCTTTTTTTTTTGGTGGGGGGGTCCGAATTTTACGCCAGACTAACCCGTGTAAAAGAAACCGCACCCACACATATAAACCAAAAAAAAAAAAAACCCAGAAGAAAACAGAAGAAAACAAAGATAACGAAGAACCGGTGACGTAGAAATCGAACTCACCGGATAGATATAATACTGAAAAATAATAAATGAGACCCGTCCATCTTTAACAACACACACACACACTCGTGTATTTTCTCTTATCCGACTATTTTAATAGAACCTCTCTCTCTATATATATATATATTAATATGTATACATATGTAAGGATGTCCACGACGAAGATAAATATTACCAAAAAAAAAACTGAATAGAATTAAAGATAAGGCACACGTTCTAAGTTTAGCGGTTGGCTGGATCCTTTCCAATTGTTGCGGCTATAGAGTATGTCGTTTATAAGTTGATAGGGTTGGTTACTCTCTCGAAGTTAGAAGAGTATAAGATAAAAAAAAAAAAAATAAAAGACAAAATTAATAATCCAGACCAAGTAGTAAGGATATCATCTCTTGTCCACGTCACGAGGAAAGGAACACGATAAAATAATTCCAGATCGTATGTTTTGCTTTTTGTAAACGGACGAAAAATAAAGGAGATGTTCCTTTTCTTTTAATAATAATAATAATAATAACGATGATGGTAATGATAAATGAAAAATAAGCTGGCGGCGTGTGACGAGTAGGTTAAAAGCTGTATTTGCATTTGAAAAGGAATATCTGTGTTCCTTTCTACGTTTCTACCGCAAATGCTAACTCCCCGTACAGTCTCCGCTTCGGCATTATTAATGATAATAGTAGTAGTAATAATAATAATAATAATACTCGATGATAACAACGTATTACCGGCCTAATAGCTGGGCGTGCGTATGAAGCGTGCATAGCTCGTGGTTTAAATAGTGCCTGTCGGTCTGTTCAATTTATTTATTCGTTAATTTTTTTTTTTTACCTTTATTTCTATTTTTTTATACTCTTACCTGAAAAATTATCTTCTTAACCGGGTGTTTAATTAATCTTTTAACTCTACACGGATCGTCTTATTTGTAGTAACATACATCTTCATTAGGACGTGTTAGCCACGCCTTTCGGGAATTGATCCGGTAATTCTGTTTCACGCGATTTAAGGCGTGTTTCTTACATTTTAAAAGTAATCGACCGATTTACAACTAACTAAATACGCGTTCGGACATGGTCGAAACATAGTATTTCGGATTTAATCGGAAAAATCTTTACATAATAGCGCCTGTATATTTATTTATCATACTTCAATCCTCGGCAGGATTGTTAGAGTATCGGTGTAAATACGTTTTAACATATCCGTTCGTATGTACTCGGTCTTAAACATTTTCTCGAGAACATTTGCTCGAAATAATTATCACGTATCCATTTTCTAAAACTCTTCATCTTCGGTTTTTTTCCGTTCGTGATTTTCTTTTCTTTTGGTTTAATTATTTTCCAAGGTCGTGTTTCGAACGACTTTTAGGTATTCATATAGCATTACGTTCTATTTCACCAATGTTGTCTTCTGTTGTATGCTTCTTCCAACATTCGTAAATTCACCTATTGTCGCATGTCTATCCTCGAAATAAAAACAGTAATAAATTTAACGAATTTACCACCATTGCTCTCTTTCGCCATCTATATACTACGATGGTCTTAAGCTATAATAGTTGGCTTATTATACTTATAAACTTACATATGATTTCGATTCGATATCTTCGTTGTTTGGATCGCTTACTATTGATTCTATATTTAGCGGTTGTATTTTAATAATTCCCGCATCATATTATTTCGATTTTGTTTGTACTTCTCGCATTTTCATAATGGTTGATAACCTCTTGACATTTATCACGTAGATTATTTTGAATTATGCGTATTTGAGATAGATGTGTACAGGTGTTTTGTCATATTCTTAATCGGATAATTGTCGTGAAAAAGTTTCTGCTATACTGTACTGAACTGTAACCATGGGGTTTTGGGTATTTTTGTCTGAATTAATTGTATACGTTTCAGTCGATACAAAAAATCTATACATATATAGGGGTTGATAATATACGAAATAGAATAGCAAAAGGTACGTGGAGGACCAGAAACAAAATAGAGAACCTATATAGATAGGAACCAAATTTACCATGGCTGAACTGGATCATTATAAAAATTAATATTTACGTTATACAAGTTCAAGACGATCGGACACATTTGGGAAAAACACGTAAGTTTTTCTACCAGCAGACAACGTCCCACCCCGCTTGTCATGTATCAATTAGCGAGGAATAAATGTTTTTTTTTTTTTAAATTGAAACATTACGAATGGTGTCTAATGGAAGAGGATCGATATTTAAGAATTGGAAATTCTCGACACTGGTGACATAAACTCAGAAACAGTGAGAGATCTATAGGCATAATGCTGGAGATAACATTAGCAGCAGAAGTCGGACAGGTCCGACAAAGACGAGGAATATTTAGTAAAAACTTCTTCTGGCACTTGTCGATAGAGCGTAACGAGGTTTAATTCGACGCTCGCTAGCGTAATAGTCGCAAACGTTACATACATATAGTTGCAGTTATTATTATAATTATTATCATATATTGTCGAAACCCGGTTTGAGACGATCTGTTGTCACACCGTAGTAATATTAATAGTTCAAGCTGAATCGTCCCTATGACTACAAAGGGAGTAAAATGAAAATTTTCGCATGCTCAAGCCACCCTCCGTAAGTTTACTACCGGTCGAGTGAGCAGAAAAACGAGAAAGAAGTGGGAGAAAAAGATGTTCGAAATCATAACTTAAGAAGAGATTAGTAATTTAGTTAGTTTTCGATTTTCGAAACTCGAGAAAATGAAGATGGTTAATGAGTTCGATTTTGGGAGGTAAATAGAAAGGAAAATGGCCAGCGAGTTCATTAATAGAAATGCTGAAACGATCGTACACGTCGTATAGAATTTCGTATTATAAATTGCCGAAGTTTTAACTAAAAATACCTGTTTTGAAGATATATCACAAACATACATATTAATGCTTTTTAAAAAAATGGATTTAGGAACTTTTCGATCAGATTTTTTATACTCAAAATAATCCTTTCATAAAGTAAAAAAAATTGGAATATCCGTTACCTTAAATCGAAACGGTACCCGAGATTTGAAATTTTAATTATATTTACCGCGATACGACACATTTCTCAGCTTATTACAGTCGAACGGTTAATGCGATCATCGAACAGAAATTATCGACGTACATTTAGATAAGTATCGAGACATTGACGAAAAATCGAAATTTTCAAAATTTTATGGCCGATGTACTTGGAGGCGCGCCCCAAAGTTTCAAAACCCGTAATTTCCGTACAAAATTATTTTCGGTTATTAGAAGAGCCACTTCCAAGATGGTCGAATATATATATATATAAAAAAAATACAAATACAAAAGCTTTTATTTCCATTATTTATAACATACCCACGTATAATACTTTAATACTTATATAATAAATATTATGTAGTTCACTATATTTAAAACAGGAAATTTGAGCCCGTCGTCGAGCATTGGCCTCCTCCAATCAAGCATCCACATATTTCTTCCCCAATTGATTCCATTCCAGACGATTTTGAGTTTTACGCATCCGAAATTTTGCTGCGTGATTGACGATATCTTCGCTCCATCTTGTTTTTGGTCTTTTCCGCGGCCTTCTCTTGTCTAATGGTAACCATTCCGTGCTTTTCCTGGTCCACATGTTCGGTTTCAACCGCATGACATATGTCTAATTCCACTTCATTTCACGTATTATTTGTAGAGCGTCCTCCGTCTTCGATCTGGATCTTAATATTTTGTTACTTATCTTATCCAACCATTTGTGCTTTTAAGTCCAAATATTTCTTTTAATGACCGAAATTTTTTCCAACCTATCCACTTTTTCCGTTCTACGTGCGAAGGAAACTAATTGTTCTACATATATAATATCTTTCCGTTAATTTTAATTTCTATCTCCGTTTGTAATTAAACTGTTTTTTTCAAAGTTTATTTCGAAACATTTTATTTTCGAATTAGCTTCTAGTTCCGTTATTAAGGTGCTTTTTATAATTATATGAAGATTGAAATATATTATGTAATAAGTTTACAATAATTAGATACTACTGAACATCGTACGAGACTGTAAAAAAATAAGTTACGTAAATCATGTAAAAACGTGTCAACTGCATAACCGTTTTAATTTCTCTCGCTAACAAAACATGGCAAAATGAAATCTATTCCGGGAAAAAATCGATTATACGATCGAAATTACCACTCTCATCCCGGAAAATATAATCATAATAATGGCGTCGATAAATTAGTATCGTCCGTAGTAAAGATTGGGAAATAGGAAACCATTCGAACTATTAAATATTTAAAAACAAGAATAACGGGGGCAGTGGGGGCTAGATGACGCGCATGGATGACTATTAAAATTATTTAGTGCGGATAAATAATCGGTCGATGACGAGAGAAATTCGTAAATACCCCGGGCAATTAAATTGATAACAGATTGATTAATCGTTTCAGTGGCACGTAATACAATTTTGACATATACATTTCATACAAATGTTTATTATATAATGCCGCTACTCGAGTGAACTGTAATTTTCGATGTATTTAAAATTAAAATCGGTAAGTAAAAAAATTTTTCGTTAGCATTAAAATTTCACGTCCCGTATAGTGGACATTGTGACTGTTAAATTGTTCTAACGCCGAACAAAACCGACGCAGCGAAATAATCGTTAAGCGTATATTTTAAAGAAATTCCTCGACATCGTTCGATGAGGGATCGTCTGGTTAAATGCGAGAAGAACTGGCGAGTGAAAATTTGAATTTAAAAATGAAATGTTTCAGCTTGGAAGTGTATAACTACGGTGCCCATAAGCGAGCACTTCGTTGATTAAATGAAAATGGGTGCGTTGTTTTTTTTTTTAACTTGAGGCCGTTATGTATCGCTACTGAGGTCGCGCGGAGAAACTCTGTACGAAATATTATGTCGAAGGTATTATCGCTTTTAGGAAATTTTCTGAGATAACGAAGGTGAAAAATTTCGGTGAACAATTGGGGAGGATGCGGTCAACAAGCGATATGAACACAAATTATTACGGGTTGTTTAGAACGACGAATCGACCTTTCGGTCTGGAATACGTTTACTAGTAATGAAAATTATTATAACCCAACTATAATAGTCTAAAACAAGAAAATCATCCTATAAATGGCCAAAGCGACCTATGGTAGAGGCCAAAAAAAAATACGATGTCGATATTTTTTTAGGTTATACACGATATTGGTGGACATATAAGAAACGGTTACGAAGATGCTTGTTCCAGTGAACGAGGCTTATAATACTTTATAGATGTTAATATTTTTTTAAAACCAGACCAAGTTGTGCCGTTTCAGTCGCTTCAAACAGCTCTTTTGCTATTAAGACGGCGATACAAACGGAGTTCGTGCGTTTTTACGAAATCACGAGTTACTTCGCGTATACGAACTTTTACTTCGAAATCGCGGTGGGTGTTATCATTATGGGGAGCAGAACATAGCCGGTGGCGCACCATAAATAATGGCCTTCCACAAGGTTCAGAGTTGGCGCCAATTTTATTTAACTTATATATACATGATATACCGGTCCTCCGAGCGGAGAATTTCCAGTATGCAGACGACATTGTACTTGCAACTCAAAGCAAGCACTTAAAAAATGGCGAGGACGTACTCGCAAAAGATTTACACAGCTTGGATGAATACTGTGCTAAATGGAGATTCAGGTTAAACCCGGTAAAAACAGAAACTTCGGTGTTTCACCTCAACTCACAGATGGCAAAAGCTAAAATACATGTTAAACTCAACGGTAAAGATTTACCTTTTAACCCAACGCCAAAATATCTAGGCGTCGTTCTTGATCGAACTCTCACATACAAAGAGAACTCCGAAAAAATAGCTCAAAAAGTGAAGACAAGAGTAAACCTTATCGCTCGCCTTGCAGGTACAGCTTGGGGAGCAGAGACAAAACTCATCAGGACTGCTACACTGGCACTAGTGTTTTCAGCTGCAGAATATTGCCGCCCCGTTTGGATGGCCAGCTCGCATGCTAAGAACATCGATACACAACTGAACGCAGCACTACGTTTAGTAACCGGTACGCTAAAATCTACTCCTACTATGTGGCTTAAATATATTTCCACCGCATATCCGCAGAGAAGAAACATTCAAACGAGAATGGGCTAAATACAACAGTATGCACTCTCACGTAGAAAAATTTATCAAAGATCCCTCACCTACACGTCTCTGCAGCAGGAAACCAGCATGGCTGACGGCTAGCTACAGAGCAGTGACGACGCAGCTACGAAATGGAAGGAAATATGGGTTAAGCAGACTCCAACAAACGGACAATTAATATCAAATCCGGCTAGCAGGGTGCCAGGATTTGGTCTCAACAGAAAAACATGGTGCAATTTAAATCGCGTCAGAACCAACCAGGGTCGTTGCAAATATTTAATGAACAAATGGAAACTGTCGGAAACGGAGCTGTGCAGCTGTGGCGAGATCCGAACGATGTCACACTTTATAAATTCGTGTAAAGTAAATAGCTTTACTAAAGGACTAATTGGGCTACATTCACTAGAAGAAGGCGCAGAAGACTGGCTGTCGAACGTGAATTTATAATGCAGGATATCTCTAAATAAGCGCGTAATTGATACGATAATAATAAAATTATGAGAATAATTCTAAGAATTATTCAACGAGCTTAAGACATCTTAGCGGTTAAACAGCTATTCTGTACGTTCATATCGGCTTAATAATTTGTAGAGATACATCAGCCGTCTGTAATAGGTAACTCGATAATCGTCCACAAATTAGCCTATATATAACCTGGATATTCTCAATCCGCCCGCGCATCATCTTTATATGGGGGGGGTGTTTCCGCGAACAGAGTCCAGGTGTGTACACCGAAAGATATTTTAGATTTTGGAATAACCTCTAATATAGATAATACAATTGCATTCGATTTTCGCAAGGTTCCGACCGATATAAAAATTTTCAATGGAAAATTGCGTTATATCCATTTTGCGAGCTGAACTAATTAAAACGCCCGAAGTTATTATTATTATATATATATTTTTTTTCTACCCGTATAAACGGTTTCAATATAGCGTCGCGTTGGATGGTCGGAAGTAAAATGTGATTTAAGTTTTCTAGGATATGTCCGAGACAGACTAAGTTGACGGCAATCGAGAAGTTTTCGAGTAATAAAGTCGCGGTGGTGGGGGTTGAGGAGCGTTTTGTATTTCTCCGTTAAACTATTTACGAAGATATATCAGTCGTAAAGTTCGGAGCAACGCGCGACTTAAATCAGCCTCTATCTCTTTCTAGCAGGCTTCTCGAATATTACTCTAGAGTTTCATTAGGGAAGGAAAACAATGTATAAAATCTATATTCTTCGACGCCCGAACGGAACGAATATTGCGAATATAGTAGAAACGACAGATTTTCCTAATATCCGCGCATACCGGTCACGCTAACTTTTATAACAACGTGTAAATGGCGTGTTATTCTTTCGGAATACGCGTTTTTATCTAAGTAGTAACTCTTCCATCCGCTTTGGCCATCGTATAAAATTGTGAGCAAGCCTTTTTCTTTTTTATACCCCTTTTCAAGTACTAAAATGTTTTTTTTAGGTTTATACACATATGTAAATAGACGAATGTATATAAGTATTTTTTTCTGAGGGAAAGAGAGAGAGTAGGCTTCATTAGTTATTCTGAAAGCGTAAAGTCCGGCCAAAAGGCGTACATATCCGACTGTACTATACTCATCGACTGTTTAACGTGTTATGTCTCTCATATTACTATACATCCTCCACAAAAGTGTATTTTCAAAAATTCTTTCATCTAAGCCGACTCGCGTATGTATTATTTGTTAGAGGGACACACGGAGCAGTAGTCATCGAGGAAGCGGCTGTGCCACGTCTCTATCGCATTAAATAACATAAAACCGACGATCCCCGTTTGAACTAATAAACACGATTTACAGCAGACCGTTTGTTACTTTGGAAACAATTTATTCGACGAGAATTTTAAGTCGGCTCGTACGGAACTAAGTAAAAACAAAAAAAACAACGAAATTCGTAAAACTGATAGCGGGATCTAAAAAAAAAAACTCGATATGAACACAATTTTCATTAGAAAAAATCTTGCATAGGTGATAAAAAATCTTGCATAGAGTTGAAAGAAACAGAGGCTTATCGAAATAAACGAGAAAAATTTTAACTTTTATATAAGAGTCTTCATGCGTCCAGCACTGCGCATAAAGATCCAGCTCAGCGATATCAAGGAAGCAACCAAGGACCTATTTTGTAGGTTGTGTGCAAAAAAGATGGACGGAACAAGATCACACCTGTATTTGAAGCCTAAAATCATTCTTTCGCTTGTGGAAGGCAATTGTTGAAAGCTCCGGCTCGATGTATAATTTGAAAATAGTATACGCAGCCGACTGCAGTGCGTAAAGTACCGTGATTGTGAGTAGATAAGTCAATCCGAGTATGTCACTTACACAGATCTGACAGCTGATTTACCGGCTTATTCGAAAAACATTCCTTAAATCTTTAAATTCCCTTTACATCTCCGCACGTTCAAGAATACATATATATGAATATATATATATATATAAATTGCTAGAGTGCTCGACAGTCAACTCGACGTTCGGGGTTTCGAAACCAACTCCCGACATAAAGTTTTTATCATTACATACCTTTTAATTATTACGGACCGTGACACCGCATTACGTACGTCATATTCGCGCGCTTCTGCGTTGCATAATAATTAGTGCCTTCAATGCTAGCCCATTTTGTATGTAAAAATAAACGTACAGTTAGTCACGATGTTCGGCAACGAATATATATGTATATAAATTATATATATATATGTATACGTATATTAAAAATAAAGTTTCATGTTAGAAGAGATGTTGCTCTAGTAATCGGTTATCCATTCGAAAGGTTAAAAGATGATTGTCCGGAAAACGTATCCTTAGCAAGCTAATGCCAAGTAGTTTGCTATATAACGTTCTTCGGCTTCTTCACTTTTCCAGAAGGTTCTTACTCATTTACCGAACAATTGGGCAGCTAGTTAGAGACCTTTTTATCATTGAAAATTCTCTATTTCCTGTCGGAATTAAAATTCAAGGTCATTAGAGCAAAATTCTGAACCGCCTATTCACTATAAGGATATAATATATATTTTTTAAATTTTTTTTTAACCTATATCCGGTCCACTGCTGTACGTAGGTTTCTCGAATCAATAAGTTAAGGAGAAAATAGCCTAATCTCCCGCGAGGGCCAGCCAAACTGGAGATACTAAACAACATACAACACACTGAGCCGGCGCATTCACGCATCCAAGTCGGTTGCTTAACTTCGCCGATTAAACGGAAAGCCGCCGTACTCAACGTGCTATCCCGTCTACAAAAATAAACTATATATGTTATTTATTATATATATTATACATCACACGTGTGTGTGTGTGTGTACACATTTTCATATAGTATCACATACAAACTATGCCCACATTGTTCAGTATTTACGGATGAGGGTGCAGCAATACGACAATCTTCATCAAGTTTAAAGAACTTGGATCTTCACGGGAATTATTAATTACCGACTTGAAAAGTGTGTTATGAAGGTTATAAACAAAAAATGGAATATGATAAAGCTTAATTTAAGGTAATTTTGTTTGTTGTCGAATTTAGGCAATATTCTTGTGATGTCGGAGTTCGGTATTTAGTTTTTCGCGCGCCATTTGAGTTTTTCTAATTCGTCTAATTATTCGTTTACCCGGTTTCAAATCTGTATGTTAGAACTCACAACACACACACACACACTGGTTGCATATTTTACTTTTTAAGCTATACGGTATTTCTTAATTTTTAAAAACACCGCTTAATTTACCAAATGCAATCCGGACAAGAGATGTCCTCTTTTTATACACACACTAACATATAACGTTATGCAGCTTAAGTGGTTGTTTTAGCCGTTCGGAGGTTGAATTACGTGATTCATTGTTCGCGGTTCTCGAAGACTTTTTTTTTTAATGTACCCACAGTTGTTGACCAGATGAATCATTTTTTCCCATTCCCTAAAGTGTAGCCTATAATATGCGCGTTAGTTCTTTCGTCAACGTACGTCATTGTGCGATAATGGCTATTCGGTTCGCGCTGTCACTGTACCACATCACTGAAAATGCTGCGACACGACCTTTGTTAATGCCCGTTCCTGTTATTGTTTTAAAAAAGCCGTCCGGACGACGTGTTTTTTTTTTTCATTATTCGGCTTCTTTTTTGTTAATTCTTTTACAGACAAAAGGAAGTGTCCGATGGCGACTAACATCCAGCTGCTTTCTATTATTTGTCCACGGTCGGTCTAACGACAACCAATTTCGGAAGGGTTATTTGAGAAGCCGATTACCTCTATAGAGGCTTTTGTTTTAAAAAGTCCGACGGCTCTTTAGATAGTACATTCAGGTTTCCTGTACACCGAAATCCAACTACGTCTCTTCTATACGGCTTATTTCTGAATTGTCCAACGTATACACCGATTAATAATCGAGTCCGAGTTCTGTATCAAGATTTAATCGCTAGTGCATATATATATATATTAAAAGTATACGTGTATATATTACCTCCTCTCCCGTCAAAAAATATAATGAAATAAATGTCAACTTCGTTTCAATCGTGATTCTCTTACTTCAATTTCCCCCGTCTACGTAAATGTCTCTTTCTCACCGTTATGGGGCTTTAGACATGATTACAGTTCGCATACTACAATTGTAGAGAAGGGGTGTACTATTTTAAGCGCCTATAGAACAAACGCATAATATGTGGGCATATGCAGTACCACCGAACAGACCGTGTTTAAAACGGCGGAAAAATAATCATTTCCTGTTTTACTTATTCGGAAACGTAATATGATGATGACGATGATTGTCATTATTATTATTATTATTATTATTACTTTAGTAATTTTGTTGAAAAATAAATAACGAGAATGTAATTTAAAATAACTAAATGTTTTTTTTTTCTAAAAAATTTACAAAAATTAACAAAATGCAAATTAGAACTAATCTCGTAGCGAATGTGGTAAACGACACAATTTTCAATCACCGATATAAATTTATACGTAAACACGGCGCGAAAGCGCAGATAATAGAAATAAATAAGGATACATCTATTTCATTTTGCTAATTTTTCCAAATTGTATATATGTAAATCAAATTAAACCTTCAACTAAAATTAAAAATTCTTCGCTTTTTTGTGTGGTCAACAATGAAATATGCTTCGGAAACCTCTATCGGAAGTCAACAAAAACCACTGCCTTTGAAATGTGGTGCTACTGAAGGATTCGTCGAATATGGAGGTAAAAAAAATAACGAATTTAGAAGTACTAAACAAATGCGAATTAAGCCAAACAATTCGGGTAAATATGTTTGGAGAAATAAAAAAGAAATGCTTTGGTCATAAAATTCGAAAGGAGGAGCTCTTTACGCTTGCGATACACAAGGGAAAATTTGTGGAAAAAGACCACGAGAAAAAAGACGCATAGAATATAGAAGTGGAATAGCAGATAGAAAACCAGTTGTGGAAATGATAAAAGAAGCTAGACAAATGTAGAAATCCGAGATGTCGACCCAACCGCCTGAATACGAGATGGAAAATGATGATGATATATAAATTTTTATTTTTATGTTCACTTGATAATGGTTTAATGGGCTAGCTTTGTAATTGTTTAAAAAAAATTATTTTATGATTTTAACTGTTCATTTATTTATTGATTTATAATCATTAATTGTTATTGTTATTATCACTATTAGCGTTTAATATGTACAACGTATGTAATGCGTATGCGTATGTGCATATGTATGTGTGTGTATGTGTATATGTATATATGTGTGTGCGTATATGTACTTTTTTTTTATTAGCCTGTTGTTCGCGCATTATTGCGCATTTATTTATAAGCAGTTGTAATTACCGAAATAGTGAATATAATGATTGTAATTATATATATATATATATATATATATATATATATATATATATATATATATATATATATATATATATATATACAACAATAAATTTGATTTGATTATTATTATTATTATTATCAGGTTTTTGAATTATTTAGCCAAAAATTAGAAAAGGAAAGGATAAAAACAACATATTCATTGAAAAAAGAAAACGAATTGACAATATTACTTTCTTGTCTTGTTTCGTTCATCTTTTGACTAGTTTCAGTTTAAATAAGTTATTTATATAGTTTATCCTCAAAAAAACGTAAAGAAATTTAATTATCGATATAACGACCCTGCCCAATATAACTCTATTTAAAATGCTTCGATTTAAACTCCCTCTATGCCCAATATATATACTTTTGGATACACCATATTCTAGCTTGAATATCTCGCATAACCTCTATTATGTCGTTGATTAAAATTGTTTTTAGGAATAATGTTTTCGTAATTTACTAATCACATATGTTATATACTTTTGGGTATAGTGTAACTTCGAAAATCATTTTTGATCATCTAGAGTCCGAAACACTTTTGATAAACGTTGCGAATGTCTATGTGTGGGTATGTAAGCGTTAAACTAATTAACTTTTAAATAATAGATTCTTTATATCCCTACTAACATTTATGTTAAAACCTGCTACGTTGACGCATTCCTTGAGACAGTATTCTGAGTCCGTATCTATTAATATTGTTAAATGTACCTTTTTTTCTAAACAGCTTTATACGCTGATGACTTAGCAGTATCCTGCGAGTCTTACAGATCGGAAATCGTACGTGTAATCGTCTACGGGGAAAAGGCAACTGTTATAAATATTATAAACGCCGCAAATTTTGATTCGACACACGTCAGACTGAAGTTGATTCTCAAAATCAATATTCTATGTTCTTGTTAGTTATATTACTCGATCCGAGAAACTAAAATACTTAATATTTAACAATCACGTAAAGTGAACTGTAGATAATACGTATTACAGCATAAAACAGTGTGCGCGAATGTTTTCTTCTGTATTTCATCGAGGATGTCAGATTTCCACTACTAGTTCTGTTTCAATTTTTTACAGTACCTTCGTAAGGTTACAAGTGGAGCAAAACTCCTCTTATCGCAGAATTATATTGACGTTTTTAGGTATACAAAAAAAAAAAAAACAAAGTAGAAAAATAAACCTTCCACCTGTTCTATTAATCGAGAAAGTTTTATTAAAATTTGTAAATTTCTCGATAACGATTTAATTAATATAATTGGCGACTACGACATGACTAGCCTTTGTGTACTTGCTATACGCGTTACAACGTGGCCGTTTTAAACATCGTTTACGATAATTTTTATTTCGCGTATCTAATAATTTATGTCGTTTTAATATTTAGAATTATTATTTAGTGAAATTTTATGCCTCGCTTCGTTATGTAGACACTACCCTTATTTTATGAATAATTTAATATGTATTTTTCTAATTTAGCCTTCATTAATACTAATCTATGATTATAATACGTCCTTTTTTTATGTAAGGAATAATTCATAGATAAATGCTTTTTCGTAGTCTTAACGAACAAAGGTTCGGGGCAACGGGAGAAGTCGGATTTAGTTCTATATGTACCGATAGCGTATTCTACAATGAGGCGTCCGAACTAAATCTTATGATCAACATTAATGCTGTGTGTTACATGATTTACAAATTCCGCTTCTAAGAATATAACTTTACAAGATACATCCGATTACGGTCCACTTCTTCGGCACGTAAAGAGCAATATAAAATCTCTTTACGTGCCGGTATTTAAACTATCGCTTGTTTTTTGTTTGAAACTTACAGATGACAAAATTTTAAGAAGAATTTAATCAGTTTTTATAGTAGACATTGATTTTTCCGACTACTTAATAGCGTATTTGGTTTGTGTATTACGTAATCGCTGATTACTTGTGTTGTTTACCACATATTCGGAAACAGATTAATAATGAAATTTATTATTTCATCTTACATTTTTTTTTTTTTTCATAATATCGTACATCCATATTAAAGTATTTTCTTTCTATTACTTTTTTTTGTTGTTGTTGAGTTTTTATGTTTTTTGAATTTTTTATTTTTATTTATTTCACATTGGCTTAATAGTCGAAAACTTTTCTGATCTTTTATTATAAAGATTTAGTGGTTTTAACTAATTTTTTGCCGTTTATTTTTTAAAAATCACTTACATATATGTATGGCATCATGACCCTACCGTGTATTGGTTTGCTACACTCGCACGACCCGAGTTCGAATCTTACCGGAGACTGAAATTTTTCACGCTAAAAATCCTCTAAAAAAAAACTGAACTACGTAGAATTTAAAGAATAAACTATGTTCTACTCGTGTTAGTCGGATACTCTGAACATTGACGCGCGAACATTATTTTTTGTCGTTTTATTTATTTGATTGATGATTTTGTTTAACTTGATTACATCGGAAAAGGATTTCGGTTTTTCTGCCGTCTTGGATTTCCGTACGATGGACTGAATTCCGCTCGACATCACTCCTGGTAGAGTAGATTGTTAACGAACAAACACAAATTCTATTTCTCTTATCTCGGTCGAATCCGGTAATATCTGTCGTTTATTACGTTTCGGTCAAACGTAAAAGAATGCTCCTGTAAATAATAACTTTAAACTTTCATTTATCTTTAATAAGAAAGGACCGTCTGCATTTCATCGACCCTGCACCCTTTAACTTATCTTCAACCTAAACCGAACTTGTCACCCGGATTCGTAAGAAATGAACCTCCGATAACGTAACGTCTCTATCATATCCCAAAAATCGTTTACCAACTTCTTCTTTCTACTTTTCCTCGCGATGTGTGTAATATATTTTCACCAAACAAACACATACACACACACACATATATATATATATTTATAGTATATCATATTTTCCTCGTTTCGTTAGTTGCGATTTTAAAGTACGCGACTGGAATTTTTCATTAAAAAAAAAAACGTTTAAATTTAAAGTAAATTGAAAATTATTGAAATCGTCAATAATTTTTTCGAACGATGTATATATATAGATATAGATATAGATATATATAATCATCATGATATTAGTCCTATGACTTTTTTGATAATTTTCTCCACAATTGACGATTTGCTGTTTTAGAAAATGTTGGTGATCCTATAGTCGGCACAACCCTAGGTGATGGTGTATCGTGATTAACGTTTAATAGACCGCTTGTGATTTTATAATTTTCGTCCGATTGAGCATTCCGAAAGTGACAACCCTGTTGTATACGGTAAAATATCCGTCCATCTCATAGATGCTCGTCCCTGTGATCGTTATTAATTTTACCATTCCTTCGTGTTTTCTTATTATGTGTCCGAACAATTCAGGCACATCCGTTGTGTCAATCGTTGAAGACATTTGCACGTGATTTCTTATGTAACACCGATTCGTTTATATCTTTTTGCTGTTGTCTAAGGAGTACTTTCTATAAGACGGTATTTTAAAACTGTCCGTCCTTTATGAAATTATTATCCTTGTCCAGATTTTGTTCATTTTCATCGTGATGCTTTGGGCAATTTCGATTCTACGTCTTATTCGGTGATCGATAACGTATCTATAATATAAATCATTTTTATAAACAAAATAAAATCATAACACAGTTTAATCGCTATAAAAGTTTTTTATTGCAAAGTTTTCAGACAGTTACGTCATTTTATTGTTTATGCTCGATACAGAGGTAACTGTCAAAAAACTTTGCAATGAGAAACTTTTACAGCGATTAAACTGTATCATGATTTTGTTTTGTTTATAATTCATAAAATCACTACTCTTCTACATATATATCAATATTTAAATCCTTTTTCTACGAGAGATAATTAAATCAAGTAAATATTGCTAGTCTTTACGACATTTTATAATTTCTGGGACTATACACGTCGACCACGATTGATTCCTACGCTTTCGACACTCGGTTAATCGTTTCCGCATAAATAGAAGCCTCCTAATAGTATTCATTCCGTAGGACTTGTATAAATGGACTAAAATATTCGTATGAGAGTTGCGCTATTTCAAAACTTCATCTAGTGTATATCGACTTTATATATATATATATATATATATATATATATATATATATATATATATATATATATATGTATATATATACGTTTAGCACAAGTTCAAATTGATAAAATAATAAAATAAAAACAAAATTCTGAAACAAAATATAACATATGAATTAGATTAATTACGTATGTAAGCGATAACAATTCCACGGGGAACATAATTACAGATAGATTGACATAGTAGTAACTTGCTGAAATAGCTTATAGTAGTTATAAAAAATGACGTGTATACGCATAATGTGAAATTGATTTTATTAAAACCGAAGTCCCAAGTACATAAAAAAAAATGAACTTTGCGAATTTATAAATTATACGTATATATATGTCATCATCTGCAGTTACTGACACACCCGTATGAGGAGTCTGTTGGTAATTAGTAACAACCGCGTTTACAACATGCGTGTGACACAAGTCCTGTGCGATGAGCACTTTGAAAACCGCGAAATTGACACCGTATGACATCACTAAGGACTGCTGCTGCAATAGGTTTAAGCACCACAGATATAACTTCTTTCTTCAACTGTAACATTTTTATTCAGAGTATGCTTATATTTTTTATTTAATTAATTTATTCTGTATATTACGATCATAACATTTATTTATATACTAATATTTTAGTCTGAATAATTTATGTCTATACTAATTCGTTTCTATATTTAGAATTAAATTCTTTGATTTACGAAACTGATGCCTTATATAATTTAACTTGGAAAATTAAACATTTATTCAAGTAAAAGTGATATTAATATGTTTTTTTTTTTTTTTAATTTTGTTACAGAACCTAGTTACTACGTATGTTGCACTTGTAAACAGAAGCTACACAGCGCATGGCGTTTACTAGAACACGCGCAACACAGTCACGGCATTAAAATTTATTTAGAATCGGCCGGATCCTCGTCTTCAGTTGTCGGTACAAGTTCCTCATCCGCGTTATGCTCGCAATCGAAACCCAATTCCAATAACAATAATTCCTCTTCGTCTTCTTGTTCCTCTTCAGCATCATCCACCGATCGTTCTTCCGCAGGATGTTCGTTCGTTAACAATCACACCGCCGCCACGACAGTCGGTTCAATTTCGCCGAATTCGACGACAACTCTATCGTTATCTTCCCTACCACCGCCGCCAGTACTACCTTTATCGCTTCCATGTTCGGGAGCAACGGCACCTTTATCTAGATTACCGTTATTACCTCCCGGCGCTTCAAATTTACCGCTAGCGACGACAGAAGGAAATAATCACCCGTTTACCGTCGGCGGTTTATTACGTATGCCTATACCGGATCATCCGTTATCGAGACACCATCCTCATCATCCGTTTCCGTCGATAACGTTCACGTCTACGTTACATCATAATAGCGCGGCGACCGTCGCTACATCACCACCGGTATTCGGTGGCAGATCGTTACCTTCTAGTCATCACGATAATCCGTTTCGCGTCGATCCGTTCGTGCCAGACCAATTTCGTTTTAATCAACAACATCATAATTTCGGACTGGCCGCAGCGGCTGCCGCCGTAGCGGCAGCTGCCAGCGGTATGCCGCCACATCCGGCATTTCTAGGAGCGACAGCACCGGGCGCTATGATAGATCCTCGTTCGTCGTCTTCGTCATCGATCGGCGTCAATAATCATTCGGCGGCGGCAATTGCGCATGTCGGTAACGGTTCCTCTTCGTCGTCTCGAAATTTACTTCCGGCTGCTGCGCCTATGTCGGTAAGCGGCGGTATTTCACCTTTAGAGAATCAACTGGATTTTTATTCCCAGCGGTTAAGACAATTGGCAGGCGCAACCAGTCCCGGTATAAATCGCAGTAGCGGTAACAATGTTTCTCCTAGGAAGTTGTCCAGTCCTGTCAATAACGCGCTCGTTTTAACCGCTAATAAATCCGCCTCGCCCAGATCTATTAATTGCTTTTCTAATAATAATAATAATAATAATAATAGTAATAATAATAATGATGAAAACGATAATGACGAAGACAGACTGACGACCTACGGTGGAAACGATCGCGATGACGACAATTATTACCACAAACAACAACGCGGCGAAATATACGACGCTCGAATGGGCGCCGGTTGCGATTCGTCCGTAATATTGAATAACGAAGACGATGAACATCGTAAACGATCGTCGGCCGAAGACGAGGATTCGTCGTCGATCACGGTAGACTTGTCGTCGTCTAATCGTCGAGTGGCGAACGATCAATCGGAGGAAGAAATTTCACGTTCGACCGAATTTAAGGCGGACAACCGAATTTTCGTCGTCGGTCAAGAAGAAAAGACTAAAGGTTGCGAATTTTGCGGTAAAAAATTTCGTTTTCAAAGCAATCTGATCGTTCATCGGAGAATCCATACCGGCGAAAAACCGTACAAGTGTTCGGTATGCGATCACGCTTGCGCGCAAAGTTCCAAATTGAAACGTCACATGAAAATTCATCGAAGATTAAATCGTAATAACGGCGCGAATATCGTCGAAACCGACGCTAGTAGAACGGTTTCTTCTCCGGAACAAAAAACGACCGCGACAACTTTGTCTAATAACGACGTTCCGTCCGACAACGACGACGACGACGACGACGACGATGACGACGGTGATGATAATCGTCGTCGAGACAATATTAACGAAAACGATACCGACGAAGAAGAAGACGACGAAGAAGAAGACGAAGGTGAAGAGGACGAAGATGAAGACGAAGGTGAAGACGACACTCGTGAACAGGTTGGAGATGACGGACGGTCGAACGTCGGTCGATCGTTAGACGAACGCGAAGATGGCGACGACGATGCCGAAGAAGACGACGACGAAGAAGAAGAAGAAGAAGAAGTAGAAGAGGAAGAAGAAGCCGAAGAAGAAGAAGATATGGACTTGGACGATGAACAGGAAGAAGAAGATGACGATGACGAACAGGATGACTACGATCGAGTAAGAAAGTCGCAATCGAGAGACGCGCCTCAGGATTTGACTACAAAGTCAACCTCGTCTTCCAGTTGTTCGCCGAACGCTGCAGCCGCTGCTACTACAGATGCCGAATATAGTAAATATCGTTTCGAAAAGAACGGAAACGGCGCTAATAATTCGTTAGTCGGTCAACTGATGGATCGATTCGGTTTGAAGAATTTTCAACAGTATAGCGAAGCTTACAAACAAGCGTTACAAGAATCGACCACGCGCAACAACTATCATCACCGTAATAATAATAAAACCAATAACAATAATAATAATAATAATAATATTAATAATAATAATAATAAACGTAAAGATATCGGCGAACGTAACAATAATAATAACGGTCTGTCGAAAGAATCGCCGATTACGCCTATTATGATGATGTTAGACGAAAACGGTACGAAATTAAAATCGGCGGCCGCTTTGAAATTTCGCGAAGAATTCGCCAAGAATATGCTGGCCGGCGGTCAGCCTCCGTTAGATTTGATCGGAGCTCATCACGGTCTATTCGGACCGAGCGTACCGTTCGAAAATTTTCTAGACGTCGGCAATAAACGTCCGAAATTAGATATAGACGTCGATCGGCGTAATAATCTGTTGAAAAATTCCCTTCATACCGGCGTTAATCCGCCGTCGGACGTTAACGAGTCGGCGCTTTATCCGGCTGCGGCAGCGGCTGCGGCCGGTCTATGGTTTCCGGCTATGGCTCAACAGCATCGTGATTTATTCGCCGCTCGTAATAACGACCTATCGATGGAAATCCTACGTACGACTAATTCCGCTGCTGCTGCTGCTGCTGCTACTACTAGATCATCGTCGTCCGGTAAAAATCACCATCATCATCATCATCATCATCATAATCGTACTAACGGAACGACTATCGGCCATAATAATAGTAATAGTAAATCGTCCGCTTTAGCGATGAATTTACGTTTATCGCCGTTAGGCGGTGCGGTAGGTGGAGCAACTACGGCGGTTAAAAAAGAATCTAGACGTAACGATACGTGCGAATATTGCGGTAAGGTATTTAAAAATTGCAGCAATTTAACCGTACACCGTAGATCTCATACCGGCGAAAAACCGTATAAATGCGAATTGTGTTCGTACGCTTGCGCGCAAAGTTCGAAATTAACCCGACACATGAAAACGCACGGTCGCATGGGTAAAGACGTTTATCGATGTCGATTTTGCGAGATGCCGTTTTCGGTACCGTCTACCTTAGAAAAACATATGAGAAAATGCGTCGTCAATCAAAATATCAAAGCTGCAGCCGCCGTAGATTCGGCTCATCTAATTCCGACGTCGATGCTGATGAAATGCGACGACGATTCCAGCCGGACTTCGTCGAAAGATAACAATACCTGACTGTTTCCGTGGGGAGGATATACGCCTGCACTTCCGTTAGCTCTGCAGCAGAGTATTTACTAAATCCGATCATCCGTCCGCTGATAATCGTCTGTCTGCGGAGTTGCCGGAATATGGAAACAATCGGGCCCTCCCCCCATTTCAATCGAACTTTTATTGTATATTTTCCCGTATTATTTTTATACATATTATATATATATATATATATATATATATATATAAACTATATAGTTAGATTTAAATTTTTATTTCTGTGATCGTAAAACGTACTAGTTATGAAAGTTAATATACGACGTAATTTTTATTTTTAAATTTTATTTGATTAATCGTACTTTTTCAAGTTATCGATTAATTTATTTAGAGATAATTATCGATCTCTCGTACGTAGTTTAAATTTTCCATTGAAAATTTCATTCCTTCAACTAATAACGTAGATGTCATTTTTGTTAATTCACAATATAATGCAATTATTTTTATTACGATTAGTATTAGAAATACTATTATTATAATTTTTATGATAATTATTATTATTATTATTATTATTATTGTATAATTATTATTGACGATTATCATTATTACTATGATTATCGTTGTTATCGTTGCGTTACGTTATTTATACGTGTTTTTTTTCAAACCGTTACTTTTATTCGCGTACACGTTTTTTCCGTTATATTTTCCTGTTTTAATTTTATTTCTATTTGTTTTAAACGTTTTTATGATTATAATAATAATTATTATTATTGCGGTTTAATTTCGATAAAGCGCGTAGTCGTTACAATCTACCTTAAAACTAGTAATCGAATATGTTACTCTTGGTCGTTACATTATTTGTAACCGGAAATCGCGCGTACAATCCGTTTGAAGATTATATACACACATATATATATATGTATGTGTGTGTGTGTGGTCGTGTAAATTTAAACCGTGTTGATTATTTATTTTATTCGTTTATTTTTATTAAAATGAATAATGTTTCACCCACCAGTGAGTATTATTTCCTCGATTAGTTTTTTATATTTTCTTTTCGTTGTTTCTGGAATAGCGATTATTTTTGTTAGCGCGTTAATAACCGTTATATTTATTTATACGCAACCTACCGTTATTTTTAATCCGTACGTTGTTATATGTTTTACTTATCTGAGGTCACTTACTGGATACGTGTTTCCACACATATATATATATATATATATTATATATATATATATAATGTATTTATTATATTTTCAACTACGCGCATATCAATACGTATTACTCCTGTATGCTTATTATACGACTATTTTCGCTACAATTATTTTAAATATACGTATATATATATATATATATATATATATATATATATATATATATATATATAAATATATATATTTATTTATATTTATACATACGTATATATATATATTTATATATATATTTATATATATATATATATTTATATATATATATATTTATTTATATATATATATATATAAATATATATATATATATATTTATATATATATATTTATATTTACACATATGTATATATACTGTTCTGGCTAGTCCGATAATCTAAATATGTTATTATTGAAATCAGTAACGTTCTTAAGTTCATTTACTTTATTAAATAAATACGTTTATGTATGATAGGCAGACGTACACACATACACAGATATCATCATACGCAAACACACATACACATCGTTCAGCGTTTAGAATTATGTTTTATATTAGATTACTACGTGTAGATTTATATTTAGTTAAAATGAACGACGAAAATACAAATTATTAGAAAGTTTTCTTTTAATAATGCCGAAAATTTATTATTATTATTATTATTATAATTACTACTATTATGATTATTATGATTTTAATGACTTGGAGAAGAAGAAGTAACGTTTATTTCACATGTGATTTAAAATAATGAAACTAAAATATTGTATAATCGTTCCGAGAATAATGTCTATTTCTTAACCGATATTAAAAATTAATTTAAAAAACGTCGGTACCATTTTGTAAATTATAACAACATAAAAAATCAATTGAAAATTAGTTAAATCACTAATATTTATTTTCTTAAGGAAAACACAAATCTTTTCGGCATTTACGCCATTATCAAGTGAAAAATTCAAAAAATCATAATTTTAAAAATATAAATTAAATATAATTGCTTAAAAATATGTGATGGTAATTGTGAAAATATGATCCGAAAACGATGTCTGCTTCTGTCGGTCTATTTTTTTGATTTGTTGAAATTTAATATCAATATATTTGTTTATTTTATATTTTTAAAATTATGATTTTTTAAATTTTTCACTTGATAATGGCGTAAATGTCGAAAAGCTTTGTGTTTTCCTTAAGAAAATAAATATTAGTGATTTAACTAGTTTTCAATTGATTTTTTATAAGAAATCACTACATTCCACATTATATAAAAAATTAATATAACAATATAGTGCAAAGATTTAAAGATTTATAAAAAAAAATCTACTATCCAGCAGAAAGGAAGACATAAGCTTCTTTACAATGCTATAGGAATTACATAAAAATACAACTCATTTATATATATATATAAAACTAAAAAGAAAGTGACAAGAAACTGGAGCTTGTAAATTCATTCATCTAATAAAATACGTTCGATGCGACCGGGTTTATACTTTTTATAGCGACGTCTTAAAGATTGGTAGTTATAATTAATAATAGGATTTATTATTCGATTATTCGATGGTATACATAGATCTTCCATCTTCTCGTTACAATTCCATCGCGTATATATATATATATATATATATATATATATATATATAGGGGAAGTATAGAATATCACGCGTAGATTTGATCTGAGCCCAATTTAGCTCATTTAATATGATTCTGAAGAACTGATTTTGTAGCCTGTATATAATCTATTGATACCGGATAAACTGACAGAGGACAATACAGGACAAATAACATCCTAGATAGGCACTTGGATAGAGTAAGAGATCTGTTTGAATATCGGAAATAAAATATGCAGCTGATTTATGCGATTTGTGAAACTAAGTTTATAATCCAGTAAGAAGCCTAGAAATATTTAATTTTTTTTTTTTTTTTTTTTTATGGGGATGCCTTTACAGCTTACCCAACGTGGAGCCGTAATAATCAATAACTCATATTCTTATGAACTCGGACAACTTCTCGAAGAAAGTCGCTATGTCCGGGAACAAATCTGTTCATTTTACACAGTCTGTTCATAATCATAGATAAATGCTTTTTCGTAGTCTTAACGAACAAAAGTTCGGGGCAACGGGAGAAGTCGGACTTAGTTCTATATGTACCGATAGCGTATTCTACAATGAGGCGTCCGAACTAAATCTTATGATCAACATTAATGCTGTGTGTTATATGATTTACAAATTCCGCTTCTAAGAATATAACTTTACAAGATACATCCGATTACGGTCCACTTCTTAGCCGCAAGAGCAATATAAAATCTTTACGTGCCGGTATTTAAACTATCGCTTGTTTTTTGTTTGGCTCTGGGAACAGACATATATGGAGTGCATACAGCGGTCGCCTCTTACTGCGTATTATCAGCTGCAGCCATCTCTCCCTAGGTTCCCATGGTTCTACGTTTTTAAAAACATCAAGCGGAGAGGAATTGTGCTTATCAGCAGATTGCGGTTTGGGCATTGCTTGTTGCCTGACCGCCTGTTCGTTATGCAGATTAGAGATAATCCGTATTGTCCTCTACATGCTGGTCGTGTAGTCTGCAACCCTGATCACGTGTTCTTCGAATGTCCTTCATTAACAGCATTACGTTCTGAACTGTATCTCAAATTACTGTACGCATCTCGTGGTGGTCCTCCTTATAACGTAATGTCCCTTCTGCATGTTGAGAATTTAATATTTGTTTCGGCGGTTCTTTGTTTTCATTTTGTTATTTATGACAGGTTTATGAAGAGTATCGATTCTGATTTATTTTTCATTTTACATTTTAAAATAATGTCTAGAACATACGCTGCATTATTTAATCACAGATAGATGCCATCTGCGTAGAGGCATGTGTCTATTTACCTCTTAGTCTGGAATGTCAGATATGTATTGACTTTCCTTTAACGGAGTAATGAAGGAATCAGATAAACGGGTTTGCCTTATTTGTAAGAGCGTTAAAAATAAAGCTGTTCATAGTATATCTCACACCACGTCGTACACTGCCGTTATCTTAAAAAATATTTATTGATTTTGTAGATATATTTTTTTGTAGTTATTCCAAAAAAGCCGGATTCGCGATAAACATCAACAAAACTAAAGGTATGACAGACACGTGTCTCTGAAATTACAAATAAAAATAGATGGGCAGATTCTGGAACAGACCCGTCAATATTATATATATATATATATATATATATATATATATATATATATATATATTATATATTATATATACATTTAGGTTAAGTAATTACCACAGAGAACGAGTTATGGGAGTAAAAAGACGAGCGCATCCCACGTGGATAGTTTTTGGAAAGTTAAGCAAGCTATTTAAAGATATACTCGATGGACTAAAGAAGAAAGTGTATGAACAGTGCGTCCTTGCTTAACAGAGTGGAAGTAGGTGCCTGAAGAAGTATATAGTTAAGAAACTTACCGTTAAGATGTCATACAAGAAAACCAACGCATGAACGGACAGTAGACTAAACCGTTGTATGCGGTATAACTTGCACGACTCAGCTGAAAACTGGATAGACCACGTGGAAATAGAAATTACGGCAAGTGGATGAAATTAATAACGGAATAACTACCGAGGTAAGGATACAGAAATAGCGATCGGCCGAACACAAGATAGCAGGAAAAGTGGATTTAAGAAGACGGCATAGAGTGGATGTAAGAAGCCGGCGATCGACGCAGATGGAAGAAAAAGTGGGGAAGCTTACATATAGCAGTGGATCGATATAAGCTTATCGTGACACACCCATGCACACTCATATAAGTTTGATGATTCATTGATCTTATATTTCAATCCACTATTCTGGTATTATTACTTCGAACAATCGATGTAAACTATCTGAAACTGAAGTGTTATTTTCACGTCTGTTGAATTCGTACCAGTCGTTCGTATTATTTAAATTCCAACGTTATCTGATTCTTAATCGTTAATTTTCCAGTCATATATACACACATATATATATATATATATATATAATATATATACACTTATGTATATACACTTATGTATATACACCTATAATCTATCTACTAATTATTTGTAATCTATTTAAATTTAATTTTCTGCTTTTATTTATTAACTTATTTTTTTAATTAGATATTTCACTCATTCGCTTAACGATTTATACCAATAGCTAACGAAACCGATTTCTGCATTAATAAATCACGGTCAAGATATTCTAACTTCCTTAATGCAGAACATTCGGGAGAATAGTAGATTTCACTTTCTCGTCCATATTAAATTTAGATAGTCTTACAATTTACTTGGCGGTGTAGCGAACTGCTTCAAATTTTAATAAAATCGGTTTAGAAATATCGATTTATAATAGTCGATACTTCAAAGTAAAAAAAAAGTAGATAACGTATTATACGAAAGCTAATAATCGTAGATATCTAACTGCGACGAAGCACATTCCAAGAAAAAGTCGTAGTCCAAGATTGCGCATTGTCGCGACGACCGTAATGGTAATTAGTGCACGTTGCGAATGGAAGATAATCTAACGGATTTCTTCTAATTTAATCGGGTTTGTGTCAAATTCGAGTTAGAAATTAAAATTTATTTCAAATTTCTCTTCGATTCGAAGTAATTTAGATAGATCAAATAAAACGCCTACGCTTAATAATGCTCGAATATGCAATTTTTTGCGTCAGAAATCATCGCGCATGTTCATTTGTATAATCTCTTGCAAACCAACTTGTGTTATCAGTGACTTATCATTATATAAAGACAGTGCAAGTTACACTAATTGTGTAAATTCAAAGAAAAACTAAACATATATATATATATATATATATATATATATTCTTGCATAATAAATAAATTCGAATCGAGATTAACAACGCTGATTATAAGAATTAATAACTGAATTTCCGCTTAATGTCCAGACGCAGTCGTGAATGCTGAATATATACGTTATTAAATTTTATCTGAGATTAAGTTTTTTCGCAAAAGGAATTTTGGAACCGTGTTTGGAAATATTATTATTCAGCCAATCAATTTAGGAATATTCGATCTTCAATTTCACTAATTCCCTGGTTCTTCAATCTTCCTAGCAACATAGGCTCAACGTCAACAACATTCCATATGTTCTATTTACACACAAATTAGCCTCTTCGCCATTATCCCTGCGATGCAGATCAGGTTGCCGATGAAAACCACCTATTTTTCAGCTGCAGTTATTACCAGAATGCATCAATCGAAATTCCTGTCACGTATTGTAAAATCCGACTCTCAACTAGTCTCAGATGTCGGCTCAGCTCACAGGATAATAGCGTATACACGCTCATATTTGATTACATATTAGTCTGTAATATAAATATTTAGTAAGACGTGTCGTGCGTTCGTTACAGCCCTGGGTGGAATCACAAAAGCTCATTTAAAAAAAAAAAAATTATAGGGACGTCGTTTATAAATCGTCAAATCGATTTTTTTCTCCTTAATTCCTAGGTAAGGTCATCGTGTGTGTAAATCCTGCGTCGTTACTTAATAATTTATTTATACGTGTGATTTTCATTTTATAGCAACCGATTAATATCGAACGGAATTTTTTTAATTTACTAACGGTATCTAACTGTAACCTGCACAGCAGAGCAACTATGACATTTTATTTCGAACAAACATTCTCAGTACCGTCGAAGAATATCCAATACCACCCGATGGACTTATCCCATATGACAGCACGGGTTGATAGATTGCCACGTATAGAAGTCTTATAAGAGCTGAAGAGAAGAACCGCCTTAAATAGTAGAACAGATAATTCAAGTTCATTTACTATCAAAGTAGTTATTTAATTTCGCTGACCGTATCTAGTTTAGTACTATGGGGTGACCCAGTTTAGTACTATGGGGTGACCCAGAGAAGATGGACCATTTTGTTTTTCGAATAATTGAAAGGAATTTTTATTTAAAAATAGGAAAACGTGAGATAGCGTAAATCATTTGCAGAACACAATATCGTTCAGATGACTGCAATTTGCCATTCAGTCGGTCTTTTTATTATAACATTTTCGAACAATTTTTCGAGCATAGGTATTTTTGAAATTTCTTAATCCAAGTTTTCAATGAATGTGATATTTCTTGAATTCGAAATAATTACATTTGACCGAATCTTGATTCGAATAGATTATGCACTTTGTTTTACTGTCGTTAACCACAAAGTGATTCTTTTGTTCCGATTGAAGAAACGTTCGGAAAGATGTTCGGATGATAATTTTAATAATAACGATTAAACTAACGATAAACGCGGTTATTAACATCGTTAGTACGAGGACATTTCCCGCGGTTTGAAAAACTTCATACGAAGCTTAGATACGACACGATTGAATCGAAACGGATATCGTAGGACAAAAATTTAATAATGATCAAATCGATTAAAATCAAATTTATTTGAACACTATACATATATATATATATATATATATATATATGACACGTATGTAAACACGTACACCGATACACGAGTGTATACATAACATATACAAGTATATTAGTGCATTTTTTTTTTTTTTTTTTTTTTAATATGGGCATTGGTGATTCCACCCAGGAATGTAAGAAATCGATGATATGTCTTATTAAATATTTATACTACAGGCTGGTATGTAATCGAATACGACCGTGTGTGTGTGCTGTGAGTTAAGCAAACATTTCAGACTGGTTTGGAGAGGGTTTCCTTTAATTATAGTACGTGACAGAAATTTCGATTGGCACATTCTATAATAACGGAGCAACCGAAAAATAGGTGTTTTTCATCGGTGATCTAGTCTACACCGCGAGGATGGTTACTGAATGGCGAAAGAGCTGCATTAGATAATCTTACATACATAAATGTATACACGCAGATTATAAATTAAATGTTTCGCTTAAAAAATAATTAAATCGCAAATATACTAACTCAATAAATTATTAACGCTCGAAGAACTTAATTCGAGCGTCCGTACGATAAACTCCTCGGCCGCTGGACACGATAAGTTTCACGCCAATATGCTCAAAAATGCCCCCCAAAGTGTTATAACTCATCTATTAAATATATTTAATCAACTCTGGACATCCTGTTCTTTTCCCACCTCCTGGCGTCTGGCTGAGATTATTCCGATCTTAAAAAAGAACAAAAATCCAACGGAACTAGACACAGACCTATTGCCCTCACATCTGTTCTCGGCAAGGTCATGGAAAAAATAGTCAACCGTCGTCTCCTATGGATACTGAACAACAAGAATTTTTTATCAAACAAACAGTGCGGATTTCGCTCTAAAAGATCCACAACTGATCTTCTTTATTACCTTCAAAGTAATATTTTAGAAGCCTTCATCATGCATCAACATCTGCTCGCCGTTTTCTTCGACTTCACCAAGGCCTTCGATACAGTTCTACATTACATAATCCTTGAACAACTACACCAATGGAATATTGATGGTCGAAACCACTCCTTATTCAAACTTACTCGTTCACAATAAAATTACAAACATCCTCCATAATCTTGACATCAACCTGCCTCCACTCTGCAAAGGCAACCAAGGAGGAATCTCCTTCGATTTCCACTCCCATAATCTTTGACACGTCTCTCCTCAACTGCCTCTCATTGCCACAATCCATTATCGAGGCCTCGTTCCAAAATCGATTAAAAATATATGGTGGCCATGAAGTACTGTACACGGATGGAGCCAAAAAAGGAAACTTCACTGGTTGCGCCGTCATATACAAACATGGGACAATCCGATGTCCACTACCATCTACATTCTCTGTATTGTCGTCAGAGTTATATGCAATCTCCTGCGCAATTGTTATTGCAGAATCGGAGCTAAAGCATGACATATTAATTTGTACAGATTCTCTCAGTTCAATTCGAAACATACAGAATAGACACGAACATCAGCATCCGTTCGCGAAAACTATACTAGAAAAATCGTTTACCTATAAGCGACAAATTGTACTTGCGTGGATACCCGGACATCGCAATATTGGCGCAAACAATGAAGCTGACACAGCGGCAGCAGATTCATGTAATATAACACCGGTCCCGGTCATACCGACGACATGTAAAGATATGACGATCCATATCTGAAACAAGATGAAGTCGATAGCAATGGAACGATTCTCCATCCTTCCTTATTACGATTGTAGCATCGCAAACCCGATAATGCCAACATCCAGACGGAAAGATGTGGTCCACTTTCGCGTTCGGTCCGGACACACACGTCTTACGCACCAGAGTTCCTGTTCACCAGGGAAAATCGGCCTACCTGTCTTGCATGCAATACTCCTCTTACCATCACTCACATCCTAGTTTCCTGTCCAACATATACCTTTCAACGTCAGCTTACTGGCCTTCCTCTCAACCTTCCCAACATATTACAACGCACTTCATCCGCCGAGACTCAAAATCACAAACATCTTTCCTCTAATCTAGTTTCTTACACCTTTCCTTCCGTGCCTCTGGCCTAAGTAGCAGGATACGGTACGGTCACAGATCAAAAAAGAAGAGGAAAGAAGAAATCGAAAATATTTAAATTTTTAAGATAATTAAATTAAATACCTAAAATCTTTAAAATAACTAAATTAAAACGTCAAATAATTCTGGAACAATTAAAATTTTCAAATTCTGCCAAAAAAATATCTGTATCTAATCTTTATGAAAACTTCGTATATAAATATAGTTCTAAAGCTCGTATTATCCATTTATATATTAACATCCACGTCCGCCTATCCGAAATAATTTCTAATTAAGGAGCCGCATATATGTCGTTCCAGGCTTTGAGTCGGAACGTTGGGCGTTCATTCTGTATGAGAAATCATTCCGTATAGAACTGTCCTAGGTCCGGATATGAGAATATAAAATTAAAGTATTTCCGGAGAATTATATATTTACATCAGGAGCTTAATAAATAAAACATAATAATAATAATAATTTCGAATTTCCAATTTCAAATCTATTTCAGAATTATATTTCTACATCGCAAAAAATAAACAAAACAGTTAGTTTGTAATATTCGTCTAATACATGCACGAGGGTAGATATGGTAAACAAAGAAATAAACAAAATAATCGTTTCGTTTAAATAAATATTATTTTAATCAGACGATCTAAATTATGCGATCGGGTGTAACATTCGAAACGGTAAAATGTAAACAAATAATGTGGGCAACTAACAGCGCTCAGTCCACGTACGTACATAATTACAATATATCAGTCTTAATATAATGAACATTAAATAAATAAATAAATATATATATATATATAAAACTGCTTTGTTAAAAAAAATATAACTGGGCACAATGTGCTACAAATAATAATAATACATCAATCAATCAATTTATTTCAAAATTATTTACATTGTACAGAATAATTAAAATTTCATCTGCTCGAGTTCCGGATTTCGCGATTAAATTAATATCGCATATTTCGGAGTGACGGTAAATTTTCCATTATTACAATAGGTAGGAAAATTTTTAAAATAATCAAATTGCTCTTTATTAATACCAATGTATGTACTCGTTATATACTTACACATAACTAACAATAAACGTATATTTACAAAGTCAAAAAAAAAGTAAATAATTTTAGTGTACTTGCCTCACCACTATTACAACAGTAATATGTGATATACACATACAAATAATACTATATTATATTAGGAAGAATGCCGAATGGATTACGTTAAAAGATCTGAAAAAAAAAAAACCCGACTGCGAATTGACAAATATGTAATCGTAAGTTACGTATAAATTTCGAATTAAATAAAGATCTTATAAAATGATCGCTAAACAAATGAAAATGATCTAACGCATTTAAATCATATAAATATTAAATATTATTTGCAGAATGAATCATAAAAAGATTCTAGTATTTAGTGTGTTTCCTGGAATCGTATAGTGACATTAACCTGTTCGTTTGGTACAATTAATAAAAAACTTTCTAGCGACGAAAGGAATGTAATTTTTGAGAAATGGCAATCGTAATTCGTCGTTGTGCATATCTGTTATTTTATCCTACAGTACCCGTTCTCTGCATTAACTGTAAGTTATTAAAATTAGTGTTGGAAATATGCACCAAGCCGAACGAGAATATGTAATAATTATTCTAATAAGAGTTTTATGAAGGATTAATTTGTTTTCCAGATTCAGAAATGATTTCCTATAAAAAAAAGTAGGTGAATTAAACTAATCGTTTTATTTAACATTAATGTAATTAACGTGATAATGTCATTATCTAGGATTATACCTAGATAACAAAAGGTTTTCAGACTGCCCTTGTCTTCGACGGTTGGATTTGGTGGTATTATTGGTCGTCCATTCGGTTTCGGACGGATTGATAGTAATTTCCGGTTTTTTAAATCGACCCGAACGAAAGTTTTTACTGCGAAGAAACCAATAGGACTTTCCGATACATTAATTGCTCGTACTTTTTTCTATTAATCTTTTAGCTTAAGTTAAATGGAATACTTATAGCCATTTATTTCGACGTAAAATGCTTGCTTAAGTAAGCATAAATTACTTTAGCGAGACATTGAGAAAATTGAGATCACTAAAAAAAAAAAAAAAAAACATTGAACCACGTAGTATCAAATAGTTTTGCGACATCAAACAACACCATGGAGATATGCTTATTACAATCGAAGTTACGTGTAATATAGTCACTGATACGAGCAACCTGTTGAGTTGTGAAATGTTTAGGTTGAAAACTAAATTGAACATCCGGAATCAGTTTTATGTCTAAGTGAGATTTAAGCTTAGTGAGTGTAATTTTTTCACCGAGTTTACTGAGGTAATTGAGTAAAGTAATTGGTCTTATATTGTTAAAAATATCAAAATGAATAAAATAATACCCTGGAACTTAAACAGCTACAAAAACAAATACTCAGAATTACAAATACTAATTACACTAAATGACCCAATCGTTTTATGCTTGCAAGAGACTAGATTAAAACCTATAACTAGTCTAAAAGTATATAAAATTTACAGGCAAGACTACATAGGAGGGTCTGCAGCTAGCAAAGGTATTCTATCAGCGATATAAAATAAATTCTATTCTGAACAACTATCATTGAGTACAAATCTGGAAGCTATAGCAACATAGGTGTACATATCTGGGCAAAAATTAACTGCGTGTTCAATATACTTAGACAAAAATGATAACATCTCATTGCATGTTTTATCAAATTTATTCAGCCAATTACCCGGAACCTTTCATAGTAATCGGCGATTTTAATACCCCACAACACGGTATGGGGATCCAAAAATACAGACCCTCGAGGAAAAGTGATCCAGAAAGTGCTAGATCAGGCGAATATATGCCTACTACTTAATAACTTCGACTCATCTGAACAACAATGGCTATTCGGTAAATGATTTAACTTTTTGCAGCCAAAATGTTGTCCACTTCAGAAATTGGTACCCTGATTCGAAATTGTACGGTAGCGATCATTTTCCGCAGCATATAATCATAGAACTACCCACAAGAGTACCAACTGCTAACCACCAATCGCAAAATTGGAATTTTAAAAAAGCGGACTGGATTTCGTATACAACTATGGTCAATATTCAAACGCCAATAACGCACAATAAAGATATTGCATATTCTGATAAAGATAAAGCTGAATTCTTAGCTCACCATTACTATCAAGTGCATAATCAAAACACAACCCTCTCCACCATATCTCATACAAAAAAAGTTGATCTCACTGTTGCTCAAGAACCTGCCTAAAATAGCCATAGTGTACTTGACAAATATAATTAATGCTATTATAATCACTGGTCATTACTCTAAAATATGGAAAACTTCAACTGTTATTCCCATTCCAAAAGTGGGGAAAGATAGTTCATTACCCAAAAATATAAGGCCTATTAGTTTAATCAGTAACATTAGTAAAATAGCTGAAAAAGTAATACTTCAAAGATTAAAACAATTCTCAGATGAACATAGTATTATAAACGAAACCCAGTTTGGATTCAGACCCCAACTCTCAACCGTCATGCAGCTAGCGCGCCTTACTGATCACATTCTTCATCAGTTTAACCTGAACAAACATACTGGACTATTGTTATTAGATGTAGAGAAGGCATTTGACACTACGTGGCACAATGACATAATATACAAAATGATTCATTATGGCTTTCCCAAGCAACTTATAATGATCATGAAATCGTATCTAACTGATAGGCAGTTTATTGTTAAGGTAAATGATACCTACTCTAGTACTAAAACACTAACAGCTGGAGTTCCACAGGGTAGTATCTTGGGACCCTTCCTATATATTTTATATATTAATGATTTGCCTCGGCTGAGGGATGTTGATACATCTCTTTACGCCGATGACACTGCTCTATTTACAGCTTCCTATCGAATCGATACAATAACAAACAGACTCACCAAAAGTTATTACAAAATATACAAATATTACACAAAGTGGAAAATTAAAATTAACACCGAAAAAACGGAAGCTATACTATTTACGAGACGCAGGCCGCAAATAACTCACCACATTGAAATAAGTAACAGGCAACTACCGTGGAAACCTCGTGTAACATATCTTGGTCTTACAATGGACAACTGTCGTTCTATGAACACATTAAACACATCACGGACAAAGCGCACTCCCGATTATATAAAATTTTCCCCATTTTTCACAAACGCTCTAAAGTTAGTATTAAAAACAAACTAATAATATATAAAGCATACATACTCCCGATATTATTATACTCTTGCCCAATTTGGTCCGGTGTTAGTAATTCCACCTTAAATAAATTACAAATTGTTCAAAATAAATGTCTGCGTATTGTACTTAATGCCCCTTACTATACTAAGATAACTGACATGCATGCAGCTCTTTATCAGCGTACTATTCCTGAGCTAGTACAGGAACAAGCAGATAGGTTCTACAGCAAATGCCTGACTAGCCACTACCCTATCGTACAGCGAATTGGAAACTATACTCGCGACTCGCTGACCAGAAAATATAAAAAATATAAACACAAAAGAATTAAACATTCACTTCTCTAGCACCAGATTGTCGAACTACTTAAGTCGTTATTAATAAGTCTCTATCCTCATGTAATCTATTGTATCGGTATTTCTCTCTTCTATCCTCTTATTTATTTGTTTAACCTTAATATAATTTGTATAATTTTACCCATATCCTTAATGTACTATTAAGATCAAACTATAATTAATTAATTTCTCTTTTTTCGACTACGCAGGGTTTTTAGTTGTATGTTTTTCCCTGTATAATTATTGTATAATTATAAAATAAATTTTAAGATTTCTTTGTGCACTATTTCCTAAAACGCGTAGTAAGAGCGTTAACGCTGCTCGGTATGCGCATTTTTTATTTACTTATTATTTGCTGATGTATAAAAAACATAAATATACTTTATTGAATTGAATTGAATTGAATTCAAACATATAAAATCTCGACCAACGCTGATGAGTCCTAACGGACAATAAAAGAAGCTGCCGAGAATTCCGTGTAATAACCATGCAAAATACAAACCATTGTCGATCGTTAATTAAAAATAAATTGCTATCGAAATATAAACGTTAACCTACCATAGAAAATTTAATAAAATTAAAAAAAGCTAGGGCATCAGTACGGATGAGCATACGCGAATATAAAAAAAATTATTGTATAAATTTTGCTAAAACAATCAGCACCAGATAAATTATGGCAACAAATGAGGAAAATCTTAAATAAACATACAGTCCAATCAATAACAGCAATAAAGGTAAACTTTCAACTTACCGACAACAAACTGGAAATAGCTAATACCTTTGCTGACTATGTTTTTATGAAATGTCGTCGGACAGAAACTATCTCGAAACCTTTAAAAAAATAAAATATGAAGTTTTCAATCAGACATAAATCAAAGTTACAATACAGATATAACGAAGGAAGAATTTGACACCGCCCTAGATGAAATGAGCCCGACAGCAGCAGGTCCGGATGGTATTCACATAAGTTTGATAAAACATCTTAAAGTTCTAAAATGGCTATCCTATATTTCTATAACCTGTTATGGCAAAACCAGTCCTTTCCAGAGGCGTGGTACAGACCCATCTGCCTCACAAATACTTTTTGCAAATTACTTGAAAAAATTATTAACAGCAGTCTGCTTTGGCAACTAGAAAAACTCGAATTACTAGATCCATTACAATTCGGTTTTAGAAAGAAAAGAAGCACACAGGATCTGTTAACCAAACTAATAACCGATATACAGGATAACTTAATTCAAAACAAAACTACCTAGTCAGCTGTGATTTGGTAAAAGCTTTCGACAAAGTGTGGAAACGTGAAATATTATTAAACATGCATCGATGTGGATTAAACCTACCCATATCTTTATGAAAAACTTTTTACATAATAAAAAATTTCGGGTCAAACTGATTACGCGTCGCAAATTAAAATTCAAGAAAATGGAACACCCCGAGCGTCAGTAATTAGTCCAACTTTATTTATAACAGCTGTTGCAAATATTAAACAACACATATCTTACTCAGTTAAATATTGTATCTATGCCGATCATCTTTCGATATAATACTCGCGCATTGAAACAAAATATATAGAACTTCTGCTCCAAAATACTATAAATGAAAATTTGGCCACATCTAATTGCTCTCACCTATTACTAAATTAAAAAATTACACTTAGCATAACTTAAGTATTTCTTTCTTACAAATCGAAACCGATTGAAAATACAGATACGTTACACTTAGTAGGACTAACATTAGACAGGAAATTAAACTGGAAAAAAACACATAAATGATCTAAAATCAAACTGTAATCAAAAGCTAAACATGTTAAAGTTGTTAAATCATTCATCCTGGGGATCCGATAGAAACACACGAATCCAACTCTACAAAACATATATCCCGACTTGATTATGGTATAGTATACTGTATGATAGTGCGAATCAGTACACATTGAAAAATATAAATGTAATACAAAATACAGCTATAAGAATAGCGTTAAAAGCATTCCATACCAGCCCCACATCAGCTCTACATGTGGAAGCCGATATTCTACCACTAAAATATAGAAGACAAACACTCATGCTGAAATATTATATCAAACTACTGTCCACTCCCTCCCACCCAGTCTACAATAACGTAACAGAAAATAAATTACACCAGCTGTATCAAAATAAACCGAATGCTTCCTAAATCTAGAACCGTCCGAATTCGTAACCTCTTAGATAGACTTCAATACACCTTACCCAAAATTAAAAAAAGTAACCTACCTAAATTATGGACCAAAGTTACTGCAATGATAAATATGGACCTAAACGAATATAGTAAAAATTCAACATCACCGCACATCCTGAAAACTAAATTTAACGAACTTGTCTGCATAAACTACGGAAACTACACTCAAGTATATACCGACGCCTCTAAGACGCTAAATCAGACCACTTCTGCTTACCTTATAAGGGGGCAGAAAGCATATACCACTTGTCTATTGGGACATCTACAGGTGAATTAATATACAAAGCGTTAAAAAAGATAGTCAAAGAAAAACACAAAAATAACTTTATAATATGCTCCGACTCAACATCCGCTCTACAACAGATTCCGAAACTGATTAAAAATACTAAGTTAGATATTGTAAATATAAAATTTATCAACCGTAAACTCATACAGAAAAAAAAATCAAATAGTGTTCCTTCGGACTCCAGCGCACTCGGGAATCGCAGGAAATGAAATAGTTGATAAAGCCACCAAAACAAAAAAACATACAAATTATAACATTTGCGCACTCACAAACGATCTCTACTCAATCATAACACAAAACGTCAACGCTTTATATCAAGAATATTGGGAGACCCACTGCGCTCACACACATCTTTTTCAAATAAAACCAATTTTAGGACACTGGGAAACCACAGAACAAAATAAAAGGCGCAACAAAGTAGCTATAACCAGATTACGAATAGGCCGCACCCTACTCACATCGCAATATCTACTGAACAATACAACTGCTCCAAAATGCCCAACACGTTTAATACTCCAATAACAATACACCACATGCTACTGGAATGTGCAAAATATGCAAACCATCGAAACCTTTACACTATATCAACCAGTTCACTAGGAGAAGTACTACAGGATGACCTTCAAAAAATAGATATTAAAACTTCTCGCAGAAACCGGATTAATTAATGCCATATTATCCTTAGACGCAAATGATCTTAGTAATCGTGCGTCTGTAAATAAAAGGAAAAAAAAAAGAGTAAAAAAAAACTTATATATTTCATATACATACTAGCTAGAGAGGTAAATGTTAAAAATAATGTAGAATTAATTAGTTAAAACTTAATAATAATGATATTATCACTGGATATATAGTTAATATGTATAATAATATGCCAACAGATGAAGTAATAAGATATATAGAAGATAATGAAATGAGAATAACACCGAGTTTAAAAATCATTTTATAAAATTATTAAAAATTGTATTGAACGAAAACTATTTTAAATCTAACAATAAATATTACTAACAAAAAGACGGGTTGATGATGATTTATCTCCTATTTTAACAGAAATGTATATTAGAAAACGTAATACGTAAAGAAAATGATGTATTTAAAAACAATATAAAATGTTGGATAAGATGTGTAGATTATATACGAATTATTTGGAATAACAAAGTTAAAACAATTACGAATTAAACAACTTTAATCGAAACATTCAATTTAGAATTATTTAGATTTAAAAATCAACAATATACTAGATATATACTTATACACAGAAAACGAACACGAACAGATTGCAATAATACCAAATGATTCCTTTCACACTAAACCACATGATTGGAATCTATTTACGGAAATATGCGCAAATATGCAAGTGAATGAGATCGGCATAATCAACTTCAACAATACTATAGTAGAAGCAGCCCGAAGAGCGATTCCGCGCTCAAAGGCAATAGTCAATCCAAAGAAGGTACCATGGTGGAATTTTACTGTTCAGCAAGCCGTAAAGAAAAGAAAAAAAGCGCTCGCTAAATTCCGAACTACAAGACTAATAGAGGATTTACAAAACTTCAGAAAAATACATGCGCAAGCATGACATCTTATACGGACCGAAAAGCAGAAAAGTTGGCACAGATTTATAGAATCCATCGATCCGCAGACATCCAATCAATACATATGGAAGAAAATAAAAGCCTTAAATGGATGCAAAACAAGCTTCTCAATACCATGGATATCAGTTGGCGACACTGCAATTACATCCCCCGGAGAGATCGCAAATATTCTTGCTACTACTTTTGCGGACAAGTCGTCTAATCTTAATTATCCGACGGCGTTTCAGGAGTTCAAGATGGAACAAGAACGATGTAATATAAATTTAGATGATAGAACTTCAGATTCGTATAATGATACTTTTACTTTAATGGAACTGCAGGAAAGTTTGCAACACTTAAAAAAAAATTCATCCCCGGGTCCGGATGATATACCGGCTATCTTTGTTAAACATCTGCCACAAACTGCAGTCAACGCGTTATTGCAGATATACAATAAAGTCTGGATGGACCGGACTTTCCCTGATATCTGGTCCACATCAATCGTCATTCCAATACTAAAGCCAGGCAAAAGTGGACACTTACCTACCAGTTATCGACCCATGGCTTTAACGTGTGTGCTATGTAAAATTATGGAAAAAATGATAGCAAATAGATTAATGTCGTATTTAGAAACAAATTCGGTAATTAGCCCATACCAATGTGGATTCCGGGAAGGTCGATCAACGCTTGATCACCTGGTACATCTGGAATCAGAAATTCGGAACGCATTTAGTAATAAGCAGCATTTATATTCTATTTTCTTTGACCTTGAGAGGGCCTATGATACAACCTGGACATACAGGATAATCAAGAAATTTAAAGATTGCGGCTGACGTACAGATTATATGCGGATGATCTTAACATCTCTTATAAAACTCGATATCCGGAAATTACTCAACAAATGCTTCAGATAGCATTAAATAATCTCGAGATTTGATGCGAACAAACTGGATTCAAATTCTCTACTTCCAAAACACACTGCGTAGACTTCCATCGTCGGTGTGGACAGCAACCGAATCTACAGCTAAAATTGTATGACAATACGCTTAAATTTCAACGTCGAGTAGCCTTTCTTGGTGTTATTTTTGACTTCAGATTGCGTTGGGCGGACCATATTATAGAACTGCACAGGATATGTGCGACATCCTTAAACATACTAAAAATCTTAAATGGAAAAAAGTGCAGACCGCATACGGACGTGCTTTTGAGGATCTATTGCGTAGTTATCCGGTCAAAAATGGACTATTGATGTTACGGCGTCGAAATTACTACTTCAAAAACTTGATACAATACACCATACCGCAGTACGAAAAGCGTTAGGTGCGTATCCTACTAGTCCATCATCCAGCATACTAGCGTTGGCAGGAGAACCACCTCTACAAATCCGAAGACAAGTACTTACGGTTAACTACGGTGCAACCGTGCTGACGAAGATAAATCATCCTAATTTAGCATTAATGGACCTTTCAGGTACGAGCTCTATGGCAGCGAGGGTTCGAGCAGATCTCGCTGATCTGAACCTCGAAATGACCAGATTGCTCCATCTGCCACGGGCAAAGATCGGTTCGATCACCACGGACTGCGCACTAAGGAAATGGAACGAAATATGGAATAAGCTGAGGTCGGTTCAAAATAATATATATCCTCTAAGGACGACGACTCAAGAAAGTCGCATATACGAAAAAGTACTAGCCCGGCTTAGAATAGGACATACTCAACTTACGCATGCATATATTTTCGAACACGACGAACCTCCATAGTGCGAACTCTGTGATGAACCTGTAACCGTACACCACCTGTTATTGAAGTGCAACAAATATGTAAATTGCAGAGCACTGAATGACATATCCACAGATGACATGAAGGATGTTCTCCAGGACAATGTATATACAACAGGTAAACTGTACGAGTATCTTATTTGTACGAATTTAATACTTTACATTTAATTAATTTAAATTAAGTGGCATAATCTTATTTGTACGAATTTAATGTTTTATATATAATTAATGTAAATTAAGTGGTCATAGCCGAAAGGCAATAAGTACTGCTATTAAACAAATAAAAAAAAAAAAAAAAACATTTCACAGTTTGTAAACTTGTTGAATAGCGCACTTTCTCTCATTTGTGTTCACTGACTTTTAATATAACGATTGAGTGGTCAGAAGATAGCGATGAAGAATCGTTCATAACGTTCATATAGTTATTTCAGATTACCTTTGTTTTATAAAAAAATCTAACAAATCCGGAATTTTGTTTCCGTCTGTCGGCCAATATGTAGGTAAACCTCCCGACAATATGTTACATTTAATCGAGCCTATAACCACTTTAAGGTTTCTGCTTCTAGGAGTTATTAAGAGCGAGAACCCCAAAATCTATTAGTGTTGAAATCTCATCCTACGATGAATCGGTTTCCTGTTTCTTTCAAAAAGTATGTGAATTGGTGCTGGCTTATGGAGTACTTCAGGGAGACAGTAAACCGCTGCCACATTTATTACTCTGGTAGATTGCAAATGATTTTTTTTTTATAGTTTCCCATAACTTCATGTGGAATATAATTAGATCCGTTCCAGCATGACCTTTTTTGTCCGGATATAGGTGCTGTAGTTTGGAATTTTGATGTAGCTTTTGTCTGCAAAACGAGCTTCAGAAATTAACAATATATCAATGCCGCTTTCATTGAGATAAAATTCCACTGACCATTCTAAATTTACTATCATCAGTTTTAGAAATGGGAATATTTTTTTGTATAAAAATCGATAGTTTATTAAAGAAATATTAGAACATCGTAAACACCTCCACATCTTTTTGTATTATCAATAAGCAAATCTACTCTGATCATTGGTGTCGTTACAACATTTTTTTTGATCGCCGACTATCGAATTCAATTCAGATTCTATTTATAAATTATTAACAGATTTTTTTTTTGGCGATTTATCGCGGAACCAGCATAGGTTTTCTGGGTGAAAACGAGTGCCTTTGTTATGTCACAATTCGAGCACGGTTCCTTATTAAAAGAAGTTGCCTTTTCCGCTTTGTCCGGTGTCGCTGTTTCCAACTTGTTCTGAGGAGTCAGTACGTTCCGTAGGTTTACTCTCAAATTTGTTTAATTTTTGGGATTAAAGCTTTTTATCGACGTAAGGATCGACTTAATGCATTCTGAATTTGAGTAGGAAGTACAAGCACTATAAGATTTCATATGCTCAGGAATTCCATGATCTAATTCAAGAAGAATTTCTTTCTTTTTTTACATTAAAATCAACGTATGGACACCATTTAAGTATCGGAATTGATGTGCAAAACGAATTAGTTTCCAAGAAACTTCGCCAAAAGTTGAAATTACATCTTCTTAGTCTCCAAGCTGCGTTAGTACCGAGTTTCCTTTTGTGCACTCAGAAACAAATCATTTACTGATTGGTCTAAAAACGAAAAACCTCTATTAACTTCGACCAACGAAAACAGGTTAGCCTCTTTCTCAAAATTATCGATCCAATACTCAACATACTGGATGAAAAATGTTTCTACTAAAAAATATTTCATAATTTCTTTTAAGGAATCATCCCAACATTTTTGTTTAAACAAGAAATAAGTTCATTCATTTCCGTACTTGATTCCGTCATTTGTGATAAAGCAGGTTCGAATTCAGGCAACGGGAAATTAAATAATGAAATTACCTGCGTCATCTCGATAAATTTTTTCTACTTCTGATGAAAGTTTCACATTGACGTTTCCATACTGACCTCGGGACTTGATTAAATTTACTCTCGATAGGTGAAAGTTCTGCGATCTTGTACAACGTTTGAAATTCATCGAGAAAGCTGAACCAAGTCTCACCGTCTGCTGCTCTGATTCTTTTGAGTTTCAAAATCGTTGTTTTATCAGTAGCTGGCTTCTGCCGGCAATAAAAAACTGACATGACATTTGTGCAGTTTTTATTGTATTTTCGATTTATAAGATTCACGCTCGAATACTGTAGTTGATTGCAACTGTATAGAAGAAATCGAAAATATTACAGGCGCGAATCGACGAACGAAAAAATAAATAAACATCTCTCTCGCCGAGAAATTACGTAACTAAAACTAAATCTTTACATTATAACATATAACATACAAACGTCGCTGTTATCTAAAGAACGATCTAATCTTACAGACACACATACGCACACACACACACATATATATATATATATATATATATATATATATATATATATATATATAGTAATAATAGTAATAACCGCTACAGTAAATGATTAATGAACGAGAATATAAATAACAATAATATAAATATTATGCACGATATTAAAATTAAAGAAATCATCGAGGAACCTTTTTAAAAAGCACCGGAAAATGTAATGTTAATTAAATAAAAAAATAGAAAATGAAATACGAAAAAAAAAAAATGCAGTTTATCGAGAATTAATTTTTAATTATATATTTCGTGTAGATTTCGCATGATATCTGTATCAAGAAATAAATAATAATCGAATTATATCCGAATAAATCGAAATTAATTAGGAAAATGGTGCGTGTAAATATGTCATATATACGTCCTTCACTATAAAACACTTTACGGCAGTGTCATATATATGAAGATATGCTAAAAATAATAAAGAGATTTCGGAACATATTAAAAAGCTTTCAAAGAACTATAGCAAAAAAAAAGAAATGATTAAATCCTAACCAGCTATTTGGTAAGTATTGTTATTGCAGGAATCAAACCATTAAGTTTAGATATAGAGAACCATACATATATTTTCCATCAAAAATAATATAAATTCAGATCACGAATTACTTAAAATATCGACAACCTTATTTCATTCATAAAACTTTTAACGTTTAAACAGTTTGTATGTGTATTAGATATATGAAATTTCAATCACAGTGGAAATTATTGTAATGGTATAGCTAAAAACTTTTTCCCAGATATTGAAAAAAGATTCGGTAAGACATCGTTTACTTTTAATTTTTTTAACGTACAATTTATTAAGGGGCTTATTTAAAGATTATTTATACAAGGATAACAAACTCCGACAACTTTGTAACGTGTAACTTTACCGATATCGGTTAAGCACCCTATTTCCGGCTGTAATCGTTGTAATAGAGATTTTAGCGATAATAGATTAATTATTAAACTGTTTAAATTTTTTAATACTTTCACCATTGCGGAAATAAATAAATGCCCACCTAGCTTAAATATATGGTATATCAATCTTATAAAACAGTTTGTTCAGAATTCCATAAACTTAATTAGACGGGTTCTGGACAATCTGTTATTTCTACTGTATTTGTATTTCATTTACACAATATATTATTTATCAAGGCCGTCGTTTTTCCCCCAAATTGTGGGTAAAAAAAAAAAACCACAACTCGACTGTGAGTAAAATTACGCGAGCTCCCCGGGGACCTCGCTTTAAAAATAAATCATTGAAAATCTGTTTTTGTTTTTTAAAGTAATTAAAATTACTAAATTTTTATAAATAAAAAGCCTCACAACAATTTGCGAAGCTTCACGTTTTTACGTGCGGCGCATATACTGAAATTTGACGATACAGAGTGGAGAGAAACCAGCGCAACGTTTCAAAGTTGTCGGATATGTATTAAACCGAATTCGATCGGGATGTGCTCGGACACAGGAGAATTCGGCAAAAGTAGCCGGTGACGGTAGGTCAACGATTCGAGTGCGACACAGTCCACGGTGTATCTACTTTGAATATGGATTCGCCGGCGTCAGGTGCCCAATGAAGAATGTCATTAGAAGATTTAATATAAAAATTATTGGCCGAATTATTATAATATAATAATAATAACATCGTAAATAATCATAATGTAATCTAGTTCTACTTTAGTCCTAATAATTCGCCGGAACGAGAATAAAAAACACACAAACACACACACACGTGGACACCTATTTGTAATACACTCGTATTTATAAGCGGATGTTAAATTAAATCGTTCGCGGATACTCGTATTTAATAATAAAAATAAAGAGTACACTTTAAACGAACCTCGGAAATTCCTCATATAGGAAGGGGGGGTGACAATTTTTAAATAACATTTTTTAGACATTTTATACTTTTTATAAATTTGGTGTATATATTTTTATAATTTATACTTTTTATATTCACTCGATAATGACTTAACAGCCGAAAAGCTTTGTAATCTTTCGTAACGGAAAAAAAAATATTTTTTGTTTATTTTATTTTTTTTTAACACCATATTCTAAACTTTTCAAGATATAATATATAGGTGCAAGTGCGAGGAGACACATACACTCACGCGCGGTTATAACCAACGTAATTATAATCTCGTTAGATAAATGTACGCATACACGCGTAAACGTACCCCCGCGCAAGTACCCACCCACCGAGTACGTATAAAATCAAAATGTGTATACATATATATGATAATAATACTAATAAAACTGTAATAATTCGTTGTTTTTTTCTTAGAAATCAAAAATTAGTACGTTAGTAAGAAAATATCATTTTAATGGCTCGTTTATTTTTCCTCACTTATTTTATGTTTAAAGTATCATTGTTACGTTGTTTCGTCATATTTTACACTAGAAGCGCCCGTATTCGCGAAACATTCGAACCGGAACAATTCAAACGGCTGTGTATCGTTAAGATCGTTGACAAATTTTGCAGGCGAAATTTTTCGATTTCGCCTTTGACTTTCACAATCGAGCGTACGAGAACAAAATTATGACAGATCGATTAGTAGCGCAAATCTTTCTTTAACAACGAATTATGAAATATTTTCAACGTTTTCGCGTTAAATTTTATATATTTTAATTTTATTCCGTTTAAATTTTTAATTAAAAATTACAGAAAAAAAAAAAGTAAATAAAAATGAATTTCGTCTAAATCGAAATGAAAGAAATATTTCGAATTGATATTATAAAAGAAAAACTGAATATAACGAACATTTTCAGCCTGAATATTATCCGATAGTCAATCTCGTTGCCTCGGATTTATATTCGATATATTTTATTAATTATAAACGTCATTTTTTCATTTTCGTACTCCGGAATAATACCGCGTACATTTTAAAAACTTTTAGAATATTTTTCGTGGAAATAAACGTTTCCAACGGAGACATACCTACCGTTCAGAATACGAGCGAGACTTCTGCAATGCGCGAGTTATATATAGTCTAGTCTCTACACTATATTTTAACCGAATAAACGCTCGTATTTATACGGTACGTGAAATTTTAACGCTAACAAAATTTTTACATTTTCACGTTCGCGTGAAATGTTTAAATTTTAAACATATTTCTACGAATACATTTTAAATTATCGATTGCCTAACGATATTGTATAATAAACACGCGTGTTAAAATTTTGTAATTTCCCCGTTCAAATTTTTTTATATAATAGGCTTTAATAAATTCGTCGAATTTTTTTTCATCTTTAGAGCCTCGCGTATTATTCTTTTCAACTTTAGGTCAACGCCTGTCTCAAAATTCGTCTCATGTCCCGCGTTTGTCATTCTACGGACTTATTATATTTCTTGGTTCGGCTCTATAGGGTGACCCGAAGAAGACAGACGGTTTTATTTATTGAATGGCGCAGTCGGTAACACCGCTACAACGAAAATTGCGTGCTCCACTTTTAGTGTACACATGAGAGATTAGTTTCAGTTATCATATAGCATCTTATGTCGCGAAGAAGCGCGCATTTTGCGTGGAACGTTATTTTCGGCGTTAATCCATCACGACGGTGCAAAGAGAGTTTCTCGAAAAGAATTCGAGGTTACGCGATTTTTTTTTTTTTTTTGGTAGTGATACCTTTAGAGTCGCGTAAAACACGTCCACCAGATCTGGAAGACCTGAAAACTCGCGGATTACTGACGAAATTTCAAAAATTCAGCGACGCATGCTCGAAAAAGTCTTCGAAAATTTTGTGAAGACTGAACGAATGTATCGTTACAAATGTCATCTGAACAATATCGAGCTAAACTCCCGTTTTTCTATTTTTAAATAAAATTTCGTTAAAAAATTTTGGCCGAGCAGTTTTTAAGTTATTCGAAAAAGTCTTTTCTGTGTCACTCTATAGTACTAAATACGGTTAGCGAGATTAAATATCTAATTGTGCACTTTGTAAGTAAATTAACGTGACACGAGAAAATTATAAGACGCGTTGAATTAAAAGATGAAAACCTGAGCTGGGAGAAGCAAAATAATATTTCGAAATTTGCAAATTTGAACAATACACGTGCGATCGAAATAACGTTCCGACATATATCGATCAGAACGTTAGGGGACCGCGGTAATCAGTGTCAAAGTTAACCATATGAACTGGAGTCTAGGCCGACCATATAGATTGTTATTGACGAAAATCTGTCGCTGCAGGATTTCATCCCCGTTTAAGCGGTAATTAATAAAGAACGGAAGATCAAAGACATTAATGCACGATATGCATGGATTCCCATCTACGTATAAATAAGGCCATACGAACACACTAACAATTAGGCTCCTCGGAGAACGCGGTTCCATATGGAAGGAAATATTTGGAAGAGGGTCGTGTGAAAATACAACCGTGGTTCTCGTATTCGTTGAAACGAATAAATTTAAAATTTGAATACGTCTTATCGATTAATTATAATTTTATTCGCTTGTATAATTATAACACGATGTTAGTAGCTTGTTGTAAGCTTCGTACTTTCTATATAAAGGATATAGTCGTATGTAATACTTTGAGTCTATTAAATAAAAAATATATTTACTTGCCCATTTTTTCTTTCACATTGTGGCTTTAAATAAAATATTAGTATTAAATAATAAATATACCAAGCTCGCGGAAATAATACGACGTTATAGCTCCATATTTTCTATATAATTTCAGTTATCGCAGAAACATATATATATATATATATATATATATATATATATATATATATATATATATATATATATATATATATATATATAGACGTGTGTAATACTTTAATTCTATTATTTAATAAATATATTTACTATCCCATTTTTTCTTTCACATTGCGGCTTTAAATATAAACATACCCGGCTCGCCGAAATGTTACGACGAATTTTTATTTAATACACGGGTATAAAAATAAAATATTTATTCATTTTCAAAACATTACAGCGTACACACGCAAAATGCCGATTACAGTGTATGCACTTACAGAATAATTATAAAGTAAAAGTATGAACAAAAATAAAACTAAGCCACTCACACAACACGCTAATTAATATAAATAATAAATTACTAATACCAACAAAGGAAAATAAGATGTCTAATGATATACAATATTTATATAGAAGCACACATCCGAACAGAAAACAGAAATACCAATCGTACACCCAGACGGTCTTGTAAACAAACTCTCCATAGGGAAACGCACATATGACCAAAATAAAGCAAAAACTTACTGAAAAGTAACAACTTAAATATAGCGTTAAAAAAATGTATTATATATAAATTTACTATCAGAATGAATATCTAACTGTGGATGAATGCTATAGAAGTGGTGAATTATAACCTATAACTAGCAAGTGGTTCATAGAAAATACGATGTGACGTGCTACTAACATTGGGGACTATAAATTGGATTGTAGATAATAAATAATTGTCATCTATGCGAGCGTTACAAAAATCATATAGGAACCTCAGCTTACTTATCTTTCTACTCACACTCGAGGACTTAATATTTAGGAAATCAAATTAAATATTATAACTCTAAAGTGTAGGATAGACTCTAGTAGTTTAACGGTAATAAATATACGTCAAAAACTGAACTTTTCCACCATATCAATATATTTAGTAGATGCGTATTTTAATTGCGATCTTACCGGAGTTTATGAATAGTAACACCGGAGTCCTAGGATCAATACGCATGAATTTCTTACGATGAAACCCCCCGTAGTTCTGTAAGCATTTTAAAGTTTAAACAATATTGTCGGTACTCTATCAGGGCTAACCACTCCACTTGGGTTTCTGAATCTTAATAGATTTTCTATAATCATTTACGGTGATTATAGCAAGATTTAAGTGTTTTCTATCTTTAATTACAGAGGTTTCAAGTGGTGCCGCAAAAGCATTTGAAATATTGATCTATATTTCTATATTTTACTACGATAGAAAGTAGCTGGTCGTTACGTCTATATAGAACAAAAGCCCAAAAATTGTTGGTGTTTTTTGAAATACCAGGCCTTAAAAATATAATCATGAAAAGTATTCCTTATTAGTTTTTTAACTTCAACTCGTAGTTTACTAAATTTAACAGAATCAGTTTCCTGGTTCTACGATAGGATTTCCTAAACTTAATTTTCTGTTTTAGTTTTTTACGGGGTAAACCAAGACGGGTATGTAGATTTTCTAGATGATTTCACTGTAAGATGCATTGTATATTACACTATAAAAATAACTAGTTGCTTCATCCACATTTCTGATATTATAAAGTTGTTCCCGATCAATCAGGGAAATAAAAATATTATAAAAGGAAAAATAAATAATAAAATACGAAATTTTGGATTATCGTCAAATTTCTCAAAACTGAAAATTGTTTTAATCGGCGTTTGCACTTACCGCGCTTCCTTTTTTTTTTTGAAAAAAAAACAACATCTTAAGTATCATGTAAATTTGGGGTAGGTAAAAAACGAAATATACTGCGCCATCTGTCCGAGAATCGTCGAAGTAATATATAACAACGGTGACACATTACTAACGGAAGTATTACGTTTATTTTATTTTAATCTAATCTATCATTTTTTTTTCTTTTCTTATTAGATATGATAAAACTTTATCGAAATCCGCTTATAGAAACTTTAATTAAAAATGAAGCTAGCACGAGGACTTACTTCGATATTACGGATTTTTAAAAAAATAATTAACGCAATCTGGCTATAAATAAATAATTGTTTTTTTTTTTTTTAAATCACCGGAACAAGAAGCACTTCACCCGGTTTCAATATCTTAGGTAAGGTGTACGCGGGGTCAACTCGTTTCAATAGGCGCTCTGAACTGTGGAGGTGTTTAATCTCGTTCGTATCGTGTCCAGGGCATTTCACTATTACATATTCTCGAATTAATATACTTTATTAGCTGCGGAGCATAGTCATATTGCACCGAAGTCCGGGAAGTCTACATCGACTGCATTTCTCCGCAATCTAAGCTTGAATTCTCCGTCAATGAACACTTCGACACATTCTCTCGGAGTTAGTTTAACTTCAGAGGTGAAAAGTGTATGTTGCGTACAATAACGTTCGCGAGCAATTATTTACATACGGAGTTCCGGCTCGAGCCTCACCTCAACCGCGGTGTATTTTAAAAACAACCACTACAGTTAAAAAAAAAAAAACTTTAGCCATACAAAACAAAAATTATAACAATAAGAGTTTAAATAATCATAATAATGGATACAAAGAAAAAGTATACCGAAGGATAACCTCGCTTCGAAACTTACAATAATAATGACGAAGCTTCTCGGCCTGAGGTCAACGTACGATATATCCGTTCTATTCGGAATGACATTTTGGTCGATCCGAATGTGTTTTGATCTGTTTACCTCGTTTCGTACATAACTAACGTTGACATCACTGTGAAGATTGCGTACCTCTTGCTCGCATTTCGATTTTATCCCGAAGATTTATGAGAGAGACCCTGCGAATTGGCCGACTGGTCTCTCATATGCGGCACAAGCATTGATAAGATTGGGTTGAAAAACTCACACTCGGTACCGAATGAGATTAGATTATATATATATATATATATATATATATATATATATATATATATATATATATATATATAATGTCGCGGTGGTGTACTTGCTTGAGTGCTCGACTATATGCTCGATGGACGAGAGTTCGAAATCGTGGCGTATCAAGTTTTTCATCATTACGTAATTCTTAATTATCGTAGAGAAGGTAGTGGCACCCCAACTCCGTATAACATCATATAAGCGCGTATTTGCGTAGCAAATAAAATAAAATAAATAGTGCCGCGAATGCTACTGTCCATTATGTAATTTTTAAATATACTAAGTTAAATAAGCATCAAATTGAACAAACTGTAGTTTAATTTAACAAAATCAAATTGTATTAGTCAAGCCTATGGGTTTAATGGCCCATCGACAACTTTTGATATCGCTTGACGCCTTCTCCGGTATAATCAGATTTCTTCCACGGACGATCAGTTGCGTATCTTTCAATCTCATCGTTTACGAATGGAATTCAACGGTACGCCTCGACTATTGCTTTTAGTGTTACATTTTATCTGACCTAGATATTTGCTCGGTTAGATCTACCGGCACAGCAACTACAGGACATATGTCCATATTGGTTTTCATAATCTGCCGATACAGTAGGCATTCGTGTCCATCTGCGAGTTTCTTCCGATAAGCCAATAATGTTGCGGTGTTTTTTCCTTATCTGCTTACTTTACACTTACCATGTCAGACACGCTTATATAAATGCATACCAAGCTACACGACTGAGCCAGCCTGCGAAATAGGCTCGTCCCAACCCAAGTACGCTTGTTAATGCGTCTCTGTTCGCCGGTATGTGAAAATCGCACGTTTTGACTTTTCTTCGTTAATTTTAATTTTCCAATTTCTCGTATGTGCCGTATACACAAGACATACCGACGGACACGCAAACGATAACGATACAGCTATTCTAGAGCTGTTGTACGGACGCAACAAATAAATTGCGTAACTTGCTAGAGATAGAGTGTATGTAAAAATAAACGTACAATGGCCTAGTCACGACCCGGTGGACTCCATTACGATAAATAAATTAACTAGTCTTCTATCGGGTATATATTTGTTTTTTCCCAGGGAGTTGTTATTATATTCCCAAGACATTGGACGGTATACGCTCGTTACTAAATTTTCAAGCGTACGAAACGAATTTCGACTGTTTGATATTTATTCGCTTTTTAAAAAAAAGAAAAGAGCATTTTTTTGGACTTTTCGAATATATGTATTATAAAAATTATGTTATTTTAATGTATTATAAAAATTATGTTATTTTAATGTATTATAAAAATTATGTTATTTTACTTTGTATACGCGGTGGAAATATTTCGAAATATAAGTAAAAAATGATACGAGTGTAAGAGCAGAAGAAAATATACAACGAAAAGTGGAGGACACATTAAATAGCTATTATCAACGGTAAAAATTATATTCGAGTATTATTTAGAGAAAGTAAGTGGGATACGTTAATAGGGTAAGATCAATTGGTTATAAAGCCTGTGATATATTGAAGACGGTAGAGTATGAACATTCGGAAGAAGAATAACTAGAAAAAGAAAATATTTATCGATTTACGTAAATTAAACAATAGTACAATGAGGAAAAATTATACCGGAATTATCATATCCTCTCCCAGCAGATAGCCTACAAATTTTTTTTATGTAATACTTCTTCTAAATAAAAATTAGACCAGCCTGAAGACGAATATAATTCGCTATAAAAAAACAATAACAATAATAAACATAGATAATATAATACACACACACATATATATATATGTACATCATCATCATCATCATAATGGTGGAATCTTTTTGACGAAAGATAGCGTACAACAACTTTGAACTAAACCAAATCATATTTCCCTTTTAAGTGCTGCGTCTATTACTTCGTTCAGTTGCTGTTTCCGAAATCCTGTTGTTATCATTTCCATTCTTCGTCTTCCAGCTGGTGGTATTTTTCAATCTTGCCTTGGTAAAAAAAAAAATCCTCTTTCTCGGATCTTATGTCCCACATATTTCTTTTTATTTTTCTGTATATCTTCTACAAGCGTCATGGTCATAAATCCACTTCTCCGGAGTATTTCCTTATTCGTTATCTTCGCTGTCCATGGTATCCTCCACATACGCCGCAATGTCTACATTTCGAATGCATGTAACCCTTTAATGCTCTCTGCATTTAATGTCCAGGTCTCTGATCCGTACTTTGCAACTGACATTACATATATATATATATATTTTATATATATATATATATATATATATATATATATATATATATATATATATATATATATATATATATATTATATATATTTTATGTAATAATATTAAGTTTAATAATCATATTTTCAGATACACTGACCACATTAAATATTTAGGTTAACTAAAATATAATAAGCATATTCAATACATAAATGATAAGGTCAATAAATATTATTATATTTGTAAATCACTCAGTTGTAAATTATGGGGACTAAATTATAATTCAAAGTTAATACTATACAAAGGCTTGGTACAGAGTTTACACTCGTATCGTTATCTACTATAATCGCTTAACCAAACAGCTAATTCATAAAGTAAATTCGAATTGCCGAAAATTTTTGATTGATTTAACATACTCATATATAACTGCTAAACAACTTGATTTGCAGATTTTTACAAGACATTATGGTCAAACTAATGGTAAGTTAATTAATAAATGTTTTCCAGATATAATTAAACTTCTAAAAACAGTAATTTTTTATATGACACAGATCCTTACTGGTGTAGGTTCTATCGGATAGTTCTTGCATAAATTACAAGTCATCAATGATGGAAAATGACGTAGTTGTGCAACTAATGAAATAGAGGATGTCCAGGACATAGTATACAGTAAATATAACCATATGAGAAAATTGCATAATATACTACTCTATATTTAAAAGGCAATACATTGTGTTTAATCCTGTTATGTATGAGAATAGCTACCGCTTCGCTACGTCTGCTTTTGTCTAATCTATACGTTTGATAACCCGAAATTTTTGAGGGGATTTTATCATCAAGTTTAGTTTCGCATATTGCAGCGATATCTATTTTATTCTCCGACAAAAAGTAAATAAAATCATTAATTTTTGGAGTAATATTATTTAGGGTCATTATATTTATTAGTTTCTAAAAGCATTGCAAAACACTTTCAAAAACAATCATAATTTTAGTGAGAGTATCGGCATTACTTGACAACTTTCTACTAATCTGTTTAATGACAGTGAGAATTTTACGAATATTTAAATTCTTAAATAAATTAAATATTTCAAGAAGCGAAGAGGAATTAAAATAATACAAATATATATATATATATATATATATATATATATATATATATATTACTTTTAACGCGTCTAAATACTTTAACCCTCTTCCACTTTAACACAACCAGGCGCGCTGGTGTATTTTGTACACCACATGTAATTCATCATTTTAATTACGCTAGACATAACAGCTTGAATATAGGCTACTTTTGGTTATTTGAAAAGTATTTATTATCCAATAAAACAATAAAATTAACCAACACTAATCATAAGTAGGTAAAAAATAACCTCTTTTCAATACTTAAACTAGTAATTTCAAAAAATAAGGAAGGCTTAACAAAAATTATGTAAAAATAACTAATAATAATTTTTTACTAAAATGTATGTACTTATTCTGAATCATTACTTCCATTATTCTCATTTTCCCCTTTACATTTCAAGCAAAGAATGACTTCTGAAGAATGTTCCTTGCATATAGGAGTGCTGCATGAATTACACACTCTTGTAGTCACTCTATTTTTTTTTCTTTCACATAAGTTACATCGTTTTCTTTTTGATAATGATGTTTCCCTTTCCAGTTCAACTTCTTCTTCTTGTTTCTTATATTTTTCCAAGAAGAGGCGAATTTCTCGAGGTAGTGAAATAATCATAGCACGATCAGTGTACAAAACTTCCATCAGTTGAAAAGCCAAGTGTTTTAGGAATTCGCGTCTTTTAGTACACCATGTTTTGGTATTATGCTTGTGAATTACATGTGCGTTTATATTCAGAAAAGTGAAAAACAAGCACATTGTCCACCTTCGGATAATTCTAGATACAGAATATTTTGCTTCCATCTGATCAGCCGTATCAACGCCGCCTTTCGTCATATTGTAATCTAAAATTACGCATGGCTTACCTGTTTCAAAAAAACAGTGATACTTGTCATAGTACAAAATAAATAAAATATGTACTGTTACGCCTACTAAATATATGAAAAATCACCATCAGAAGGTCTTTATTTACTAGCTGTTGGGAATATATAAGAAAAAATGCATTAATTTTTAAGAAAATTATCTGCTAAACAAATTAATATTTTACATGACCAAGCGCGTTGGTGTATTCTAGGCACTGTACAGAAATACGTAACAGTAACAATATACACAGTTCACTGTCTCAGCTAAAATTACACTGGTATGCTTACAATCGGTGGAAAATAAGCTACTAATTGCGTCAGCGGTTTTTTGTTTATTTTTTGCGCTTTTATATCAAAGTAAAAGCCGCTGGTGTACAAAATATACCAGCGCGTCCGCTCGAGGGTTAAACTCTAGTTGCTTTGGAATCGTAATTTCCAATCGTCCAGACATAACTCATTTTCGTTCAATATACAAAATTATCGCATAACTTAGTAGCAAGAACATAATCCACGCGTTTTCTCAATTTATCATCTTAGGACAGTTAATACGCATCGTAATATTTAATTGTAATTTATTAAAGCTCGCCTTCGAGATGAAAGACACCAGCGTAAGTCATTGTAAGCTTATTGTTAACGTTAAGGTACATTTTAGGATTAAATAACGGATGCATTACTGCTTTGCTTGTTTTCAGAGCTGCAGCAATTTATACGAGCCGAATTAGTCGGTTATCTCGAACAAATCAAATACACTATCCGACCAATTTATAAGCTGATCATCGACTAGAAGTTCGGATAGCAAAAAATTCGTTGACGAGTAAAACAGATGGACTTTAAACGCATTTATTTAAACAGATTTTTAATTTTTTTTTTTTTAATAAGAAGAAAAGTATATTTTGATTGATTAAATTTTACAAGAAAAGAATAACTTATAATATATAGCGTTCTATCGTTCTGAAATATAAAAAATTCCTTAACCGATAAACTTAATAATAATTTTACAAAATATACACGAGTGATAGTTATAAACATTCATTGTTTAATGAAATTTACAGGAAAAATTAAACCTGCAACGTGTAATTCATAAGTAAATTTTAAACACAATAGTTAAAATAATTTATAAAATTTAAAGAGAAAAAAAAATACAAAAATATATCAAATAAAATTTATATATAATATCATTGAATTTTAAACCTAATGCTACCCTAGTAAGATATGTTTAATTCGTCTTATATTTTTTATACCTGTGTCGTAGAGACTGATAATCGTAGTTTCCAATTTCATTGACATTCCGGTCAGCAGACATTATGCATTAAAAAATTTTAAGGTCCTGTTTTTTATTATTTCTTGTATATAGGGATAGTTTAAAATGTCATGCATTGTTTTAATGGACCTGGATTTGTTCAACACTATTCTTAGGCAATGATTTTGTAATCGTTGTAATTTGTTTATATAACTTAGGCAGGTGTTCGACCATACAGGACTAGAATAAAGAGAATTTTAGGTTGAATTACCTGATTATAAATCAAAAGCTTGTTCACCGGTGATAGCGTAGATTTCCTGTTAAATATTGGAAACAGTACACTCATTTTTTTATGTCCTCTGTAGATACACTCGTTAATATGTTTAGTAAAGCTTACTATCTAATGTTAGATCGAGATAATTTACTTTAGATTTCCAGTCTAAGTACTCATTATGAATGCGAACAAAGTCATTTATAGCGGGTTTACGCTTTGTGAAAATAATAGTCTCTGTTTTACTATCATTTAATTTTCCACTTATGAAAGTATTTGGACATTTTGTTAATTGCAGCGGTTAATCTGTTGCTAATCGTATCAATACGGTATGATGACGTCAGCAGAGCAGTATCGTCAGCATATGAATTAACATCAACTTTTTTAATTGTACTAATATTCATTTATGTAAATAATAAACAAGAATGGACCAAGGATGCCGCCCTGAGGTACTTCGGCCGATGCATATCTGACTTTAGAATTCTGATTTTTAATTTTCACATAAAATTTCCTGTTATGTAAATATTGGAAACTAGTTGATATGGAAAACCATATTTTATTCATTTATACAGAATTCCATCGTGCCAAGTAGTGTCGAAAGCTTTTGATTTTCAATATAGCAGTCCGTAACAGATGCAAAATATTACTGTATCAGTCGCATACACGATGCGAATGATCCAAAAACTTAAATAACTACGAATTAATCGTATCAGATAAAAAGGAAATTTGTATTATTTTATACGCGATTTACACCAACTTCGAATGCTTTGGCAACATCAAACGAAACCAGTAGAGTACGCTGATTACGATTACGGCTGACAAATTCTGTAATTCTAGATATTCATTATGTAGTTAATGTTGAACGATGAACGACAGATAAAAGTTTCTATTGTTCAGAGTGATAATGTAATCTAGACAAAATGATTTTTTTTCGCGATTTTACCGAAATTACTTATATAGGACGAATGTTGTCAGTTATGAAAGTATATCTCTACCACGTTTAGGGATAGTGACAATTTTAGCTACCTTCCATTTTGAAGGGTAATTATTTAAACGTGTTTTTTTTTCTTCTTCTATAGAATGTGGAATGTAGTGATTTTTTTATTAAAATAAACAACAAAATAGAAGTTAAAATCACTAAAAGTTTGTTCTTTTTGAAAAATCAGTATTTTCATAAATAAAAAAACTTTTAGCGATTTTAACTTATTATTTTTTTTTTTGTAATAAATTTGAAAATTTAACTATCGGTTTCAATAGAAGATTTTTTACGATGATAGTGGATTATCAACATAATTTTTAGATTTGATGACTTTTATAGCTGCATCCTTAGGACGGACATAAAATCGACAATACTAAATATTTTTACTTTCCTTCAGATATTTTTTAACAGTCGTCTGAACTTTGTTTAACCGATAACTGAAAAAAATATATTGTTATATCATGCAGTCGTGGAGGTAAATGTCTATTTTCCCGTATATCGTTTTTGGGCAGATTTTCCGCAGACAGTCTTTAGGTAAAAGCTTTGAGAGAAGTAAATGAAATTCATCATTTTTATTTTCAATAGTTTATTAAGAAAATTTAACATTCTTTTCTTTTTCCACGTATAATCTTCGAACGCGGTTTTTGAATTTAACAATGCCCACGACATTTTCAACGTCTGAACAATTACGCCCGAAACCCTTGACTTTGATTTTTGCTACTTGTTATTCTCGATTAATCTGTCATTCCGTGTTACAATAGGATTTTTATTGTTTATATTCCCATTAATTTATTCTACATTCTTCGGTAACTTATCGTTCGAGTATAACACAGGATATAGTAGGACCTTATTTGTTTTTAATTTTAATAATCGATTTAATTGAAAGAGCATGTATATGATGTATGATTTGACTTTGTCAATCTTTTCGGCCGAATACTATATGCAAAGGAATTCGAAAAATCTACTAGCAAACGACTGGAGTTGAAAATTAACACGGATAAAACAGAATCTCTTCTTAGGTCATGGCACAATTTGAGAGGCGAAAAAATTCGGATTTATCGAAAATTTTAAAAGCAACTCAAATTTTATAGATTTTTTTTTATATATCTATACAAATTGCAATCTGGCTGATGTAGCCAATAAGCAAATGGAATGTAGGCTATGACAGGATGGGAGATGTCATTCGACAACGACACTCCGAACTACCTCTCCAATCGTTCAAACGTGTGAGGAAGATCTAGAGGTGTGCGATAGTTCAATCTGCGCGGCCCATTGGCATGATTTAATAAATCTACCGCCAGCTGGTTAGAGTGACCCTCTAACCTGTGCAAGTAATTTCTACTGCAATCCCGAACTACTTCGTGCACTTTTGGTATTTTTAAATCTTTATGTAAATTAAATTTTATAGATGAAAAAAGAAAGACGTTAATAAAAATGCACGCGTCGAGCTTAATTTACCTTATTATCAATTGAAGCCCGTTAGTGCAAGAAATGAAGTACGATGATATTATCGATGTATTTGCTCAAACCAAACGGAAGTAAGTATAGTAATATATAAGATGAACAGAAGAGGACGGAGACTCAACCCAAATTTTCATTTGTGCAACACAATATCGTTCAAATGACCGTCATTGGCAACAATACATTCATTCGGACTTTACAAAATTTTCTAAGACTTTTTCGAGCATAAGTCGGTCCGATTTTTTGAAGTTTCTTCAGAAATACGAGTTTTCAGGTGTTCCACATCTGAAGGACGTATTTTACGCGGCTATTATCTCCACAAACAAAATTCACCTAACTTTGAATTCTTTTCGAAACTCAACTATCGTAATAAAATAACGTTCCACGCAAAACGCGTTGTAGGATACCGTGATAACTGAAACTAAAACCACTCTCTCGTGTGTACACTAAACGCGTTACATGACTCGCATATTTGAAAATATTTAAATTTTCAAGATAGCTCCGTGCGCAATTCGCTCCACATCTTAGTCTATCCGGGATAGTTACCAGGACTTTTTTTTAAGATGGTTCCTGTATTTCACCCGGTGAGGGGGTGTCTTTAGCTCTTTTTTGTTTGAAAACCGGTCTACTCTTTCCCTTTATCAAGAATTCGCGTCTTAAATGTGTTTTGAAAAGCATTTCTTTGAATTTTGGTATTAATTGCCCCTAGTTTCGTTTAAATTTTTTTTTAAATATTACTCTATTTCTGGATTAACGCCGAAGAACTGCTGTAAAGTTTGAAAGCCGATATTGAAGCTAGACTTCCTTTACACGATACGAAAAAACAAGCGGAAAAATGACGCTTAAACCATATTAATACATCCGATACGTACATTGGTCGATGGATAAAAATCTCTTCAGGATTAAGGAGACTTTGATGTGACGGCGCATGCGTCATTATTTTTTGATACTATATTGAAGAGTAGTGATTTTATGAATTATCAACAAAACAAAATCATAACATAGTTTAATCACTATAAAAGTTAGGTTAGGCTAGGTTAGGTTAGGTTAGGTTAGGTTAGGTTAGATAGTGAATAAACTGTGTTATCGTTAGGTATCATATACGCATCATTGTGCATCTGTGTGTATATATGTAATCTATTCGCACACACACAATTAGCCGTTACGATTCAAATGTGTTTAATAGTTAAATCCTACCACATTAACTTCATCGTTTCGTCATATATTTCATACGAGATTTTTTATTTAGACTTACGCTGTGAATACTTTGTTTTCAATTTCTTGAAATTTATTCCGATTTCAAATGAATAAATTCTTCGTTGCACTTCAATTAGTTGTGTATAAAATTTGGAATTACATTTAAATTTTTTATCTATTGTTTATTTTTATATATATACATGTATATTACACGCGTGCATCTTTCTTCTTAGCGTTTTCCGGATGTATAGCTCGCTTTCTGACAAGTTCTTCACCACTTCTTGCGATTCTTATAACCCAGCACCGACATCTTCTTCGTTGACGTAGTTTATCCACCATCTACTCGAATTTCCTATATACACATACGAATACGCTAGTTACATGTGTAACATATTTATATATGTGTATATATATATATCCATATTTATGTGCCACCGTTGGCAAACTTCGAAATAATAATCTTTCCGCTCGGCGTGTGTCGTAATTTATCAGTTACCCTGCTCGAATTCCCAACTAAGAATTTTGTCGCGATCCTGGTCGCTTCTGTAAGGCGGCGGCCCACATATGAAGGCGACCGTGTAAATTGTTGGCTAAAATTTCAACTCTTATCTTCCCCGGGCTAGTTGTAAAGAATCATACTTTTCGTTAAGATACCGCGTAAGGAGTTGTAGGAAATAACGGGCGACGGAGCTTATTATAGAAAGCGTTTCGAGTGTGAAATCTTCGATAAGAAATTTTAGAAGACCTCTCCACCGCTATCTTCATCGACTTCGGTCGTGGGGTATTTTCCTTCTACCGCCGGATTCGGTACAATTCTAAAAATCGAATTACCGGAATAGTTTCGCCTTTTCTAGTCGATCTTCAATTCGAACGATGATGTGATCGCTTCGAACGGAACTGCGCACATTCTGCGTATCGCCGGTGAATTTGGCGTGCGAGATTCGCTTCAGGTATTAAGGAGCGTTTAATCTACCGTAACGAAGGTAACTGCGTATATTCGTCGCTCAAGTAGTTTTAGTAATTATAGATAAAAGCTCTAGGAATGTATCCGAACTTCCAACTTGCGTACGCTTATTTCAATAGATATATATATTCTAAAAAGAAGTCATATATATATATATCTTATATAAATACATATTTCTCACGGTTACTTCAAACCACTTTTGCGAATAAACAGGACGAACCCTAAAGTCATTTTTTGTTTAGTAAACATTAGTTTGCATATACGTATGTATATATATATATATATATAATATAATATAAATTACACATTAGGACTGACCAATCTAATTGCCATCAAGTAGTTAGACGTTGGAAAATTACTTGTGCGGAGATGAAACTCAGTAGCTTCGCCTTTTTTTTATCTACAAAATACAAGGTCAGTTCATGAAATACGATGTGATATAAGATAATATCTGTGTGATTAGTTCTTAATGTAGGTATCAGTAACGCCTTTGTAAATTTTAAGTTTCATTATTCAATATTTTTGTTGTTATTGAGAAGTTGTAAATTATTCTTAGGGTTTTTTATATGACATTCTTTTATTTTGCATTTTTTGTCTTTATTTAGTTAAGCATAAACTCATTACTGTGGGTAAAAATCCCACACACTGATTTTGGGTTCCCTTCAGTGCATGCTTGCATGCATTGCTACAAACAAAACGAGATTATTTTTTATTCATCGGTGTCCTTTGAAAATTTTCCGCCTTCCGTTTAAAAAAAAAGAAAAATCGGTGTAATCTTCAGAACGCCTCCGAGGTTATCGAGCAAATTTTTGACCGAAGAATTTGGTTAATAAAGTTCAGAATCTACACAGTGAATAAGCTGAATATGCAGAGGAGCAATTTTTGATACAAGTGCACGAGCATGTAGACACGTGTATGATAATAGTACTTCTATATGCTTTCTTTTGGTGTTCTTTTCAAAATCGTCGTCAACGCCTACAATAAATACAGAACAAGAATATGCCCAGGTAAAGATGCGCTGTATATAATATAGGTGAATGAGATAATTATATATAATATATAATAAAATCTATGCATGTAGACGTGCTCGGAATATTTTAATCACGAGGCCATTAATGAAATTATGCAAATCTTAGATTTCTAATTGAGATACATAGTGAAAGTGGAAAATATTAATAAAAAGTAGAAAATATGTACGCATATACACGTACATATAACTAAAATTTCAAACTTTAACGTCTTAATTCCTCCTTAATAGAATAAATTTCAATTATTTCTATATTTAAAACCACACACATATATATTATATATATATATATCAACATCATCTCAGAATGGTTGAAATCTTCATTTGTTCCGATTCCTAAAAAACAATATCCGTGAGAATGTGGTGACTAGCGAACAATCAGTTCTTGATGAATCATTTACTAAAAATTTGTATGAGAATCATTTACCATAGGATTAAGTGGAAATGTGTGCAAAATTTATCGGCAACACAATTTGGTTTCGACCCTCGGAATGGAACCAGAGAAGCATTGGCGGCATTAAGAATAATTCTATACATGTCCAAAGAAATGAATAAAGACGTCTTTCTGTGTTTCATTGATTTAATGCGTGATGAACTGACGATAATCCTAAGAAATATGGGAGATGATAATAGAGATTTGGAAATAATAAGATATTTATATTGGAACCAGGAAACTGAGTTAGCACTTGGCAAAAATAAGTCAAAAATAAATATTGAAGTTAAACGTGATGCATGACAGTGTTGTGTACTGTTCCCATTCTTATTCAACTTATACTTCGAGCAGATTGTCAGGCAAACCATAATAAAATGTAATTTAGATTAACGGTCAAATCATCAATAACTTCCGAGATGCAGATGACGTGGTCATACTGGCAGACAACCATCAAGGCCTACAGCGACTGTTACGAAGATTTGATGAAGTAGGCAAAACCTGTGGTCAGTATATATATATATATATATAAATATAAGGAAAAATAAGTGGATGTTGACGGGTAAACAACAAACTAATAGTGCTGCAATAATAAAAGTGGATATAAATATCTCGGTTATTATGTTACTAACAGTTTCGATACGGTTACCGAGTTTAAAACACGATGTAGTTAGTTAGGCGCGAGCAGATACATATATACGCACACACACTCATACAAACCGAACGAGTCGCCTGCATTTTATCGTTTCGACGATAAGTAACAGAAATGTCGAAATATTTTAAGGTACAACCGGTTCGGATTTTCGCAGGCGCGTTGGTAATTTATTACGAACGTCGATTAACGCGACTTAGAACTAAAAATTGACTAATCAGATATTTACGAATTGAATTATAATTTTATTTACCTTATAATTTAATAATCAGTATAGTCAATCGCGTTGATGTATCTCTCGTAATAAATTTTATATCGCCGATTGTTAACTGATTGTGTTGTATACAACATTCGCTATGACATTATTTAAAAATACCGTTTTATCACTTTGATAATTTTCGAAAATTCGGCATCTAAATATAATATTTTTTATATTTTTATAAATTTGTATATATTTTTACAATTTACGATTTTTTATATTCACTCGATAATAGCTTCACAGCCGAAAAACTCGTATGATTTTTCATTAAAAATATATATATATATAGATTCTAACTGACTTTTTGTTGTTTATATTACATACACGGGTGTTTATCAAACAGCGTAATAAAACGATTTCTAAGTTTTCCCAGACATGTTACGAGGGATGAAAATTCTCTCCATCGTCTTAAATAATGACGGGCGAAGTAAAAAGCGAAAAGCGTAGTAGGCGCTGGACTGACTAGTAGAATCGTGAATTGGATTAAACCTGGATAATGCGTTGATATTTGCTCAGAACAGACCAACATGGAAAACACTTACGCGGCTGCTTCTTAACATTACTACGTCTTATTCGGAAAGAAAGTATATGTATATATATGTATGTGTATATATATAAATCTACTAATCGAAAGGTGCAATATGAAATATAACGCAAATAAAAGAAAAATAATTGGAATGCTCAACACGGGGATTGGCGGATATGAATATATATTTAAACGGGCAAAAACTGCAACAATGGGGGAAAGATTGTTACATGCAAATATGTACGATTGGTATTTCTGTTTTTTATTCTGTTCGGACGTGTGCTTATATATAAGTATCGTATTTCATTAGACATATTATTTTCTTTTGTTGGTATTAGTAATTTATTTTTCCATTTTTAATATTTTTTATATAGATTTTTTTAACGAGTAGTTATCGTAGGCTATTACTCGAAATATGAATTAATTATGATTACATAGTTTAGAATTTATTATGAAGTTGATGAGGAGGAGGAGGTTGTTTACATTCGGTACATTGTTCTTCAGCTGGTTGCACCGATATTGAGCAAATTTCTGGCAGATTAGACTGTTAATGGAAAACAACACAATTCGCATATTGGTGGTGGTTGGGCACTCAGTAGATAGGAGTGCGTACTCATCGTGTGACCAATATACACTCTGTTGACAGCTGTTTCCAAACTCGGTGAACAAATTTTACCAATGTTTGATGGCCAGGTTGTTAAATCCTTCTTTATATTTCCAAGTATACTCGGCCGAAAATGGAAGGACCAATTCCACGCGTCTAGAATTTTCTGGAAATAATATTTTGCTTTGTCTTCTCCCAGTACTGTCGACAGGTAAACTTGGGTAGGACCTTGTGCAGCACGGTGTACCACCTCATCGTGGCCTATTATCCCTCGATGACTTGGAATCCAGACGAAAGTGAAGCCAGTATTACGTTCACTTAATTTGCGAGCACGGTACCATATTTGGTCTATCATAGACACAGTAGAATTTCTCGCTTCAATGCACTATAACGTCAAAGCTGAGAATCATCTCAGCCGCTAAGACTGATAACATGGTCGGTAAACTGAAGATATGGATCATGCTTCCGATTGAGAAGGCACCTCCAACATATTGTGATGATTTAGATGCCTCGGTGAAGCAAACGACTGGGTTGCTGTTGCAAGACAATCATTAGCTTCCTATGGATGCCTACCATCAGTTTCATATTAACATCTGCTGAAAATAAATCCCAACAGATATTCGGACTGAATTGACTCCGTACAATCACAGGTATTCTACACAAGGTATTGCGTAGCGTCTTTAATGGGTTTTGGATTTGGAGCTGTATTTTGTAGGTGGATGCGATTTGGATGCTGCTGAAGACTAGCTACTTTCATTGCATACTTGATTGCAAGTATTTTTCTTCGGTAGCAGAGAGGCGGTACCGCTGAGATACCGGAGGCCAGCTGTTGGTGAGGTTGGGAATACCTTCAACGCAATCCTAAATCCAGAATTTTGTATCATATCAAGTATTTTTAGTAGCCGTTTGCTGGCGGACGAATATATAAACGAACCATAGTCAAATCTTGAAAGGATAAAGGCATTGTAAATCCGAAGTAATGATGAACTTCTTGGCCAAAAGGTCTTATTACTTATAATTTTCATTATATTTAGTAGCACGGCTGACACTTTTGCCTAAGTGCCATTATGTGAATACGCCAAGTCATTTTAGGAGCGAACTGTAGACCAAGAAATTTATAATTCATTGTACATTGTATAATGGAGTTACTGACGGTTAGCATTAATGTAATTTGGCTTCGTTTTTTTTTTTTTTTAATACCATGTACTTCGTCTTTTAGGGGGAAAACCCTAAACCAATAGTTCTACTCCACTCGTGTAAATTATTTAGGCACTTCTGTAACAGATTTTGAGCGTAAAGTACATCGTCTGTTAGTAGAGTTATGTTGACATCGTCGGCAAATAGTCTGGTTGAAGTTGCTGATGGAATATAGTCTACAATCGTATTTACTAACATCGAGAAACAGTACACGCTTAATACACTGCCTTAAATTAAAGTCCTGGGAATGTTTATTTCCTATTCGGACTTTGATCGAATGATTTGAAAGGAAGTTTCTTGTAAATTGAACTAATCGACCTTTCAAGCCCATCTTTAGCAGTAATTGAATTACTTTGTAACGCCATGCTGTATCATATGCTTTCTGTATATCGAAAAATATTGATATGAGGTAATGTTTCTGCCGGAAAGCTCTCAATATTTCCTGTTGCATATTATACAGTTGCGTGAGTATGCTCCCATATATTTGCGGAAACCTGTCTGAAATTCATTTCTTTCTAAATACCACAATAATCGACGTGCCACAAGTTTTTCCATCAACTTTCCTGCAGCGAAGGTAAGAGAGATTGGTCTATGTGAAGATGGGTCGATATGTTCTTTCTTATGTTTCAAAATAGAAATAACAACTACTTTGCTCCATAGCCGAGGGTAACAGTTTTCTGCCTAGAGGCAGATTTTTGATGAATAGAGGGGAAATTCCATCCGGTCCTGGGGCAGAATTTTTAACTATTCTATTGATCACTTCATTTAGTTCCTTTTCAGTGAAAAGTGAATTGATTCTATATATTAATTAGCGTGTTGTGTGAGAGGGATTTAGTTTTATTTTTGTCCATACTTTTATTTTATAATTATTCTGTAAGTGCATACACTGTTGTGTACGCCGTAATGCTTTGTAAACAAATAATTATTTTATATATATATGTATATATATATATATAATATTGATGTGCACATATACGCACATACGTAAATTTTTCGTATATCGATAATCGATTTTAAAATTTTAATTCTAGAACGTAAATTTCCGTCATCGTTTCCTGCTGCTTCGAAATTTTGAGACAAAATTTGTTAATAAAATTCGCGATTCGCGGTAGTCCTGAAATTCGGTAAAAACGTAATTCGGAGAGTTCTTTCGATAATAATCAGTCATTTCCGTTCGATGCGAAATTACGATTTTCTAGTAAATCCTAAAAAGGGAAAGACCCTTCGAAATATAAACACTTTCCACACTACCTACCGTCGAAATGTCAACGTGCACCGAGCGATGATGAAAAAATCCCTTCACTTTTTTTTAGTCGACCAGTTCCTTCGCCTATTCGTTATGATGAAATGTAATCTTCGAATGAGGTTAAAATATATAGGTATTTTACTTCATGGGTATATATATATATATATATATATATAGGTATATATATGTGTATGTATGTATGTGTGTATTAAAGAAAGAAAACATGGTAACGTGTAATCGGTAGTAAAAACGCCGAATAGAGACTAAGCCGTGATGGCGATCGAATTTAATCTAATAAATAAAATATCTTCCAGCGTAATTTCCGTTTTGATGATGACTACTCCGAATCGCACCCAATTAAAGACGGTGTTCCTTCGGGGCCTATAGAATTTATATACACAGCGGACTTCCAACCATGAGGAAATATCGAAGACAACGCTCATTGCTCGAGACAAGAAGCATGAAGTGGTAGTTGCAGCACTATAGGAAGGAAAGCTCGGATGCTGTTCTACAGTGGGCTCAATCCTGAAAACTATAAGTGAATACCAATAAATGCACCCATATCTCGTGTATAAATAGAAATTATCTATCACTAGGTAAAAATATGGAAATTATTTAGGAACTCGTACCTATAAAACGATAATCGCATTTAACAAACGTAACGTAGATTTAGCCGAAATTGATAAATAATGTCAAAATATAAAATAGAAATATATTTAAAATGAAAAAAACCGCAATGAATAAGTGAAACTTGAAGACGTTTTAACTAAATTCGATACAGAGTTTTTTTTTTCATTTTTCGCAGGTGCATATATAAACACAGACAACGCACACACACACATATATATATAAGAACAAGCCTACGTATGTATATAAGTTAACGCGCCTAACACTACAAACCGTGGTTTGAAACACGAGTGTTAGTAGTGCGGCACATGCGAACAGTATATATATATATACGTATATATCCGTCATTTCATTGACACACATAACGCAAAAAAACCTGGCTTGATAGGCGGGTGTTGGTAGTGCGGTACATGCGAACCACTCGCTCGCTCGTTTTGCGGATTAACTTTCCATATACACCGCGCCACTAGAAGCTTCACTTCATAATTCACACGAGCAGCGTGTAAATTAAATTTTAGTCAATGCGAATAATAATACCTATACAGGAAAAATAGACTAATGAATATTTAAAAAGCGACGGATCAGCACGATATTAGTCGAAATTATAAATTTTTATCGATAAAAGAATATGGTGGGTTTTGCAGATAGCGGATGGGTTCTTATTTGGTTGCGATTAAGCTCGGATAGGAACGGAATGAAGATGCTAATTATACCGTGTGTTCATAACCACGTCTAATTATTATTATTATTTATAGGTGTCCGGTTATGTAATATAATATAATATTGTTAGTATATTTATGGGTGGCCTTTGGCCGATATTTGGCGAAATAAAGGCTTTATTTATTTATTGAAATTTTATACGTACTGGGGAAAAATAGAAATTACGAAAGAAAGAGTTAAAAAATAATCTATTAAATTTGACGATAATATGAAGAATTAATTTTAATAAATTTTTATTTTAGACGGACATTTTTTTGTTGATTTTCAGTTTGAATTGTTTATGTATAAATTTTATATCGCCGTTACTTTATTTTTATTTTGCTTTTTTTTCTAATATCGCACATCTAAATCAAATATTTTCTCTTAATTTTATTTTTCTCTCTTTTTATATTTTTTATAAATTGCATATATATTAGATTTACTACAATACAGCCGAGTCCATCATTGGATGTTAACCCCCTAACAAGTTATTTCGCATTCCAATTACTCGATGGCCGCCTGGCCAGTTGTAATTTTAGTAATCATATTTTTAAAAAAAAAAAAACTAATTCCTTGTTTTGAAAACAACGGACAATTTTGTTATCGTTGAAAATTTATGTTATAGATAACACTGTATGACTGGATAAAATCGAACATCGAAAGAATCAAAAATAAAAAAGAATAATTTATCGTTTCACTCTCGACTGGCGTCGTTTATAACAAAAGAAGAAAAAAAAATGCTCGAAGTATATATAGTTCGTAACCTATCCTGGACACACGCATACAGAAATGAATAGTATCGGTATCGACAACGAGATAGCAGCAATATCGAGCTCGAAAGGAGGAATAATAAAAGGAACTTGTCAAATCCTTTATTTTGGTTTGCTAGCTGAAAAAAATCATCTGGCTACAAGCCGGATAGTTAGAATACGTAATAAGCAGTTTCGTGTATCCGCGGTTATACAGAGATCAGAAGTCAATCGAAAATGAACAAGACGTGGCTGTATAATTACGGAACAAGCGTCATACAGAAATATATTAACAGACGTAAACATCATCGCTGATCGATTCGTAGCAGCAATTAAGTATACTTGCAAAGGAATCATCGCACACAATCGTTTTTATTCTTATTATTTTCTTAAATACTTTCTACATTGTTAGGAATCTATCAGAACAATTCGGCACTGAGTTAATTTTTTAATCCTCTGCTCAGATTTCAACTCGGCATACTGATAAATCGTCGGATAATTGTAACTTCTACGAAACTTTTCATATTTTGTAGAATTCAGTCTCGATCATTAAAAAGTGAGAATATTTGTTGTATAACCGCGAATTCGTTTTATTAATTACGACGGTGAAAGGTTAATCATTATATCGAGAATAAAACCGAGATACGATTTCCGATATAATTAATTATTGTTTCTTTCAACTGCTTAGTCGGAGTTTTTTAGTGAAAAGGGCGATTTCCTCTTATACACATGCTAACAGATAGTCATGAGGATGTCGCAGCGTCTTCTGCATAAGATGCTCCGACATTAAACGAGGAAAATCATTTATAAATAATACGCGAGAAAAAATAATACAGCTATCGAAGCGGCTTTTGGTTTAAAGCACGCGCCATTAACTTTGGCCGTATCCAGCTGATAGGTAAATTTAAATATCTGGTACGAATTGTATCATCGTATATTGCATAGTGTCGAGTAGTGTCAATGACATTCTCTAGTTTAAATTAAACTGATCACACGTAAGCCGGCTAGAGGAACGGGAGTAGCAGCATTTCAGCATTCAATACTAATAACATGTACAAATTATGCCGACAACATCCAGTATTTACTGCGGAATACGTAGTAGTCATTGTCACTCTTACGCGGAAAGTATTCATCTCCGGCTGGCGACGTCTTAACATAATAAAAGGTTCACGATTCTAAATTATTTCTTAAATTTCTAGTTTTTTTCGATTGTCAGAGAACTCACTTTAGACCGTCTCGCCTGCTATTCCGTTCATTCTCCACGTAAAAAAAAAGGAAACATTCTCAAAAAATAAAAATAAAAAACAAAATTAAACCACAGAACAAGGTGTGAAGATAGTTTAAGGCAAGTGAAGAGTGAACAAATAAGACAAGTTAACCGAATCCCCGAGATATAATTAAAAGTAACACCCGTAGGTGTAATAACCGGCTAAAGTCGTAAAACGTTCCTACGGCAATGTTGAAAGTTCGGACGACACGTCTGAACTTTAAATCACCGACGAAAGCCTCGTCACCGGTGGTGGAACTTCCCCGGACGATGGTATAACTGCCGGCTTTTTCGACAAGATACGTTAGCATGTTCTTTTGCCAGGAATTAGCACGTACTTTTATCGGCGGAACAGTACGTGATTTCATCGGCGTGTCCGATAATGAAGAAATTAACCCCTCTCCCTGCTTTTCGTTTCATTCGACTCTTGAGTCGTTACGCCTAAATTTCTATCACTCAACTAATACGTGCGACTCGTTTCGCGTTCATCCGTAACATTAGTTACAGTCGTTCAACCTGCTGTTAACCATCATCCGGGCTCTACATATATATTCGTGATACATATATATATATACAATATTTATGTGTGTTTATGCTTCCTGTTTTTGTTTCTCTATAATCTTAATTACGTATCGTTACTAAAATTACTTACATAATAAAGACTAGTACGTAAGTTTGGAACCCTCGCGACGTCCTATAAAGGCATTTATACGGTAATTAAGAAATTCGATCTATTAAATTTAGTTAAGATTCTCGGAAAACACCGTAGCAAAATGTTTTATCGACTAATTATTATTTCAGTCATTGTTCCTCCATAATTCATCGACACCAGCCCGTCAACGGTCTTATTCTGTCGATGTTATACACTGTTCGTCACACGTTGAGGAAGCAATAATAGTCTCAACCGATAATGACTACTACTACTATTTTTCGGATTTGGTTTTACGCTTTTCTACAAGGTATCGTAGACGATAAACGTTCACAGGGAAGATTCAAGTGAAGGCAGCAACAGGATATGTCGGAGGCGTTTCGAACTGCGCCAAAAATAGAGACTTACGCGGGAAAACCTATAATGCAACTTGCATTATAATACACAGTGTCACCACGTCCTTACGTAGAACAATGGACAGTGATGATGAACTTTAATAACGATAATTATAGATTAATGCATTTATTTTTTTCTTAACATATTAGTGAATACAGTCTACTATATATGTTAATATTGGATGACCGCATCTCCTGCACCACCGAAAAGCATTCAGATTATAAGTAGACCAAAGTCTAAAATCATTTATATATATATATATATATATATATATATATATACTCATAATTTCGTTCGTGCGGACTGTGTACTTTCCGATGAACCATTTATTCACACACGCATTCAACGAGTTTACTGTACAATAATTACAATGTTTATATATATATGGAAAAATATTTATAATGACATATCGTATATGATTCGCAATAAAAATTTACAAATATTTACGCATAATTTTCATATTTTGAATAAGTGATCTAGAATTCACATGTGGTGTCATCGAGACGATATTGAATAAACACACAAATACAATCACACACACTATACACACACGCACATATACATTGCACCACTGCGCGAAGCTATCAGTTATTTTTGAAATCATGTAATACTTAGAATGAGAAAATTTCGAAATTATTTGCTACGGACTTGTTTTTTAGATTAAAATTTGTTTCATCGAACTTCCTTTCCTTGTTATACAGCGGACAATCAAATAGTATGTGCCGCGCTGTTTCTACTTGGCCACGGGGCATTTATCATCGTTCTCTAGACCAAATCTATATGAAGGTATTCGGCGAGTTTGCCGTGTCCTGTTAATAACTGCGATGTGTAAAAATTTGGCTTGAGGATTATCTTATGCCTTATGTCTCTTATCAAAAAGCTTAAGTTTGGCGTCCCGCCAAATCTTGCTCCCATCTGTTTTACCACGTTTCTAGAATATATTTTCTTATATTATTTTTCAGTTGACGCGCACAAATTTTGGTGTGACTAAGTGGCGTTATACGGCTTGTTGGTATTAAGAGATTAGTTTGATCAAACAGCGCTCTGTTTATGTACGGGAATGTGTGATGGTTTTTTATGGCGAACATAATTCCTCTGCTTAAGATGAGTAGGTCTAATGGAGAGACACCTGCTATTGTAACTATGGCACTATGTGAAGCTGTTCTATAGGCTCTGCACGCATTAATTAGGAATTTTCTTTGTGCCGAGATAATTTTTTTCCTAACACATTTAACTTTCAGTCGTTCAGTAAATACTGAGCTACAATATGACATTGTGTTCTCAACCAATGATTTATATAACACTATCCTATAATTGAAATCAAATCCCGATTTATTCCGACATGCTTTTAACATCTGATAATACTTAGTTTCCATTTTTGAAATGATCGAATCTATATGAAATTTAAACGATAATTTATTGTCGAGTATTACTCCCAGATATTTGAAATGTTCTACAACATTTAACTGTGTACCTTTGAATTTTACCTTAATATTGTTCATTTTCATTTTTAACGATTTGACGTCATTTAGCCAGTTTTCAAGCAAACACAATGTGTTATTGGTAGTTTGTTCTACTTCGTTTTTGGTGTTTTCTTTTATTATGAATATTAAGTCATCCGCGTAAGCACATAAATCGACTCGTTCATTATTATATGGTAATTTTAGGGCGCCGTTAAATAGTATAAGCCATAATAATGGACCTAATACACTTCCTTGCGGACAGTCCATACACGTGTTTTTTTGAACTGAGATATTTCCAACACTGAGTTTTACTTGTCTCCCGTTTAAATAATGGTATAGGATTTTAAGCAAAATTTCATCTTCAATAAGAAGGTCTTTCAGATTTTCGAAAAGGGCAGGGTGCCAACACTTATCAAAAGCCCCTTTTATGTCTATACCAACGACTAAACACATTTATTATTATTTAATCCTTCTCTGATTTTATAAGCGACGTAATTTACCGCGTGTTCGGTAGATAAACCTTCCCGAAATCCAGACTGTCTTTGGCCAAGGAAATTTCGTTTATTTATGTAATATAATATCTTACATTTTATCAATTTTTTATATCGTTTTCCGAATTCATTTAGTAAGCAGATTGGCCTAACTGATGTTGTTCGGGTGTTTATTTGGTTTTTGTAACAGAATTACATTCGATAGTTTACATAAATTTGGACAGTAAGCTAGAGAGTAGATTTTCTGGTACATTGTTAATAATAAATCAGAGAAATGTTTGTGCATTAATTTTATTAGTTTGATATTTTATCGGGACCTGAAGCTTTATTATTTATTAGACTAATTACTATTTTTTTTAACTTATCCGGATCTATCTGATGCGATATTAATTCATTTGGTTTTGGAATTTTGGGGGAGTAATTTTGAAAGTGCTTACGTGTATCTTTCTGTTCAGCGCTATCTGCGTCTGAACCACTTGGGAATAGAGCAGCCAGATAATCATTTAGATTTTTATATGTGTTTATTATCTGGGTTCCATCCTCTTTCTTTAGCAATGGTACGGCACTCCGTTTTTTTTAATTTATCGAATTCGATTTTGTAGCTAAGGCCCCACGGTTTTACGTTTTCCGTGCAGAAATTTCCCCATGCGATCTTTTCGCCGTGTTTAATCTTATTTTTCAAAATATGTTTACATTGTTTATATATTTCTTTTCGATTTTCTCTCACGACCGGGTTTTTCGTCTTTTGGTATAAACGGCGATATTTTTTAGTTATGCGGCTAATGTGTTCAATTTCTCTGTTCCACCAGTTATTTGCTTTTTTCATGATTCTCGAAGTGGTGTGTAACTCAGTTATGGCCTGTAAGTGTCTTGATAAATATCCCACTGAATAATTACAGGAATCGTGATCTAAAATTTGATTCACGCATTTCATGGTTTTAGTAATGTTCTCGTTGAGAGAGCGCAGGATATTATTAAAGTTTGTATGTTTTATGGTTTTTTCTTCAGCTATTTGAAGGTTATATTTAAAGGTGATACATTCATGATCAGAGAAGGATTCCCCCGTAAGCACATTCAAATCTTACGCAGCACCAGATGAAATTACTAAATCTATTGCACTATTTTCATTGGCATTTCTGAAGGTAGATTTTTTTTTTTATATTAGATGATTAGATGACAGAAATTCGTGAAATATCTTGGTCTTTTTCGTTGAATTTTTTAGACCTTGAAATCACCAGTCAAAATAACTTTTTTGTATGAGAATTGGGTTAGAAGTTGATCAAATATTTTTATATATGGTTTCGCTGGCTTGTTAGGAGAGAAGTATGCATTCACAATAAGTAAGTTTGCTATTTCTATGGCGATAATATTATCATTATTGTAGACTGGAATTTTTTGATATACTATCTGATTTGAGACGCAGATATCGCTGAATTTATTAGAGATAACATTATATCCTGCGAAACCCGGTAACTTATTAGTGGAAAGGTATGGCTCAGTGATCAATATTATATCGATGTTGCGATTTATGGCAAAGTTATATAACATGGCTTGCGCAGCGATGCAATGGTTAGTGTTATTTAAAATAAGATTAATGCTATTCATTGTTATAATTAATAAATTTTTTGGCATTGTTTTTCATTTTTTCTAAAAAGGGACATTTGTGGCGGTGATTTACATTATTAGAATTATTAATATCATTAAAACGATTAGTACTATTACTTTTTTTATCATTAACATTATTAGTGCCACTAACCTTATTATTAACGCAGTTTGTACACAGTCCGATTTTTACCGTCTTCTCTATGATTTTTTTGTCGTCCTCTTTAGGTTTACAATCCGCTGTTTTATGACCGATTTTCCAGCAAGTGAAACACTGCAGTAGGGATACCGACTCATATATTCGACAGCTGACCATCCACTGCTTAATTTCTTTCGTTCTATTAATTTGCCGAAAGCAACTGGTGGCACCTCGCAGGTTGCTCTTCGTTGACCCTCTTTTTCTATTTTAGTGTAATGGGGCTCTTCATTTGTTTCCTGGAGAATCGCTTCTTTTATGTCTTCAATACTGGTTTCTTCAGATATACCAACGATGTTGACCTGAGGATTTCTCCGCTGTTTGTTGGTCGCTTGCAATTTTACATGCTTCTTTATTTCATCCGTTATTTTTTTAATTTCATCTATGCTGGAGCATCTTACATCTCCTGATTTTATTTTTTTGAAAGATTTGACATTGACTCCTAATTTGGCGGGGTTGATAAGCTTTTTTAAGTTTTCTTGGACATTGCCATATGGATTGTCTTTATTCTTAACAATGATATAATTTAATGGTGGTTAGTATGTTTACTGGTTAAAACAAACCACCATTAAACTATATCATTGTTAAGAATAAAGACAATCCATATGGCAATGTCCAAGAAAAGGTCTACTATGAAAACGTGCTCAACGGGGGTCCCCCAAGGTAGTATTCTGGGTCCCTTTCTATTTACTTTGTTTTTATCTGATTTCCCAAACCTACCTGATATTCAGACTGCTCTTTATGCAGACGATACAGCTCTTTTCTGTACTTCTTATATACCTAAAGCAATTACTAATAAATTACAGTCAGGAATAAATTGTGCCTTTCGTTATTATAGAAAATGGCAAATTGATATTAATTGTGATAAAACGGAGGCTATATTTTTCACCCGCAGGCGTCCCACGTTACCTGCTGAAGTTAAGGTCAACTCTAACACTGTGAGTTGGTCAAAACATGTTCGATACCTCGGGGTAGTCTTGGATAACAGACTAAATTTTTCTGAACATGTCAGTCATACTACTTTGAAAGCTAGCAGGAGTATATCTACCATATATCCATTAATCAACAAAAAATCATTTCTTAATGTAAATAATAAATTAATTCTGTATAAAACACTTATACGTCCCATAATGACGTACTGTTGTCCAGCTTGGAGTTTTATTTCAAATACTAATTTTAATAAGTTACAAGTATTTCAAAATAGGTGTCTCAGATGTGTGCTAAATGTCCCTAGATACCACAAAATCGTTGACACGCATGCTACCTTAAACATGCCTTATATTAAGGACCATATCTTAAATTTAACGCGTAAGTTCTGCGATGACTGCTTAGTCCACGATAATAGTTTAATTTCTACCATTGGTAATTACGATTAACTCCAATTTATGTATAGTAAATATAAACATAGAAGGCTCAAACATAACCTGTTGTAACGTTTTTGCGGCGCCTATTTTAGAAATTAATATTCCTTCTTTATTTATTTTTTAATGTCTAACGTGTTTTTTCTTTTGTTTTATTATTACTATCTTAATTTTTTGTTTTTTGCTGTACAGTTTTTTTTCAATTATTTTTTGCTGTCATTATAAGCATAAGTATAATTACTTCTTTTATTTATTACGGGTCTTTGTATTATTATTTCTGATGAACGGCGAGGGAGCCATCCTGGGAGTTACATAATTATTATTTAAAACTTTTGGTTTGTGTATACTCAATGTAAATTATGCTGAAATATACGTTGTTGTTGTTGTTGTTTTAACCACCCGTTGATTTTCCACAATGCTTGCGAAATTGCTGTCTGTAGCTTTATTTATTTGTTTAAAAGTACTCTTTTTCAATTCTTCGTTTTTTTCTTTCAATTTAGCGATTTGAATATGCAGTTGTTTGATTTCTTCATTTTTCTTTGAAAACGTTTTCATTTCTTCGAAAACATTCTTTTACATCCATTTTCTCTACACAGGTTTTGCATGTATAGTTGTCTCCTTCTTCGTTTTTCGACAGACACCTACTGCGTACTCTGGTGCCACATTTCTCAGTGCATTTCACTAATTTTTACCGGTTCTGGAAGGGTGAGTTACAGACGATGCAGGAGTCTGAACTGACCATGCCACCTGCAGTTCACACCGAAGTGTAGTAACGCGCGTGTGAGAGGACGCGGAATCGACTGTTTAAGAATAAGGTTTCACAGCGTGTGTGCGAGAAAATGCCAAAGAGTAAAGGAATATGAAATTGATATAGAGAATAATGTTATTTACAAAATTAACGCATAACTAAATAAATAATAAAGATAAATTAAAATTAAAAAAAAAACAGACTTACCCACCGCACAAAATAGAATAATATTTCAAAAAGTCCGAAAATAAACTGTTAAGGGGCAACTAAAAAACAAGAATTTTTGAGAAGCGATTGTAAAATCGAGCGTACGAGAATGCGAACGAAACGAACGATAATTATAGATAGTGATAACTTTACAATGGAAAGTATGAAATCTAAATTAATCATAGAGATTTATGGTGAAAAACTGTAATGCAACTTGCATTATAATGCACGGTGTCACCACGTCCTTACATATATCAATGGTTAGTGATGATGAAATCTAAAGAATAACGATGACTATAGATAGTACTAACTTTATAACGGAAAGTATGAAATCTAAGTAAATAAAAGTTTATTATATTTGGCAACCCTATAAAGTGCGATCTGTACCGTAAGTAATATAACCTCTCGACTTTTAGTCCAGGTGGAAGTCTGTGGAACAAATTCTAAAAAAGAATCAGGTCGGTGAAAAAGTAATAATTCAACCTAGCTAAAAAACACATATCAACATTTGAAACCTAGACGAGTTAACTATCCGATTAACAATTCAAGTCGCGGTGTCCTTTATTTAATAGGCAGACTTTTAAATTGTATACTTTCGCAATAAGGGAGCCATTTAGTTTAGTAGAATGTTTAAATTATAAAAATATGTATTATATTAAAAATTATATAGAATTATCTAAAAAAAACCTGTATTATACACAAAATATAGCTTATCCAATGATTCACAAACATCGGTCTTTCCTTTTCACATGAAAAAACTAAAACGATACACTCTATAGAATTCATCACTGCCAGCAACAGGTGGCGATTACCTTGGGTTCTGAGACTATAGAAATTGTTCCTAGAATTAGATATCTTGGCTTGATCTATGACAGAAGGTTGACGTGTTTGGATCGCATAAATTACCTCCAAACTGCTTGCGCGCACAGACTAAATCTGATTAAAAAGTTGTCATATACCACCTATCAGTGAAGTTTATTTCATTTTGAAAGGTCCTCCACCTTCCCCGAGCCGGCGTACCTCAACTTGAGACAAGTCTCTTTATGTTTATACCGGCGAAGTATTTCTTCCAAAGATCTAGACAGCTTTCCAACTAGATGATATGGTGGCGCAATTGAGGAGTGCGGAGCTGTCAACTATCCAAACTAATCACATACCATTGTCTCGGGTCCGAAGCCGAGCTGGTAATCAACGGCAAGTATCATTCAGTGGAACTCTCGCTAAGAGCCACTGCCCCCTAACAAGAAGCGCAAGTGCGATTTGTCAGGTACTGGATGATATCATCTCGGGTAATGAGTTAGAGCTTGTCCGTATTTTATTGGTGTAGAAGGACAAATTAAAACCATGATCAATTATAGATAGGGTTATGATTCAATTCTTAAACGCGAATAACACAATTGCCGAACAACTTTATTCATTGGAAATCGTACAGTTGAAAAGAATAATTTCATTATAATAGCTGAGGCGAACTCGTGTAATGTAAAATACATGATCAATATGGCTGCTTATTACCTGAAAAAACTGCCATAATGATTAAAAAAGCAAATTCTTATATGTTAAGGTGCATAAATAACATAATAGCCGTTCGGTATAATAAATTCTTGATGATAGGTCTTTATCTACCTACCCGTGATCCCAATGGTGATGCTATTGCCGAGTTAGAAAAAATTGGTAAAAACACCCAAAATTGTCGGCGACTTTAATACAAGAAGTTCACTGTTGGAGAATGCCAAGAAAAATTCCGATGCAGATATATTAGAAGAAATTGCTTTTTCAAATCGTCTTCTATTTTTAAATTGTCCCGGTGAATACACTTTTAGTAATCACAACGGAAAGATTTTAATAGATTTAGTAATGGTAAGTGACGTTGTAGCTTTTAACGTTCAACACAAAATTTCTCATTATTGAATTTTCAGATCACTGCAGTGTTTAGATCGTAATCAGTCTTGCATAAACAAAGGCTTTTACAGCGGTCTATTAATTAAGTAAACTTAAAAATAGATATTGATATATTACAACAATTTAAAAGGTTTTTTAACCAAAGTCAAGATGTAAATGAGATAATTATATTCATAGATTTCATACCTATTTAGGCGGTTTAATTGAGCAGTGTAAGTATGAAAAAATTGCAAAGTTTAAGGATTGGTGGACACTCAAGCTGGATAATTTAAAGAAAACAACAAAGTTACGAAAAAATATAACGAATCATGACAACCTACTAAAAAGTTAATTTATTATTAGAATTTACTAATTGTTTTAAACAATTTATTAATTGTTTTATCATTTGTATCTGAAAAATGAGAAGAATTACATTGTACGTCGCACTTTTTAATCATCCAACTTACAATTTAGAATTTATACATGCAACCTTAAAAGTTACACCTAACCTATTAACACACTAACGTTGTTATATTTCTATAAACAACATTTAATATTTAATTAATAATAATAATTTCCAACATTTATAAATGTTTGCTAAAAGAACTAAATTTAAATTATAAAATTTTAATCGAGATTAGAAAAACTTTATTAATAATTCTAAATGTTGGAACAAGTCTTATAAAATTGTCGCTGGAAAATTTAAACAGTTCCAACCTATTAAATATAACTTGGATGTTGTACTAACTAATCAAGAAGAGAAATAACTCCTCGAGTACTTCTTTCCGATTAAAGGGGATAAATTAGATTTCAAAAAGAACTTTGTACCACATATGAATGACATCATCAATACCGAAGATCTGGAACAGATAATTAAATTTCTCAATTCTCGAAAAACAACTCCATCAGATAAAATTTCCAACATAAATACATGTAAAAGATGTATATTTTTTTAAATTCTTTTTGAAAATGCCTCTGTTTAAAAGTTTTTCCTGAAAATTGCCGAAATTAAATTATTAAATAAATCAAAAAAAGATATTACAACACGTAGTGGTTATCGGCCCGTAGCATCGCAACTATATTAGAAGAAAAAATTATTAACGTAAAATTACTGGATATATTTAAAACACTTCAAATATTACATGTAAATCAGTTTGGTCTTAGACGTTTTCGTTAAAAAAAAAATAGCTGTTAAAAAAACTGTTTGATATAATTGAACCTGTCAAAAGCAAAAGTTTATTTAGCGTTATAATCACGTTCGACGTTAAAGGCGCATTTGGTAATTACAAACACTCGAAAATAGTTAAAATATTACAAACTTATAACGTTAATTCTGATTTAGTTGAATTAATTTGCAATTATTTAATAAATAAAACTGCCATAATTAAATCCGAAACTACGTTATTAAGCGCAATATATTTTGCGGAGTGCCACACGGTTCCGTTCTAGGGCCGATACTCCCGAATATATATTGTATTCATAAGCAAATTAAAATTTTTTGCACGCGATACGATTATAGTGCAGAATTTGTCAGCTTGATGACTTGTCCGCTATACCTGCATAGCGTTGCCCAAGTTGATAATAAAATGCTGGGAAACTAGTTTCTTCAATATTATCTGAAATTCTCAGTTGATAAGACCATTCAGCAATAATCAAACCAGTAAGATGATGAAAAAGCTTAGTTCGAGTAATTTGTGGTAAATGTATTCCTATTGTTAAGTACTTTAAATACTTAGGAGTAATCTTAGACTATAAACTCAGATTTAATCAGCGTAATCGATAAAGTAAATAAAATATTTTATATGTTATTATCTATTAAACACCTGACATAGGTGGTGTTAATTTCAATAATAGAGTTATATTCAATTACTGTTCCTTCACATATATTAATCGTATAAGCGTTTCTGCAATGAATAAAATTCTAAAAGCTCAAATTGCTGCTGACTATTAGTTTTCTATATAGAACCGTGTCGACAGCGGCGGTTTCAGTTGTTACCGGAATATTGCAAGCTGATTTAATCAATCTGCGTTGCTAATCGAATTTAAAATGTTTCGATTATCGTTTATAACTCACTATTAAATGAAAAATTTAATGTAAATTTCGAAATAATGGTAATACCTGTAATATAACGAATTTTATTTGAAACAAATAGTACTTACATACCTGTATCTAAAACAAACTACTGGTGGAATGATGAAATCCAATATCATAGCCGACTCACAAAAAATATCGTTGTATCTTTCAAAGAACAAAGGACCCAACTATGAGAAAAATCCGGGAACTAGTTTACAAAAATTACAAAAAAATTTATAAAATAAAATCTGCTAAATTAAAGTCATGGAAATCTTTTTGCACGGATAATGTAAAACCATGGGGTCTAAATTATAAAATCGCCTTCAGTTAGCTGAAGAAAACCAATGACATTCCCCCTATTTAAAAATGAAGACAACGACCAAATAACTAATACAAACGACAATCTAAAATGCTATCTCTCCACAATTATTTCCTAGCGATAACACAGACGCGGACAATAGCTATCATATTGCGAAATAAATTCGATAATTGTAAGCCTGATTTTAGCCAAACAAATATGGAAGAACCCTCATTCATTAATAATGAACAACTAACAATGATTATTAAAAATCTCAAAAATAATAAAGCTGCCGGTCCTGATAAAATTAATAATAAAATAATAAAATTGATTCGCAAACACCATCCAATAATTTTTGAAAACATGTACAACAAAATTTTTCCAATAGCTTATTACCCAAAAGCTTGGCGTGAAGCTGGTGTGATTCTTATACAAAAACCGGTGAAAGATTCTAACAATATTCATTCATACCGCCCAATATGTCTTCTAAACACATTTGGGAAAATTATTGAAAAGCTATTAAAAATTGAAATTGTGGGTCAAATTAAGCGAACAAATTTTCTAGACAGTAGGCAATTTGGGTTCACGCAAGGCCTGTCAACTGAACATGCAGTAAACTATGTAATACACGATATCCAAAAAAATCTCAAATGTAAAAATAAGGTAATCACTATAACGGTGGACATAAAAGGAGCCTTTGACAATTGCTGGTACCCCGCTCTGTTTAAGTCTCTAGAGATTTTACTAGTAGGAAATAAAAGATTATTGAATATCATCTACCATTACATAAGTAACAGGAAGATCTCTTTACAAGTAGGCAATGCGTCCGCAGGAAAAGAAACCAATATGGGCTGTCCACAGGGCAGTGTTCTGGGTCCACTATTCTGGAACATACTTTTTAATGGAGCCTTGAAATTATGCTACAATAAAAATGTAAAACTTTGTGCATATGCAGATGATCTCATTTTTATAATTTCTGGAAGCTCAAAAGTGGAACTAGAAAATATAGCGAATGATACCTTAATCAAATTAGGAAATTGGTTAGTTAGTGTCAAACTAAAATTGTCAATTGAAAAAATTTTTGTCACACTCTTCACAAATTCATTTAAATTGAAGAGAAGCAACATTAAAGTAAGATTCAAGAACTCTATTCTTAACGTAGTTGAATACTTTAAATACTTAGGTATTATCATAGATAACAAATTAACTCTGAAATTGTTACGAGCCTGTCAAAATACATGGGGCTTCAGTTATAAGTACAGAATTGTATTATACAAATCACTGATTGAAAACACTGTAGCATACTGCTCCACCGTCCTACTAAACCGGCTAAAAGTTAAAAGAGTAAAGAAAAAACTTTTTGGTATGCAAAGAAAATATCTAATAAACGCTTGCAGGGGATATATTTCACACAGCTCATCTGTAGTTATTGCTAATGTACTTCCTCACGATCTTCTTATGCTCAGAAGGGCAGTCATGCTTGCCATAAAAAACGTGGACTTCTTTCCATATCTAAATGAGCAGTTAATAGAAGAAACAAACGCCATAATCTCAAAATTCAACCTAAATTCTCGCAGTGAAACCAGAACTCAATATATCTGAAAGCTATAAAACGACACTACTTAGGAATTTGGCAAAAAATATGGGAACAAGATAATACTGGCCGACACACCCACAGCCTAATCCCCAATATATTAAATAGACACAATATTAAAATTACTCCTGATTTCTACACTACCCAATTATTAACGGGGCATGGAAAATTTGGGTCTTATTTATTTCTTCTTAAGTTAAGTAATGATGACAAGTGTGAATGCGGCGCAGTAGGAACTGCGAACCATATTTGTATGCCCCATTATGGACCATTTAGGATTTTACAATAAAAATAATTTTAACCTACAAGACAAATACACTGCCCGACAATTCCAATTATTCGCTTTTAATGTAATGCATAAGAAATTTCATGGTCACTGAAGTTTTTGCGTTGTGAATCCGTGATAAAATTTTTACAATGATATGTATAACCGGTGTATTTCTGCACGCGTACATGTATGTACGGGGGTGTTTGTGTGAAATTTATGCATATAATGTTTAAGTTCTGTATATGTATATGTGTATGTATGTGTCATTATGGATAATTCGTACATTTATGCATCTAGTACACCTAAGTTATAATTTTAATTATTAATTAGTATAAGAAGTTATAAGGGAATACATGTATACTATGACTGTGAGTGAAACTGACGCACAGCCCGCGCAAATGCAAGTGTAAAAGTGGTTACTATATTATTGTTAACTATAGAGTATTGTAAAGGGGAGCAGTACACTGATTAAGCCTAAGCGGTGGTGCAGTGTATTGCTCCTCTGTAAATGCAACAAGTTGTACATTATTAATTTGCATAATAAAGTATTAATAAAAAAAAAAAATACGAATTTTATATGTCTCATTGCAACAATAATTTTAAATGTATGGCAAGACAGGTGGTGGAACAGAGTAATGATAGATTAACGTATAAATTATTAAAATATATTAATAATTAAATTTATGAAATTATTAAAGTTAAATTTTCAGTTAAGTCAAGTTTTAACTAGTCACGGTGATACATATCTGGAGCGTTTTAAGATTACATCCTCAAGTATTTGTAAATTCTGCGCATTAGACGTTCCCGATAGAGTTTTTTATTTCTTCTTCTAATATCCTTATACTATTGATGCGCGCTCAAAATATAAGTTAAACGGTTATAGTCTTGATGATGAATTAATTATTAATGATGTAAACGGTTTAAACTTATCTAACTGTAGAATTATGTTAATTACGTTAATTGTGTTTTGAGAAACGTATTGGTAACAACATAATGTAACCTATATTTAAGATTGCATTCCACGAATTACTAAGCCAAACTGGCAATAAATAAATAAAAAACTATCTAATTTCTTTAAATTATTATTATTAAGTTGCTGGTTTACTAGTTTCAAGTTAATGTAACATAAATAAATGTTCAATAAGTCGATAAGCCATAACGTTATCGTCTAAATTTTTTTTGTTACTATATACGGTTTAGTACCATGTATATAGTCTCCGAGAATATCTCTGCTATGGAGATTATCTCGTAAATGTTCGGCTATTGAATTTATGCGCGATTCTTTCTTAATTTCCTTCAAATTATTCGATTAAAATAAAATTTAATTTTAAATTTAAATAAATAAATAAAAAAGTTATATTTACTACGGTCTGTTCAATTTTTTCACATACGATTTTTTTCTACTTCCACCTTTTTCCTCGACTCTAGCAGCGTATATAAATTTTTCATGTACACACATTGATGATATTATTGTTTGTAACTACTTTTACCCCTGCAACGCATTCCACATCTTATACGCGATCGACTGTTATTATACCTAAATATTTATGTTCACTTACAAAATGGTAGATTTTACAATTTTTATTAGGACACTCTATGACAGTTAAAAATGAAACAAATACATTCTTACATCGGATTTCATATTATATATATATATATATATATATATATATATATATATATATATATATATATATATATATATATATATGGCTGGGATTGAACAGAGCGCTCTATTACAACTGTAGTTGGTTGTGATATTAGATTAAATCTGTTACATTCTCTTATTCTGCGTACCACCTAAAGTACAATGTAGTATAGTATAATATAGTATACAGCATAACAGTAGTAGCCCTGGTCTTTATGACTTAGACGTTAATAAGTCTCTCTTTTATGCTCGGACGGTCGGTCGAATTTAAATTTAAGACTCGAATCGCGCGCGCGGTTCTTGCTTATCTTTAAGTAACGGAAAGTCAAGTCGAACTAACGCAAAATGTTCGCATTTCCCTTGGAAACGATATAGTAGTCGGATTGCGGTCGTGGCTACGTTAAACGACCAACTGACGTAACATCGGCAATAGCACCGGCCGGAGTTATAAGTTTCCAAGGACGATGAACGAGACTATCTATTCCGCGTTCGGAGGATAACTCGACGGTGAAATAATAAGAAGGACGAGATACCCGCATATGTCCGCCGAAAAGATGACTTCATCCCCTCGAAGCGGAGTCTAAAGCAGAAAAGAAGTTAAGTTTAGTTTAGTTTAGTTTAGTTCAGTTCAGTTTAGTATACAGTATAGTATAGAGGTCTGTGTGTGTGTGTGGGGTGGGAGATTATTATTATCTTCTAAAGTAGAGAAAGTTATAGGCTGCAGAAGAAACACAACTAGTAGTCTGGAGCATTAGCTTTTAGTTTTCGTTACTGGCTTTTACTTTCTTCACCGTACTGCACACTATCCGTTTATTTAAGTTTCTCTTATCTTTACTTTCGTCCCTTTCAGGACTACCATTCCCCTCATTTATACTAATTACGTCTTAACACCTACCGGCGAACATGTCCTGTTCCGTTATCTCGTGATATATATATATATATATATATAATATATATATATATATATATATATGTATATATTCTCTAACGACGTCAACTATCCTTTGGACTTAAATTTTGTGGTCCGTTCTCGGAACCCCACATAAATTAAATAACGAATCCTTAAATTACCTTCGGTTCGTTTTAAGTTGGACACACTTACTTATACATTACGCGTGTATGTACGTATAACTTCTGAATAATAATTTGGAATGTGACCACGTACACATAAATTAACCGTCGTTTAATTCGGCCGATTTCCTACGCTAATAAATCATCTAATTAAAAAAATCTTTCTACGAAAAGATTCGGACCGATAAAATTGAAATAGAGATAGACTTTATAAACGTGTGTTATCGATATATAGAATAGGAGCAAATCAATATTACGTAAATGAATCTTTTCTCTAATATAGAACGACTGTAAATTGTTTTATTCTCTTTCAGCCCCGAAAAATTTTTGTCTTTAAATTTATATGTGAATTCATTTTTTTTTTTTTTTTTTTATTACGGGAGATTCAATACAATTCTCAGATATTTATTCTGAAATATTTGCAGCTTATTAAGGGAGATTTTATTTGCACTGCTCCACACAGGATACGAATATAATAAGAAATATATATATATATATATATATATATATATATATATATATATATATTGTAAATTAAAGATTTATTGGCAATAATATTAAGATCGTTTATTGAAAATTTTATGCAGTGTATATTGACTGTGCTTTATCGATGGCATGATCGATATGATTTGAATAATTTCTTATTAAAGATAATACGTAAATATTTGACAAAGTTTAGGTAATTATTTTTTATTTTAACATCGCAATTTATATTTAGTCTACGTTGAACTAAATGTATTTGACACGCGGTTTCAATTCTAGTTAATTATTTTCTGGGATATACACCTGCAAACACTTTTCCAACTTCCTGATAACTTTTCTATTCCTGAAATTCCTGATTTAATTTATAAAAATCACACGCAATATCCTCCCTGGCATCTCTTTTCCATCCAAACCGACAAATCTCTAATACATTCCGCAATAAAGTCACTCTTTGCAGATCAAATAAATACCCGCATTGAACAATCCATAGATAAATACAGAGGATGTAAAAAAATTTATACCGACGCATCTAAACTTAATACATATTGTGGTTGTGCGGTGGTTTTAGAAGATCATATTCTTCGCTACAGCTTGCCTCCATAGTACTCAGTATTTTCCGCTGAATTATACGCAATCTACCTTGCTGTATCCGCTGCGGTCAATGAAAATCACAATGATCTTTTAATATGTTCTGATTCACTATCTTCCATTATGTGTTTCAACCCTAATTCTTCCAAAATCCATCCTATTGCTATAAAAATAGTGAATCTCTTGTACCAAAACCCTACTCTGAAAATAACCCTAATATGAATTCCAAGCCACACAGGTTTCACATTAAGTGAATTAGCTGATAAAGTATCTAAAGACTCTTCCTTGGAAATATTCGGCGCAAAGCCGAAATTCGTATTGGCCACACTGCACACTGACTCATGGTTATATTCTAAGTAGAACAGATCCACCTCTGTGCGCTCATTGCGCCCGAACCCCCTTAACACTCCGGCACTTGTTCTTTGACCGCCCACAATATTCCGTATACCGTCCCCAAAACTTCAATGGTAGTTCATTCAAAACAGTTCTATCCGATGATCCAACTGCTGTAGAAGCAGCACTTCAGTTCCTTCGAGCTATAGGCATGATCAATCTAATAGCAGCAGTACATAGTACCCGTCAAAAAAAAAAAAAAAAAAGTTAATTATTTTATATTTTGAGATTACAATTTATACGTGGTTTACGTTTTTAATGCTTTCAGCGTTAGTTGTATTTATTTTAATTTTTCATTCGTTGTGTGATATTCGTATATATTTCGGCGTATCGGAAAGTACTTTTTGAGCGCGAGAAGAGTTATAAACCGCAATGTCATCCGTGTAAAGCGCGATGTTGACATCTACTTTAGGTAAGTTATCGATGTACAAGATATAAAGAAACGGTCTGAGGATGCTATCTTGAGGAACCCGCAGAAGAATATATTCTAGAATTGGAATAGGCGTCGTTAATTTTAACTGTAAAAAGTCTGTTAAATAATTAAGATTTGACAACTAGTATAGGATATTTAACTACATTTTATCATTTTATATATAATTCTGTTATGCCTAAGAGAAATAAATCTGCGCGGTTGTTTAGATGAAATTGAACAGTTATGCGATAAACCTCGCAAGCTGCAAAGTAGTAGATAGATTATTTCGAAAGCCGAACTGTGTTTCTTCTAAAATATTATGATATTTTTTTTCTTCAAAAATTTAACTGTTGTTACTAATTAAACTTACGGGTCGTATATTTCGGACAATTGCATTATCATTTCCTGGTTTGGGTACAGGGATGGTAATAGACATTTTCCATAATTTAGGATAGTATCCTAAACTGATAATTGCATTATTTTCTAAATGGATTAGATGCGATAATTATAAAATTAAGTCAAATACGCTAAATATCGTTATTGCGCAGTACTCTATAATCGGTAGCATTTTCAAAACCTTTCTATCTTTAATAACTTAGTTAATTTATAAATTTCTTTAAATGGCCACGTTATTCCATATTATATATATATATATATATATATAAACGCTCTAGCTAGAATTGACTACACGCAGTTGTTGTGGAAACAGCGAATTTGTCCGTAATAACAGTCGATTGTCGAATTTCCGCAAAATTATCCATCGTTCTCGATTTCATTCGAATCCAATTAATCCAGCTCATTTCGAAATGACATCGTACCGTTTAATAATTGATCCGATCTCTTTCGATGATCACGCATTAACATACACAGCTCAATTCTACTTTTAACGATTCGCGCTGTCTGTATCTGCTCCTGTTGTGTAACGCGCTCAAATTCTCTGCGACTGATAATGAGAATGCTGTTTAGTCTTTAGAACGTGTCTAAATATTTATACATTTCAACTCCGCGCGTTAGAACCAGTCAACGCCTACTAATTGTTTAGTTCGAATTTCATATAGCTATCTCCGAGAGGTTATCCATATTACACGTCTGCCGGTATAATGTTATTCTTTCATAGAAGTATCGACGCATTGAAGAATGTCTCCTTATTACGCTGCCTTCCGTAGATTTATTACGAGTCTCGCAGTTTCGAGTACGCTAAATTATTTAATGCGTTTTCGTTAATTGCAAATATTGTTCCAGAAAAGACACGAATAAAATGTTTTTCATTATTATTTCGATTAATTACGAGATAGTTCTTATTTAAACGACTTCTATACTTTGCACTCTACCTAGTCATGTTGTCATAGCTCCATCGGGTATGGCTGCATACTGCGTTGAATCCGTAAAAGTTATTCAACGTGCGATACTGAGAATGTTAGTATCAAACGCCGCTTACTGTTGTTGGGTTACAAAACGATGTCCTAAAAAAATTTATTAAGGCATCGTTTATTCGGTTTTCATCGTTGTATCTTATTTCTTTGTAAGAAAATTCCGTCCACCTGCATAATAACCTCGAACATTTCTCTTAATTAATCATCAGCATTATTGAATTAAATCGCTAAAAATAAAGTTAAATAATTAAAATTCCGATTGTATTTCTACGACGGTTGTTAACCGGTCGGTAATAATTGAAAATACATTCCAAGTCGAAAGGAGATTGCGGATGGAAAAAAAAATGAAAAACACCAAAGGAGGACGAAATGAACTTTTAGAAAGCAAGATACATTAGCCGGAAGGAATTACACCGGTAGCCAACCGCGGTTGCTAAGAGTTAGACGAAAGCTCCGAAAAATATTCGTCGGGGTGAATAAAGTATAGTACGGAATAAATATGGCGGTTGGTTAGCCAACTGGTCGTTCATTAAAGGGTCACACACATTTTCTGCGAAAGTCGGAGAACACCGACTGTGTGGTCAACTACCCTTTATAAATAATCGCTAGAACGCCAACCCTTAATTTTATTTCATCGCTGGTAACGTAATAACCGATCCGCTCTCATATCCACGGCTAGCCACCCCCGCACGTATTCTCAATCTACGCTTACAATATCCCCGCTGTAATACGTTGTTGCTAATTATGAATCCGTTCGTTAACGTAGGAAACACGTAGTAATAGAAATTTCGTTAGCGACCGGAATGATTGTATTTCTGGTTGGAAATGTTTCCCGTAAATTTTTAATTGAAAAAAAAAATCCGACTCACGAACATAACGAATTAATAACTCTGCTGAAAACATTGTGCCAACGCAAAGTGTACCTAACATTTGCTTATAAATAAATCCGCGCGTACGTAATTATACGCATATTTAATACACACTATATAACATTATAAGTCTAGTTTACGCTTGTCCGGTCTGCGGTGTCCGCCTGTACAAACTTCAGTTAAATACAGTACACGCATTCCACGATAAATGCCCCCCTCTATATATATATATATATATATATATATATATATATATATATATATATATACAGTAGAATCCGCTTAATGTGAAGCCGGATATTGTTATCATTCGGTTAATGTTATCAAAATGCTTCGGTCCCGATTTCTTGTCCTTTTTACACACAAATTTCCCCCTTTTATGTGATCAAGACGTCGTTTATTGTTATCGCAATCAGAGCAGGTTTTTCAATAAATCTCGTTTCTTATCTTCTTTCATTGAATGTGTACCTACAATTATGCATATAACGAAGTTGATAACAAATCGTCTTCGTATACAGTTGTTTCATCGCTTTCCTTATGATAATGTCGTCGAAACCAAAACGTCGCGATTGCAGTGTTTCGGAAAAAGTAAACATTTTACGAAAGTATGACGCGCTTGTACCCATATCTCAACGTGAAGCAGCATCAAAATTAGGAATTTCGCAACCGCTATTATGTAAAATTTTGAAGTCGAGAGAAGAATTGGAAACTGCGACGATATGCAACGGGAACACTTCGCGTAAAAGAAAACGATTCGGTAAAGATGAACAAGTTGAAACAGCTTTGGTTGGATGGTTCGATCAGGTACGTGACAAGAACGCGTCAGTTAACGGTCCGATTTTACGTGCAAAAGCGGAAAGTTTAGCGAAACAGTTAGGCAAAGAAGATTTCGTTGCTACAGAAGGCTGGTTTCGTAGATTTACGAATCGGCACAACTTAGTTTATAGAAAGCCGTGCGGCGAACAAGCTGACGCTGATGTTTCTGCGGCTGAGTCGTGGATCAAAGATGTTTGGCCTACCTTAATTGATCAATGATACTTATGCGTCAGAAAAACTTGTTAAAAATTTACTCGTTCAGAATTTGAAACAAAGTTCTTTGACACGTTACCTTCCGAAGGGTAAGTAATGCCTAATCATATTAACCTACGTATCTATTTTATCAAACGCACTTTGTGGTATGTACTTCAAAGCTAGAATCAAGTATGTGATATATGTACGTGCAATAAAAAAAATTTTTTCAACTCGATTTTTTTTCGCTTAATGTTATCAGCCGCTTAATGTTATCGATATCCCCTCGGACATTTGCGATCACATTAAGCGGATTTTACTGTATATATATATATATATATATATATATATATATATATATATATATGTATATATATATGATCATATTTATAAATTACCAAAGAAATTCTTCACGTAATCGGGGATTTCAATACGCTCGCTGATACTAAATATAAGCGTGGTTGTATTAAGCGCCGATTTTCGATGTACCATTTTATAAGATCAGATCAGCGTAGGATTTTTATACAAGTTGAACAAAATTCGACTGGGCTAATATTTTGTTCTAATTTTTCACTATTATTTTCTTAATTAGTTTTGTAAAGTCGTTTAGTTCTATTTAGCTGCTAAGGTAGCTCTAAGGATTCGTGGCATACGTTTATCTACATATAAATTAATTCGTTTATAGAATTTTATATTATAAATTCTATTAATATTATGTTTTCTTTCTTCTATATCATACGACGATCCAGATATACCAAGCAAATACCTAAATAATACAAATTCGAAATTAATAAGAAAATAATATTTATTAAAATCACGAAATTACTTCTATCGTTTAATATTGTCATTTTTTTTTTAATTCTTTAAATCATTTTTAAAATAAATGACACTGTAAAACATAAATAAAAAAATTTAAATGGTTCGAAATGCGGAAACGTTTTGTTCGTGTAAATATAAATCTAATTAATCCTTTCAGTCGTACGTAATAAAATTTTCACACAAAATTATAAATTTTACACAGGTATTTATTACGTCATGCTGCTTCTTAGGTGAACTATATATATATATATTATATATATATATATATATATATATATATATACATATATATAATTTTCAACGTATTTATATAAATATTTTTAAAATTGGAACATTTCGCGTTAATAACAAAAAATTGCTAGCATTAAAATTTCGTTTCGAGGTACCTATATCTCCTCTAATAATCAGGTACAACTTGTACAGTTCGTTGAAATTTTTTTTTAATCAATTAATCTTTTCCTTATTTCTAAAGAAGAACTCAATTCCGAATTCAACAATAGTCATGGAGATGCGGCTTTAAAAAAAACAACATAAATTCACTAAAAATGTTAACTGTTATAAATACTTAATTTATTGTAAATATACGTTATTATAATTATTTAGAATCGATGAAATTTCTTAATTGATATTTTAGTTCAAATTACTTTTATTACTCTTGATTCTCTTTATTAATTGTTATTCGCTTTTCCCCAAAACTATTTTCATTTCTGTTAGGGGAGTTTTGGGACTATGATTTTATCGTCCTGGCTGTCCATCGTATTTTTTTTTTTCATCATTGTATCTTACACATAAATTGTTAATTTTGTAATTTTAACTTTTTAATAATTATTTTATATTTTAATTAATTCTTCTTTTTCGCTACGAGTACACAGATATTTGCTTCTTTATAAAACGTGTTTTCTGTAACAAATAAATTTGCCTCGCCGGGTAAGTTGGCGTTATTAGGGATTCCAATAAAAAATAGTAATGATAATAATAAAATATGTTAGGAAGTATCGTTCACGATAAATCAGATTTTAAATCACACATCGTGTACAAACGCGCAAATATATTTTTATATTTATACATATATATGTGTGTGTACATGTATATGTATACACCATATGGTGTGTGTGTATGTATATATCGCGATTTAATTTTTGATATATAGAATTATAAATTTTACACTTAAAGACTTCTAAGTAAAATAAATTTACTCGTCGTATTTTAGTACGAATTTATTCGATTTTTTTTTTTCTAGATTCAGGGCAGGACTGAAGGAAGTAAAAACAAAAAAGTAAGAATTTACGTGTAATACGACTTTTCAGATAGTTCTAGATAGTTTTTAATGATGCGTTATTTAGATTTTTCTAGAATTGGAACATTTTACTTCGAAGAAATGTCCCTTATTACGAAAATAGATAATCTTTACTTTTTTGTGCATTATTCCGCTTCTAAAGCTAGAGACACGAAAGGATAGATTAAGGGGAGGAGGTTGGATAAAGTTCTTGTTAGCGTCAAAAATAAACGTGTATACATGTACAGTCTGTATAGGGAACGCTGCGATTAAAAATTATATAATGTTGATGTATTGGAGAGTGGTGATTTTATGAATTAACAAAACAAAGTTAATCACTGTAAATAAAAATTATTTTATTAATGCAAAGCTTTTCGACAATCACGTCATTTTCAAGCATGTACAAAAAAAACGTTACATATAAACAAACAGAGATATTAATATGACAAAAATTTATATATATATATACAGTCAAACCCGCTTTTAAGGGACTCCGGGTAAGAGGGACAGCTGTTTTTAGGGACAATCAGCAAAACCCCGAATCAAACGTATCAAATGAAGGTTATTTTAGTTCGCTTTAGTGGTACAACGCCTCCGTTTCAAGACGATAAATAGTGAGACGAGCGATAAGCCAGCCGATATAAAATGATACTTCCGGTCGTAAAACGAAAATATTGAGATAAACGAAAATTGATCAGGTCACGTTCTTTTACCTTGTGTATGCCTCCTGTATTTTTCTCTTAATTTCCATATAAATAAATATTACGCATTAATAAGGTTATAAGTATGTTAATTGTTTACTAAACTGTATATATTCTAACACCCACTCGCTTCAATAAGAGATATTTAAAAAATCGCTTTAAGGGACAACCGGTTATAAGGGACAAATGACTTCCGCCCGATGTGTCCCTTATACGCGTATTCGACTGTATATATATATATATATATATATATATATATATCGATTTACATTAACTGGCCAGATGTAATTTAATTTACTGCAAATTTGTTTCACATTTTACTCATTATGGAAAGCTACACGTAAGATTAAACGATCATTTGCCAGAATTCCTCCCATTCCATACGAAACTGGCAATTGGGCAAGACAGCATATTGAAAAAGCTGAATTCTTTGCACGCTATTTATCACAGGTGTTCCAGACTCATGATATATAATCTGATATTAACCTTTTAACAACTTATCAAATTAATCAATCAATTAAGTCGTTTACTCCAATGGAGAAAGCAAATGTAAGTGATCGCAACATAAATCCAAAAAAAGCTCCAGGAATAGATGAAATTTCATCAGCTGTCCTAAAAGAATTACCACGAGAGCAGTAGTACTGCTTACATACATATTTAATGCATGTTTAAGACTTGAGTACATACCAAACTGCTTTAAAGTGGCATAGATTATAATGTTAAAAAAAACTAGACATAATACAGGCTAATTTCTATATTACCATCAATCTCTAAACTCCTGTTAAAATGATTATTAATACTAGTTGAAGATTAGCTTCCTCTACATCAATTTGGATTTAAACGGAAGCACTCAACAATCGACCAAGTGCACCGAGTAGTGGAAATCATTAACAATGCACTGGAGGAGAAGAAATTCTGTTCTGCTGTATTCTTAGATATTTCCCAGGCATTTCATAAAGTATGGCATCAAGGCCTGGTTCACAAGTTGAGTACTCTACTACCAGGAAATTTTTTGTCGCATATCTTATTTATCAAATCGACAGTTCCAGGTTGCGCAAAGATCGTCATTCTACTATATACAAGAAGGTATTCTACAGGGTAGCGGACCTCTCCTGTACTACCTGTTATATACAAGAGATTTGCCTATTGATAACAAAACCACAACAGCCACATTTTCAGATCATACTGCAATCTTAGCTGTAAGTGATAGCCAATCTGATGCTACAAATAAATTGCAACATAGGCTCGAACAGATTAAAAAATGGACTATAGATTGGAAGATTAAACTAAATGAGCAGAAGTCTGTCCATGTCTTATTTACGTTACGACATGCTGATAATATGTACCAATTTTAGAAAACCAAGTCATTCCACAGGCTAACTCGGTAAAGTACCTAGGCATGTATTTGGATTCACGATTGATCTGGAAAGTTCATGTTAAGATGAAGACTCAGCAGACCAAGAATAAAACACGTCAATTATATTGGTTAATAGGCGGGCAATCGGAGTTAGATGTTTCCTGCAAGCTTCTGCTATACCAGCAAATTAGTAAACCTATTTGGACTTATGGCCTTGCTCTGTGGGGCTGTACAGCCAAGTCAAATCGGGATATAATACAACGCCGTCAAAACATCATCTTACGCGCGATAGTTGATGCTTATCATTACTCAGGTAACGATGACATTCATTCTGATCTTAATACGATGTTCATTAATGATGTTATTAAGCAATTCGCTGAATTGCACAAGCAGCGGTTAGACAGTCACGTCAATGCAGAAGCAAGACAAATCTCTTTTTGTACTTAGTGGTTAAGTTAACTATTAAGTAATCATTAAGTTAAAGATGATAATTATTCAGCCAAATGGCTGGGATTGCATCTTAGTAATAGCATAAGGCTTGTATTAAAAAGAAAAACAATAAAATTAACTTATAAAACCGATTTTAAGATTAATTCTTTATGAAAATTAATCGTATTATTTAATAAATTATTGCTACTTCTATGTTTTATAATTTTTGTTTTTCTAATAATTTTTCGTTTTTTAATTTATATTCTATGTGTAAAAAAAGATAATATAGAAAATATTACTGATTATATAAAAATTTTACACAAAGAACATAAATTAAAAAAAAAAAGAAAATTATTAGATTAAACTACAAATTATAAAACATAGAAGTAGTAATAATTTATTAAATAATACGATCAATTTTGATGAAGAATTAATTTTAAAATCGCTTTTATAAGTAAATGTTATTGTAAACATATTTTTTTTTTAAAAATAAATTAAATTACATCTGACTAGTTAATGTAAATCTATATATATATATATATCTATATATATATATATATATATATATATATATATATATATATATATATATATATATAATGTTGATGTATTGGAGAGTAGTTATTTTATGATTCAAGCGATACAAAAAGTATACAAATGAAAAGTTTTTTGTATCGCTTGAAAATGATGTAAAAATCGAAAAGCTTTGCGAAAATAAAATAAATTTTATAGTGATTAACATTTTTTTTATTTTTTTTTTGTTAATACATATATATATATTATATATGTGTGTGTGTGTGTGTTTTCCGTTAATTTATATGTAACGTTTTTTGTATTGAAAATGATGTGATTGTGGAAAAGCTTATACGTTAATAAAATAATTTTTATTGCGATTAACTTTGTTTTGTTAAAAGTTATATATATTATATGTGCGTGTGTGTGTGTATAAATGTATATATTTGTGTGTTTGTGGAGGAAAGAGAGAAATTAAATTTCGATGAATTACAAACGGCACCTGGTATTCTAATTAACATTTGTAATTCAGGAATTTGCGATTAAATTAATGCGATTATACGAATGTCAGAAATTTCGTACGGATTTTATTTTTTCCTATTTTTTAATTATTAACTTTGTACAAATATGAATAATCCTCTTTCCAGTGTGTCGTCTAGTGACATGAAGTTCTACTTCCCTACGTAAGAGAGAAGTTTCTAAAGTTCTTCCCTCATGTCCCGTACTGAACTCTTTAATATTTTCTATCCGATCAATTTTTTCTCCTTTCCACTTCTACCTTCAAATTTTCCTAGGAGAATTAATTGCGACTAGTCGTAGTACTTCGCACGATGCATTATGTGTCCTAAATATTTATTTATTTTTTAAAATTTTATTACCAATGATGGCAAAATTTATAAGACGAAATTTCCTTACTACTCGGTAAATTACTTAACCCCTAGATTATTTTCTCTATCTATATCCGGTACTAATCGATAAATCTCAGCTGACGTCCTCTCAAGCTTTTCGCAGTATTTTTATGTGATTTTCCCAAAAATTCCCTAATACTAATTTTGTATTGTTTACGATACTACATTATTTTGTAGCTGTTTCCGATCGAAGACAATCGGTATAATATTCTAGAAATAAGGCTCCATCGTGAATTGCGCTATTTTTCTCAATGACGAATCGACATAAATCCTGATCAAACTGAAGCTATTATTTTTACCCACCGACATATCCTATAATACAATTGTACTTCCGCGTATCGAACGATAGTAATTAGTTGGTAAAATAGCGCAAGATATCTCGGTGTCCATCTGGTTGGTAGACTTAATTCCTCTAATCACATAAAACGGATCAGTTTTAAAGCTAATAATATCCGTTAATCAATGGTAAATCCTAAATTCACGCGACAATTAATTATATATAAACCGCTTATAAGCCCGATGGGTAATTCATTTCTAACTGAACTTAACGACAATTATAAATTATTAAAAAAATTAAATCTCTATATTAAATTCACCGCTATATACTAAAATTTATCTAATGGTACTAATAAAAATATACCTATCATCATATATTACACGTTAACCTTTTAATACTTAAAGTCGTACGTTATAACATTTTTAAATAAATTATATATATTTTATACGGGTGTTTATTATACAATACCGCTTCTTAGGTGAATTGTAGATCATTTTCGATGTATTTATATAAATATTTTCACAAAACTAAGACATTTCACGTCAACCAGAAGATAAAAAAAAAAAAAATAAAAATTTCATATATGCCATATAGTGGACTTCGTGAGTGAGAGGGTTAGTATATTAATATGGAAATGAAGAGTGAAAAAGTAAAGATAAAAGATGCGTATAGTCCCTTTTAAGTATGCAAATAGCGGTTTAAGAATTTCAGCGGTTACTTCTACGACATCTATCTATTTACTTTTCTGATATACAACCAAGATGTTCGTCGCCGATGTGAAATTTCCCTTTATTATCGGAATAATAATGAGTTTCCTACATTACCGAACAGCCTAAGTTAGCAGCCGGTCTTTCTAGTCCACACCAACAAACACGCATAATATACAAAAGTAAAGTATATTCATTCCAAAAGGATGAATATTTGCTACGTATTCCGTGATAAATAATTCGTAAAAATCACATAACGAGTGAACGTATTAAATCGAATACTTATATCCTCGGATCTGACAAATTTATAAATTAATTTTAAGTTTAGAGTTCGATATTTTTAAAATTTAAATTTGTTTCACGTGTTTTTGGGACTAATTTTCAAAAACTGAATCATACAGTTATTAAATGAAATGCTAATGAATCGAATCTTTAACGTATAATAGAGGTCGATCCGGAAGAATCAAATGGTATAGACGTCACATTCGTATGTACAAGTATTGATGCTAGCTAATTCGGATGAATGAAAGTGCTTCTGAGCTTGCTTAAGGATAGTTTTAATTTGACACATACCGTGGAATTCGATAAATTAAGCGTAACGCCTCACTCCGAAAGCGCTGAATTATCGATCTATTTGATTTTGTTGCACATGCCTAATTTGATACCTACGGATTAATTTCGATACATCTTTGTACACCAGTAATCGATTTTATAAGGATTATCCTACGAGCCGGTATAATTTTTTTTTAAATTTCAGGGGTCCAATGATATTGATTTTCTTTTGTATTTTTTATCAAGATGTATTTCTTAGGTACTTTACCTAATTTTTTCTTCTTCGTATCATACTGTTTCCTATCAATACTTCTTTATCGTGATATTTTTTCCGGACTTAACTTTCCACTTTTGGGTGTTTTCCGATGCAACCAGTAAGGTCTCATCTTCAAACGTCGCTATCAGTCTGGTATGTACAGTGTGTATAGAGAGGTCACCTTACATGGAATTGTCTATTACTTAGGTACGATTTGAATAGTAAGTAGTATTCTGTAGGAAACGTTGGTTTGATTTCGTAAATTTTGTCGAATGTCTTAGTAATATCAATGAATACTTGCTTTATTGTATTTTTTACCCTCGAGGCTTTGACCAATTTAGTTCGTAAATAAATGTAACGAAGTATTAGTCGAGAACAAGTTTTTAGACAGATATTTTTAGTCGGTGATAATTATATTTAATTAAACCCGAATAAAACGGAAACGTGATTATTTCATCTTACAACGCAAAAGTCAGAAATTAACGTTAAATTTTAGGATCGATAATTTAGAAGCTAACTCAAAATAGTACACTGGATAGATCGTTAACATATAAAGCGCGTATTGAGAAGTTGGCCCCGAATGTTAAGACAAAGATTAAGAAAATTTTGCAAAGTATAAGATTGTCTAATTAGCAATAGCGTACTGCGCACTTGCTTGGCTGAACAGTACAACACACGCTGAAAAAACAGAAGTCCAGTAGAGAGTTGCAATGCGAACAATTAGGGGGGTATTCCCGTTCACATTGCCAACTCCACGAATAGGACGAGAAAATTTTAATTAACGCTCGTTTCTTCTTGCATGTTGTAGCGTTTGAAAATCATGTTTACTTTCATCAATCCACTTTTTTTTTTTTTTAACTTTCTGCCATTACAACAACGTTGTCGGCAAATCTAAACTTTATTTGCGCTCCTCCTACATTAGTTGTTATCGATTCCTTTTCATTCTCCGAACGCTACTCTATGTAAATGGTAAAAAGTAGCGTAAATGTGCTGCATGCCTGCCTTACTTACTGATTGATATTTATTTCTGTTTCTGAGTTTCTATCTGTGATTATCAGTTTTCGCGTTTTGTATAGTTCTTTCACTATCAGACTATCTTTAAAGGTCGATACTTTTTCTCGAGCGAATTCGATTCAGAATACTTCAGTCGCATTTATCGAATACTTTTTCTAAAACTATAATTGCGCGAATATATCGGTTGATTTATTTCCAACTTCCCTTTTCAATTTATATAACGACTTCTTATCGAGAAAATCGTTAGCGTTTTTCCGTTTCGTTTGAATTCGTATTTTCCTTCTTCTGCTAAACCCGAATATTGTTAGATATCAACGTATAAGAAGTTCGCGTGCTTTGGCTAATGATTGAATTTCCACATACGGTCTGCTTCTTTATGAATCTCCTGCAAGACTTTTGTCAACATATGTCTCTTGATTCTCTTGAAAGGTGTATTTTGTTAAACCATTTATATAATATATTTTTAAGTCGCAATAATTTAGCTGTGATATTTAAAATTCTGTATATTTGTTGTGATTATTTTTATTGTATAAAATCGGTGAGGTTTCCTTTCGATCATGATAATTTTTCCTTTATTCATATTTACTTTCATACATAGTACCTTTCATACTTTATTTAAATACTGCAGCGTGTACATTATATATATATATATATATATATATATATATATATATATATGTGTGTGTGTTTATATATTTTTATTTTTATTTAAAACATATTAGAGTTCCTTTAATTTCGTTTGAACTATCGATAATACCACTATATACGATTTTTAGTTTGTCTAGAACGTGTTATATTTCTTCCGTTAAAACGTTTATTTCGAGCTATCGCTAACACTACTACAACGTAAGATCTTAACGCCAGAAAACGTCCATAAATTGATCGTCATTACCTGAAACAAAATAAGCAAACAATTAGTGTGCCATTTAAACTACTTGATCGACGGAGATGATGGCGGCTTTAACCATGTATACATGGTTGCTATAATATTTACTATAAAGACTAAGTACTAGTGAAAGTCTAAGGAAACAGATCAGAACGAAGATAACACAAAAATCCACGTAGATATAGCCAGTGATTTAATTACATTAAGTTCGATGTACACACAAGCATCTTTTGTCACATTATCACGATATCCCACCAAGGTGACCGATGCGTAAAAAGAGTGTACATATGAAAAATTATTATCCATATAATCATCATTTATCTACTCGTTATCAGAGGAAGGAGTACCATCGAAATTTCGGAAATTAATGGCGAGTCATAAAGTAGCTGATGAATTGAAAAGCGTCACAAGACCTAACGGTTAGTAGAGCTTAACCCGTTGACTTAGAAGTCGATTTAATTTATACCGTAATATTCTAACGCTGCAGACAATATTTCCAAGTCTTACGACCTAATGCCGACTTTCCTAATTAATTCGAATTCAGTTGGCAGTTTTTCTATAGCACAATATACATCATCCAGCTGTCAGATAAAGAAAAACTTTTAGAAAGTTTAAGACAATTTTTACAGATCGGTGTCTGTTTAGATTTACACTTATCTCGCTCTTAAATGTAACGATCTGACACTCGATTCTACCAGCGAAAATATTCTTCGCAGTTTTCCGCGATCGCATATTCTTCTTCTTATAACTAGTCCACGTTTCTGATCTGTTAAACAACGTTATTAATTGCCAGTTTAATTAACAAAAGAATATGTGTACACGTAAAGACTTTGGTATACTTACGGAAATCGGTTTTAAATTAAAAATTATGACGAATAATCGAAATAAAATATTTCAATTACCGAATCGAACCCATCAATTCTTCAAAAATCTATTTTAAATTAAACAATTACGAAAAATAACAATGGGAAATTGAAACAACGTATTTCAAATAAAAATTGATATAATGGGCAAATATTAGTTCTTCATACCGAAAAAAATCAGCTAATTATGAAAGCAAAGCCTAATTAATTGATGGCTGTCAATTTAACGAAAGTACACGGAATGTGTATGCGTGAACTACGTATGAACGCTTGTCCGTTCTTGTTAAACGTAATATAAAATTGCTTACGGACGGTTAAAATATAATTTAGTTCGTGTAAAATTAGAATCCGATCGATCGATTTAAAAATGTTACATAAAACATATCCACCCCAGCTAGCTGTACTTATACTAAGCATCATAACGGGGATGATATCGACAACTATGATGAACACGGGTCGGTTATTTTTAAGCTTAAAAATGATATTGCTCTACGAAATATTAACACTCAGGTCTCTAACTTGCTTTTGGACATCTGTCCACATTATACGTTGGATACCGATTATTGGATACTCCCTTATTTCCATCAGCACGGCATATCGGTACCTATATCATATTCGATATTTTTATATAGTTTATCGGAGTCACACTTTCCAAATATCATACAGTTCAATAGGTTATCGTTATTTGGAATTTCATCGCTAGCCAAATTGAACGATCATCCAATTATATGTAAGTTGTATCTTGTGCTCGTTGTACCGTTGCGAATTCGATTTATAATTTACCGCAAGTTGTAGTTCAAATTTCTGCTAATGAGGATTTCAATTACCGCGCGGATGTTCCCATCGGCATTCCGAGCTTGAAATTTTTCGGCGCCATCTTCGAATTTGTTGGATACTCGGTTATCCTCAGAAAGCTGCGTCTAATTTTAGTCGCCTACTAGTTAGTTCCGCATAGCCACGAAATGAGTGCCGGTTGTCGCGAGATGCTTTCCATTTCTCATTTTTTACAGCCACGTTTCCGTTTGTAATACATATGGATGTTATATTTGTGTTGATCACTAACTATTTTCGTGCTAGTTATAAATAATGAACAATAATGAACAATAATATATTTGCATATTTAAATATTTTCTGTTTACAAAAAAGTAAAGTTACCATTCAATAGAATTTTCTGTACCGAATATATCAACGATTCTTTCCAGAAAAAATTAATATGAAATATAATCTTATAAAATATTATTTAAATTACGCCTTATTATAAGATTGCAGGAAAAATTTTTAATACAGAAAACCTGCTCATTTAAAATAACAGAGTGCGTACACTCTTACCGTATCAACAATATACTTAAAAATATCTTAGCTTATTTATTAATACTAGAACTAGAATTTATAGTTGGCTTACTATAGAAGGATGTGTTTTATACGCCTATGCTTATATCTTTTATACCTGTGTCGTAAAGATTGGTAATCGTAATCACCTATAGAATTTACCATTGGAATGTCGGAATATCTACAATCGGCAACAAATTTTTTCGTTTTATCCTTAATCATTTCCTGTACGTAAGGGAATTTTAACGCATCATGGAGAGATTTTATTGAAGTAAATCGAGGTTTATTCAAAATTATTCGAAGGCAATGGTTTTGCACTCTTTGCACGTGGTTTATATTACTACTACTAGTATAAGACCACACTGGGCAGGCATAGAGTAGCTTTGGTAAAATTACCTTTTTGTATAATAAAAATTTGTTTTGCGTTGAAAGCGCAGATCTTTTATTAAATATAGGAAATAGACAACCCATTTTCCGTATTGTTCTACTTACACAATCATAATATGTTTTGTAAATGTGAGTCTTCTGTCCATGATGACGCCTAAATGCTTCACATGTTCCTTCCAGTCAAGTTCAACGTTTTTTATTTTAACGAAACGATTTAATGAAGGCCTACGTCTGGTAAAAATTATTGACTCTGTTTTCTCATCGTTAACTTTTATTTTCCATTTATGGTAAAATTTAGACATGACATCAATTGCTTTAGTTAATCTATTACTTATAGTGTCTATTCTATAAGAAGATACCATTAGAGAGGTGTCATCAGCATAGAGATTTATATCGTGCTAGTTATGCATATAGATACAATATGCAGAATTGCCGGTAAACGAATTGTATGTTTGATAAGTTAGTTATAATTTACGATAGTTGCTCGTGTAAAAATTTTGATTTATGTTCGTTAAATTTAATAATTTTATATTACATTAATTTTTGCGAATGTATTCGGTATTATTATAGAGTAATAAAATAGTTCTGTTTATTCCAATGCAAATATATTAGTGAAAAAATCAAATAAATTGAATGATTATTATTATCAAATTTATTCGAAGACGAATTGGATCCGTTAATCGACAGTTGGTCGGCAAGTAACTTGCGATAGTTTCATTTTAAAAAATCACTAACCCTTTTATTAATCGTATCTTACACATACATACACACACACGCACACAGACCCGTATCACGTGGAATGAAATTAGAATCTACATTACTGGATTTATTAAAATTAATTTCGGGATGTAGGCGTTACAATTTTAAACACGCGACAACCCTTCGAATAGAGTGTAACGCCTGTCTCGTCGTTAACATATTTCGAATTCGCTTGACCATTTAATTATATATTTTCTATTTTTTTTTTTTTTTAATTTTAGGAATGCTATATTATAATATATATGTATATGCGAATGTATGTAAATGAATATGAGGGTTCATTCCAGTCCGTATGATTTATTAAAAACGAGGGTCAGTTGAAGTCCACGATACACGTTGTATAATAAAGGGCCGCCGCCGCTATATTGGGGATCGTAATGTTCAAAAAAGAAACCGGAGGTGGCTGTCACGCATCGCGTTCGAATAGGAAAAGGTCATCTCCATCGGATAAACTGATGGTACCCGGAACAGAGAAGTCGGTTTCAATTAAAAAAGAAGCTTACAAAAGATTTTCAAGATGGCTTCCGACGTTTCTGAATTTGGATTATTGCTGTCATCATAAAAAAAATATCGATGAAGTAAGTTGTTTTTCGAAAAATATTTTCCGTTTCGGTCATCGTTATTATACAGGGTGACCCGGAGAGGAATAACTGTTTTGTTGTTTTTTGAATAACTCATAAACTACTTGAATGAAATTTTATTTAAAAATAGAAAAACGAGAGATTAATTTACAATCATCCGTGGAACGTAATATCGTTCAGATGACCGCTACATTCATACAGTCTTTTAACAGAATTTTCCAAGACTTTTTCGAGCAGAGGTCGCTGAATTTTTGAAATTTCTTCAGAAATACGAGTTTTCAAGTGTTCCAGATCTCGTGGACGTGTTTTGTAATGATTTCAGATGGATAATAAAGTCTTAATTCTTTATTACTATTTTTATCAATTCTAGTCTATTACCGTTTAATCTCCTTATAGTTTTAAGTGATCACAAGGATTTTTTTGCTCGGGGTCATTGAAAAAAACTCTGGGAATTGCCCGTATATATAGTCTCGGTCATATTCTGTTCACAACCATTTGATAGACGTTAATGAAACAAATGTATGTTAAAAACCTCGAATATAAAATAGATCTTTCCATCATATCGGTATTTGAATTTCGTTTTATTTATTTCAGAAGATTTCCTTTCCAAAGTTGAACAACTCACGTCCGTCCGTTTCCAACTTATATTTTCCATATTAATATCATTATATTAATAATTAATTCCTCTTCTATTGACTAATGTCGCGATGGCGGAGTTCCTAGATGTTCAACTGTCAGCCCAACAATGGAATGTTCGATCCCAACTCGCAGCATAATATTTTTCATGGACGTATAACTTATAATTATTACGTAAAAGGTAGTGGTAGTTCCATTCCGTATGTACGTTGCATTTAATTACGTCTAAAAATAAAGTACAATAAGCTAGGCACGATTTTCGGCAGCAAACAATGGAACAACGATCATGTTGATTAATTATTTTCTTATAATGATGTTTATATATATAGTCGCAACCACAGGTGTATTCAGATCGTTGTGATTTATGCTGTTGCTACGATTGCCTTCAACATCTTGGACCGAAATGCTTGTATTTGGCTGCGATGTGATTTAGCAATAGATCCGTGTATAATTCGAGTAATTTTCGAAGACATCTAAGCGGTACCCGAGAGATGAAATTTGAATTAAAAATCTGAAATTTTACGAGATTCAAAATTCGTAATTTCCATTCGGGCTGTTTTCCATTACTTCATAAAGCACGCTTGTACAAAATTCCATCCAAATCTTAAGAGTAATTCCCAAGATATTCGATATATATATATATATATATATATATATATATATATATATATATATATATATTGTAATATGCCAATTAAAATGCGAACACTGAGAAGTAAATAATTGACTAAAAGTATACAACTTAATTAAACCACAAAAAATTTGAAATGAAAAAAAAAATAATGATATTAAATTATTAAAATAATATAAAAACACAGATTTATACAACTGCGCATATAATGCATGGACACAACAATACACATTTGAATTTACACACAACGGAAAAAACAATTGTTCACGCATGCACACACACACACGCAGTCGCTACATTGGAAAGAGCTTACTCAATCCTGCGCATGAACAAAAATACACGTGTACACTAGTATACGGTGACGAAAATTTCAAATTTCTGTATAAGTGCGGAAAAATATTACAATAATTTAAAATTTTAACATCCATAACTCAAATTAGCCGTCCACGAACAATGCTCTTACAGTAATAACAAGTACACATAGAGCCGAAGTTTTTCGACTAATGTAAAGAATCATTTAAAATTATAACAGCGATTCATTCTAGTATTTATCCTATAGGTGAACTACGTAACTAATTTCCGAAATTAAATATTCATCATTAACGCGATCGTTACGCAAGTTATGTAAAAACTTTAACTTTGACATTTTCTCCGCTTTACGGTACGTGAAGCATAACGCCGCATAAGAGATCATAATCTACCTGGTCTGCATAATAATTCATTATACGAAAAAATAAATATTTCAAAAACTTTGAATATCTGTAGTATGATTATTGTAAAATATATCCTAAATTATCGAACGATACTCTCTAACTGAGAATGGACAAGAATTTTGATATAGAGTATTTAATGTTCTCGGATCATTGAATAGTTTCTAGTTTCTTAAGACGAACCCGAGAACTGAGTTAGCCTGTCGGGTCATACGATTTACATGCACCGGGAAACTCAAAGTCCTAACAAGGTATACTCCTGGATTACGTCGCGATGTTATTATTCTAGATTGTGTAATTAAATGTAAATTTATTTATATTAAGGGCAAAAGATAACACGACGTGTTTAATATAGTTGATGAAATTACGCCTAGTGCACATAGTAAGGCTATCTGAGTTTCTTTAAAAAGTTAAGCAATATTGACCTATAAATTTTCAAGTCATCCAATTTAAGCTACTGCCTACATGGTTAATAAAAGTAATAAATTATAGAGATCCGAGATTAGATCCTCGAGGAACACCGGAAACTAGATTGTAACTCATACGAGCAATAACCATTGTAACGTACATAACATATCCTAGATGTTAAATACGAACGAAAAAAATATCAACATACTAGAAAAACCTCGTTATACTTAAACTGTCCTTATCACATGCTTTCCTAAAATCTGTATAAGAAGCTCACAATCTATCCATTCGGTTAATACATACATATATATATATATATATTATATATATACTGGAAAATATTAAAGTCGATCTTTATGAGCAGAATACTAAGACTTTTTGGTCACGTAGTTAGAGCTGAAATTAGGGAGGCGCTGTCCGGTTCAAGATGTAGTTGCTGATAGAAGAGAGCGCGGTCTTGTAAACTCTTCGATTTGCAGAACAACTGGCCGCACTTTCCAAGATTGTGTAAATATAGCACGCGACCGTATTCGTTGTTGCGACAGATCATGATCACGAAACCCCCCCCCTGCATAGAGCCACATGATTCACTGATGACGATATACACACACAAGAAGTATATAAACTTGCGTTATTTTTAGTATTTAGAAAAAATCTACGTCAATAGTTTATTTATGGTCTGCTTTAGTCGTCTTAATTATACGTTTGTATACCATAAATTTGACGATTGATCGAATTTTTCGTTTCAACCACGACTATAGTGTTGATCAATATCTAAGATAATGATGATGATAATAATTAATAATATTAAAAACGAACGATAAATAATAAATAACGATTGTAAAAAACGAGTATATTTATATTTATTTTCCGTCCCGTGTAACTGCGTTAGGGGTCATCTGACGCGCATATTGGCACGCGCGTCTAATTATTTGGAACCGGATAGTAAACGTATATGCCAGCAGATTTGTTAATACACGATGATGATAATAATGATGATGATTACTAGGATTCAACGGTAAAATGCGAATATACCAGTTTTTCCGGATTTTCCGCCATATAAATATAATTTAGGTCTAGTTTGTTTTCGATTTACCGGCAAGTAACCAGCCTCCATTAGAACCCGTTCTAATGTCATAACTACACGACGAGTAATAAAAAAAGGGTGCAGATTTTCAATAAAAAAAGTTTCTCTACATATAAAGAAATTAAAGAAAAAAAAGGTCACCAGCGATTCCATTTAACACCAATTTCGGTTATGTCAAATTTCATTCTGTTTCGCTATTAATATTTATTATTTATTATATTGTAATACTATTATTATTATTATGCCGAATACTATACATTAGACCCCGTTGTGGTATTATTCTACGAGTCACGTGTCCTACTATAATTATTTCGGTTATTATTGACGTCCTAGGGATCAATTAAATATTATTATCGGATTTTTTCGTTTTAATATATACACTATTATAATACGTCATTAACCTTGAAATCTATATAGCTTTAAAATACATATCTAAGCGAGCGCGACCAAATAAAAATATCATAAGCAGCACATTCGTATACTTCAACATATTCAGCAGCACATCGAAAACACAAATGTACTTTCAACCTGAAACGCATAATCAATAGCATTATCTCCAAGAACAACGAATGGACACCGGCTGATTCAGAAATAGCCGCGAATGAAAACATCGATCGAATAGTTAAAACGTCTCCTACAAATTTTAATAAAATCAACGCACATTACCGATTTACGTAACAATTAAAACGTCACATCGAAAATTCTGGCAGACCCAATGTGCACATACACACTCGTATCGAATTAAGCCGAAATTACTGGAAAATAGCAGACCAAAAGAGAGAAAATCCGAAAAAACAGCTATACGCACAGTACGTTACTTACTTCACAACATCTACTCAACGGGATCTGCCGCAAATGCAACAATTAAATATAAACCGCATACTATTAGAATGCATAAAATAGCCAACGTATATAAAATAAAATCTAAACTATTATAAAAACAATACCGGAAGATAGCCCGAACAAATTTAAAAATCTTTCGCAGTATCTTACAGATAACTTAATAAATAGTTTATAGCCGACTTTAAGACGCAAATGATCAATCGGGCGTCTATAAATAAAATAATTAAAAAAAACAAAGTTAATTCGTTAATTTTTTAAAAGAAGAAGAAAATATTTATTAGTAAAAAGAATAGAAAATTACGCGTACCAGTATTATTATATCCTCACCGCTGACTAAACTAAATTCTTTATGTAATATTTCTTATGAATAGAAATTAGTATATTTACCAGCCTGAACCTACTCCGTATAAAACGCTTTCGCATTAAGCGTGCAACAAAGAAATTAAATATATTATTCGATAAATAATCAAATAATATAGATAATATAATACACATGTATAACAAAACAACTTTAGCTGATTACATTTTATCGAACATTATTAATTTTAGAGTATATTACGTTTAAGGGGGGTTCAAAAATACTTCGTACACGTAAGCTCTAGTTTGCTTGGAAATCATAATTTCCGATCGTCGAGATATACTAATTAATACACGAGTTAAATTTAATACGTCACGTATAATTATTTTGCGGCATTTAATATTTACACGTCTATTTTATATTGTAATTTACGAAAGCTCGCCTTTGACATAGATGATCAGGCGGACCAAGCATAAGTCAATCACAGGACGAATAAGCGCTTTATACGTTACTGCTTTATTTGTTTTTAATGCTGCGGTAATTTACAATAACCTATCCGACCAATTGATAACTTTATCATCGACTAGAAGTTCGGATGGCAAAAAATTCAGTAAAAAAGATGGAACGCATTTATTTCGATTTGTCATTTGCGATAACATTTTTTTTAAATGGAACGTATACCGATTTTTAATTAATTTTTAATAGCAGTTGGTCTGTAACCAGTGCGAAATATTGCTGTGTCGTATACAAAGCAACCCGCGTGTTTGCCAAATTTCGGAGAATTTACTTATTACGCCCGGCAATAGAAGTCACGTACAGAATATACCTCTTAATAATCTGAGTTAACATATCATCGTAAAGAACACGATTCATGTAGGTTATTGAGAAATGGTGAAGAAATAATTTTGACGCTTGAATCGAAATGTAATCTTACAATACTATAAGGTATTAAATTTAAAAAGAATATATTTTCTTTTTCTTTTATTTATTATACGTAAGTCATCATCGTGTAATTTTCTTTACGGTCTGGCGAGAAAATATTTATAATCGGATATCCAGGTAGTAGAGCCGTATCATCTGGCGACATTTCACGGATGTCCGTTAAAGATTCCAGTATGCATTCTGATTGGATAACCTCGGAAAATTCGTTCAATAGTTTGCAGTAGACACAGTCATCGCAAGTAACATATTTTCAACGAGATACTTTATCTCGATACACCGGTTTGTTAAGTTTTTCGTTTATATATAGGGAAAATCACTCCCGTGTAAAGTTTAAAAACAAATATACTTGTCCCATCCAAATTGCTACCAGAACGGTTGCGCTAATTCGGTGTCAGAAATTATCGTGCTCTGCGTGCATTTGCGTATCGACAATGACACCGGGGCTACTTGTAGGGGTGGTCGTAAAGTAGTTCTGTTAGCTGCGCAAAAGACTTCTTTACATCTATAAATGACGTATTCCGTAATTCATCTACGCCATACACAATATCTACTTTATCTAGCCGTACTGTTCCTCCGGAAGGCAAATATTCATTACAACAAGCGCTGTAGCACAATCGAACTATTTTACCGGTTGTACGTAGATGCCGCGATAATTTTATAAGGTTTTTTTCACATCCGTTTTTATAAATAGAAGTAACGGTCGCATTTTTGAAGTTTTTGGTTACAGATGTGCCTTTCCAAATCTCCTTTAATCAAATTCAACCCCTCACTTCCAACTTCAGATACGTCACCCAGTTTCTAATCTAGTCTAATCTAGCGTGTCTTTATTCGCTTCCTGTCTTTTAATAATAACTTGTATAATTTCTTCTTCGATAATACTACTTCCAAATCATGATTGATCGGTAGATTTCTCATTTCCATTTACTAATGATTCATTAAAATATTCTTACAATCTAGTTTTTTATACGTTATTCCGGTCTATATCATCCACAAATAACTAATAACAGTAAGCCGTCCGCCTAGTGAACCGTATATTACACATACATATATATATATTTGGATTATCCATGTTCACTAGTTCATTACTGCACGTTATAATCTTTCGAAGGTATCTTATTATAGAAGAACGAGAGTTTTATATGTTTAACCTTTTCGCACACGCATTATCAACTTTTGGCAGGAAATTATCAATAAGTAGTGGAACCTGAATAAAGTACGGTTAACATACTTTTGATGTTGGTTAAATACCTGAATATTTCCGTTTTTAAGTTCGTTATAATTCTGAACGACTGGATGAAGCGAAACGATTGTAAGAAATATTTTATGAATAACATTAGCGATATAGTTCGGGTCATCTGAATATTTTCGGAATCGTCGACGCATATTTTGCGCGCCAATTATTGCGGGATAATTTCGTCCGCATTAAAAGTTCAATTTTATTTTTTTTTTTTTTTTAAATTTCCACGGCAATCAATAATTATCATCGGTGTCGGCTTATTATCATTATTATTATTCGTCCACCGTTAAATGAATGCCCGGCTACAAAAATAATGGAAGCCGTAACGAAAAACGTTTTAACGGAATCGAGCGCCGGTGATAATTTTCCTTGCCGTCACGGTCATCTTAATAAAGATTACGAATTTCATCACGACCGATTTGGAAAGTTTCATAACGTTTGCCACCGATGTGGACGAACATTTTCTAAACTTTCGACTAACGTAAAGTCGATCGAAAGTCCGGCGATAATTTCATTATCGTCTACGTTATCGAATGATTCTTCAACGGTAATTACGAATATAATTTCGTATTCCACCTCGACGGAATCGCCGTCGACCGAAGTGAATCTTAAAGAAAATACTATATCGACGGTTGAGACGACCGAATTAGAAAAATCCCGATCATCTTCAATAACGAATACGATCGTTGATAGGGCGGACGACTTAAATGATTGCTCTAAAAGTAGTAGTAATTCGATCGATCGTAGTCTAGAGAAAGTAGTCGTTAAATGGTTATCTTATCGTTTAAGGAAAAAAGACAGAATCGCGGATAAAAACGTACAGACGAACGACTACCGGGAAATCGTATTCGAAGATCGCATTAAGGAATCGCCGGAGAAAACGACGATAATGAAAACGAACGTCGAAGATAACAATTCGGTCGTTCGAGACGGATTAAAGTTCGTCGATGAGAAGAAATCGCTCGAAGACGATAATTTAAGCGTTCGACGACGTGCCAAAAAACCTTTTGAATGTTACGGAATTTCGGGAAAAATCGGGAAATATTTAACACGGCGAATGCGAGCCATCGACGGTATTATTAAAAACGTAAAATCTACCGTCAATAAAGCGCATGTTAAAACGAACGAGAACAAAGCGAATGTTAACAATGAAAATCCGTCTACACACGAATCGTTTCCGCCGAGAAATTGGAACGAGGTTCGATATCCGAGATATTTAGAATTGCAATCGTACAAAGTTACTCCTAGCGACGCCGAAAAACTAGTCGACCATAGCGACGATACCGGTACAGGTACGGAAAGCGGTAGTCATATCGTAAAGAACGGATCGACGAATTACGAACTGTCGGTAGAGCCGCTGCATCGAGCGGAAACGAAACGAGATAGGGCGATATTTTACGAAGACGCGAATACCGAGGAGATACTATCGTCGACGAACGAACAATCTGTTAGTCTACTAGACAGTAGTAGCGACAGCGGCAAGAGTAGTATCAATAATAGTGGTGTTACGGATAAAAAAGATGGTAAAGATTTCGTTAAATCCGAAAGTTTGGAAACGGAAAAAACGAATAGCATCGTCGAGGATAAAAAGGAATCCGTAGAAGACGATCGAGGAGTATACGAATCGGCCGGTAAGGACGAAATCGAAGAATGTCCGGTAACCAGACCGAGCGGTAAGCGACGTCTTAGTCGGGAGGAAAGGGATAAACGGCGTAAAAGTTTCCTGTACGAACGTCAAGTGAACTTCAACAAGAATCTATCTTACGCTTATAAAAGACGTCTGTTAAGCGGCCGACCGGTATATTCGCGATATTTCGTAGAACATTATAAACGCTATAATAGACCGCCGTTTTGGAATTATAAACGTTCGTACGTGCCGTATAACGTACTGTGGAAGGCCAGTTTCATAACCGAGCCGGTAGCGATTATATCGGAAGAGACTTATACGGAAGTGATAACTACACCTCCCACCGTCAAGCCGACGACTATCGCTACTACTAAAGCTTCTAAGAAGAAAGATAAGAAATCTAAATCTAAAGATAAAGCTTAGGTTAATATCGTGTAATTTTCTTTCCATTATAAATTTCATAAGTTTAAAATATATATATATATATATATATATATATAATAAATAAATAAAAAAATATTTGAAATAAATTTTTTTCTTGAATGCGGTTTTAATTTTTAGGAACATTTCGAACTTCTGATTAATAAAACGCTGCATACACACACATAGACACACATATTTTTATTATTATTATTATTATTATTAGCCATAAACATAATAAACTATACTCTAAGTAACAATAATTAAAATAAAACAAAATCACATATGTTTTAGCCCCTCCCTCAACCGAACCCATTCTACCCTGTCGTAAGCCATTCTTTGGTACTGTTTATGCCTCAACATACTAGCAAAATCATCATCCCATCTGATTTCCGGTCTTCCTCTTTTCCTTTTCTCGTATATAATCCAATCTGTTACTTTTTTAGTCCATTTTGCCGAATCCATCCTCGCAACATGTCCTGCCCAATTCCATTTCTTTCTTCTTATCACCCAGTTAAAGTTGCAATTAAACTTTAATTTACTCTTAATTATTTTCACATTAATTTTATCTTCTAATTCCATTGCATTTTGACAAGCCGAAATCTTATAACTTGGCCTATATATATATCTGCTTTAGAGTTTTTCAACAGTTGAATTGGCAAAACCTAGGAATTAACATCGACGAGGAATATTTAAATCATCTCAGATTTGCCGATGAAATAGTTTTGAAAGCAAAAAGTGCTGATGAGTTATAGAGACAGAAGAACTAAATGAAACTGGCAAAACAATGGGCTTGAACATTAACCAGAAGAAAAATAAAATAATGCTAAACGAATTTCAACCAAATAAAAGTATCAAACTTGGAGGCAAACATCTGGAAACAGTCTAAGAATGCATATATCTTCAACTGAAAGTCTTATGACAGGTTGTGAAACATCAAATAATCCAAAGATCAGTACAATCACTAAAAACAAAAAAAAAACAAAAAAACGAAAAATGGTTCCGCGATTAGAACAAAAGTAACAGATATAATAGAAAGAATAAATAGAATGAAATGGCAGTGGACCGGCCATATGACTATTTCTTTAAGAAGTTTGGGAATTATACCCATCAGTAGATTGCAATTTGGACATCATTTGTTACCTGACCGTCTTTTCCGTTATGCAGCTTAGAAAAAGTCCCTTCCGTCTCCTCCATTCTGAACAGGCAGTCTGCAATCCCGATCATGTTTATTTTGAATGATCTGTTGTGACGTCGTTGCGTTCTGAGCTTTTCCTTGTCTTGCTAAGTTCTTCGAGTATTATACCTCCGCATAATGTATCGCCCCTTTTCCATTTAAATAATCTACAATTATTCCCCCATATAGCGACATTTCTAGACAGCATCCTTTTTTAAGATATAGATAGTCCCCACAGTATCACGTTTGGTAAGCTGTCATTAAAAAAAAATAATAATAAGAAGAAGAACAGATCGAAGATGTACAGCAAGAATCTCACAGTGATACCCTCGAGGGAAAAAAAGTCCCAGAGACGAACGTATATTAGATTTACGAGTTCAGACAAAAATTAAGAGTTATCTGAGAGCTGCTCAAGACCGGAAGAAATGACGCGAAATATGTGGTTAATTCATGAAGAGGCTACATAATGAAATATTGGAGTGTATATATATGCAAATGTCATAATTTAAGGAAAAGGTAGCCTTGTAGTCGAAGGAAATTTTATCGCAGTGTATTCATCGGTTCGTACGGTTCTCAATGTCTTCAACTACTGTTCAATCTACTGCTCTTTCGATCCACATGTCCTCCAACAGTATTTGATACGGGAAGAGCTGCTGCTTTCTTCCGAAATAATTGCTTATTTTGCTTATTTAGTGGCAGCATGACGCGCCACGTCACCAATTGTGTCTTTGCGTATTGCATGCTTTTACAAACATAAGATCTATTATTCTTTCTGTCCATACATCATCTCCCTAATCACGGTAATAAACAAAAATAACAGTCCAATACATCTACAGACGCTGTCGAGTCGAAAAGTGGTAAGGGAGTTTATGAATTTCGGAATAATTACTAAGATATCAGATTCAAAAAGAAGGATCTCTCAATACTAAAACGAAATCCACACTAGCGAACGCTCCTATATTCTCCATATTCCTACAAGGAGCAGAACAGTACATAATCGAAAAGTCGACCCCCGTTTGAAATGTGGACTTGCTGGAGAATGCTAAGAATTCCGTGGACGACGCACAGCTCATAGTTCGATCTTAGATTAATTAAAAGGAAAACAACGGTTCTCCGATATTGCGGGTTGCGCATTTTTAATATCTAGTATTGCCAAACACCCTTAAAACTGATCATAGAACAAGAAGATGAGATTAGTGAAAATGAAATATCATTAAATGTGAAGATAACAAAAATAATGCCTATTGTAAATCATACCGACCCCTAGAATGCACGTTGATGGGGTATATTTTAAGAAATTTGAATAGCTTAAATACTTAGTTGCGCTACTGGACATTACGCGCACGAATCTAATTGTGAAATATATGGATCGAACAGGCGAATTATTCATTCAATAGGATGAAAAAAATCTTAAAAGGACACGATCTTAATTTGGAACTAAGGGTTCGAATTCTAGTGTTATACCTGGTCCATTTTACCGTAAAGCTGTGAAACGTTGTCTTTAAATAAAACCACTATGAGTCCATTGTAAGCTTTTGATTATGAGGTTACCGACGGATTTTTAAAATACCTGGACTGCTACGAAGCCTAACGAACAGACGCTCACTACTATGAAGAAAGATTGCGAGTGATTAGGTTCATAAAAATACAATGGACACTTGACGGGACAAAATATTCCTTGTTAAAAAAAAAAAAACCTAACCGAAATTGGTTGGGACTAAGTAGAAGATACACACACACACACACACACACACACACAAATATATATATATATATATATATATATATATGAATGTCTACTATCATAAAAAATAAATAGATAAAACTTTTATTCATATCCACACCATAGATCTTATCTAATTTATGTAACTCTTCGCATAGTTTATTACAATAGATTTTGTTTCGTGATATTCTATAATTATTTTTATTGTTAAAAAAATTTTTAAATCTTGCATAAATATGTATATATATACGTGTGTGTGTATAAATAGATAGATTTAAGTGTATATACAAACGTATACAGTACAAATTAAATGACACCCCTCTAGAAATGTATCCACGAATATCCACAATGGAAAAAAATGTATATATAAAATTTTTATACAACAACGTTTTGTTTTGCGATATTCTATAATTATTTTTATTGTTAAATAAATTTTAAAATCACGTGTCATATGTATATATATATATATATGTATATATAATATATATTATATATACATAAGATAGATAGATAGATAGATAGATAGATGTAAGTTTATATACACACCTAAACAGTAAAAATTAAATGACATCCCTATAGAAATATATTCAAGTTTTCAAAACAGATATGTTAGTAGAGACTTTCACTTACTTCGGAAACTTTGGGGACTGTATCACATAAATTATAATAATAAAGACGATTGTCGCGGAAAGCGGAAATAATAATACGTTCAAATGACGCGGTACTATAGGACAGTCTCGTAGAGGAGTTGCAGTTTTCAGAGTGCGTTCGTTATGATTAATTTGATTATGTCTGAAACAGAAAGATTCACAGAAAACAACAGCTTCTATTATTATTATTATTATTATTATTATACAATTCTTAGTTCAAGATGGTGTGGATAAGATTCTTATGTGGCTAAATAATGATTAATTTTAAATAATAATAGAAAAAAAACTAAATACGTGGTTTACAGCTTTCAACCTCAGTGCACTAGTAAATTCCATCATATATCCGTTAAACATACTCGATAGGAAATTAACTCGGTACAAGTACGCTATTTACATTGTTGGGGAATTTAGGAAATTTCACGGTTTTTACTATCAATTAAAACGATACGGATTCATTTCGCTTTATATCAACATGTATCAACATAATATCATGGGGGACAACGAAAATCGGCATTTAACCTCTGGAACTTTTGCACAAACAGCTGTTTAAAGTAATTAGTGCGAGTGTACCGGTTCATAAGTAGAAACAGTGTGCTAACAACGGACAACTTTAATATACACAAGACCAATTTGAACAAATGGAATAATTTGGGGGGTTGTGCGAAGCCGTCAAATCTAAAAATGATATAAACACCGCTAAACAAAATACTCAGGCTGATTACCAAGGCGCTTTGGTGTGTAACAAACCAAACGTTACGTGAAGTTTTGTAGAGATAGAGTATGTAGCTGATGTAATTCAAAAATATACTAAAACACATATAACAAGGCTTATGAACTACCCAAACGCACTTGCTAGCGACCTTTTGGACACTTCCGATAAATGACGGAGTTTGAAGCATCGGAATTGACCTCGCATAGGTTGGAGTTATCGGGAGCGTACCACTGGGTGCGCTTCCCCTCGTGTTTGGTTACTTTATCATAGATAATTACTTAATGTCCATGATGGTCAGCTCTCAATATTAAAAAGTTATAACAAAAAATTAACCGTAGTTACAAAGTAAATATCTCTCTTAGTATTCACAACTACCGGACTTGGTTTTTAAGAATAAATCTGTGTTTTTTTTTTCAATTAAAATTACCGAGAGTGTGACAAGGACTAGGACTGAAGAATTAGCGGGCATTCCACGCTTTAATAAATTACGTACAAAAATCAAAAAGTTTCGTATAAAGGAGCCGAGAAATAAAATTCAATCACGTCCGCACTTAAAATACACCTCAAAAATTATATACGCAGAACCGTTAATGAGAGTAAATATATAATGTTACAATATACCGTAGAATTTTCTCTACGAAATTTAGCCTTTTCATTTTGATGAATTCAATAAACATACGAAAAGTAACATTATTGTTGTTTTATTATTATTATTAAATTAACGTGCCATGTACAGCAGCCAAGGCTACAGGCACGATAGGAAAAAGAGGATTAGATTGAGGAATAGAGACCGGATCGATGGAGGGAGGTAATTAGATTCGACAATGAAACGTGGTCATCCTTGAAAAGGTGATGAAGCGAAGGAAAAAGATTAAGAAACTAAGCGAGGAATATGAGGGATAATCAACTAGAGAGGATAATGTTACAGCCGGAACACACTGGAGCCAAGTTTTATTGTAGTACCGCCGTGTTAATAATAAAATCATTTTTTCCCCATTATTCAAAGCGGTATTTTGCGTCGACGTATACACGTAGGTAGGATTATTCTTATTTATTTATTTATTTATTTAATGAAGCCACACAACAGCTAACAGCCAATTATAGTGTAGGCTTATAAATAAAATAATGCAATGAATAATTTTTTCTGAATTATAAAATTAAAAGTAAAAAAAATAAAATATAAAAAAAATACATTGAACACATTCACCAGCCTTACAACCATTAAACACACCAGAAAAATCTACACGCATTCACAAGTCTCACACTCATTAAAACATACATCATTCACACCCAATTCACACAATCTTACTCGAAATAAACGGACGAATAATCTTCAACAAATTAAAAAATACAATATAAACCTTAACGTATATACTACATGTACATTAGTAAAGGAACACATATACTAAACACCCACCACATAATAACAATCTAGAACCATTAGACAACAGCTAAACTCCTGTTCTCATCGCAAAATATTTTCGGGAAGCAACTTATTAAAGAAATATCTGTTATCAAAGTATATATCCATACAGGGAAATATGTTCAAAAGAGAATTGTATAAGCGGAAAGCTGACGGCAACGGAGAACTTAAACCGAGGTTTGTTCGTGCACGCGGCTCACTAAAAAAACGATTCGATCGCCTATTTGGTCTTGATACAACGTAGGAGACGGGTTGATGTTAAATACTCACTATTGTGTTTATTATTATATGTGTGTGTTTGTGTTTATATATATATATATATATACACCTGTAAAGATTTTAAAACAAAATCTAGTAGCGAATTTGGTTAAAAAGTCTTTAAATTTCACTTCTTCTCCGCGCTCCGAGGCACAGATGTTTTTATTTTTTACTTTTTTAGTGTTCTAATTATTTGTTGTTTTCATTAACTTCTTTTAGAAGTTGTTTATTTAAATTATCATATATATTATATATATATATATATATATATATATATATATATATGCATCTGATTTATTGTTGAAACAGTAGATAGACATAATATAGCTATTAAAGATAGAACGTTTAATAATATTGTACGTGCGACAGACACAAACACACATCACACGTATATATATATATATATATATATATGTATATATATATATATAAATATACACATCTATAACTTCCCATTGCCTATATCTAATTTCCTTTCAATTCTACAAAATACTCGCGAAAACGTTAGCAGACTAAATTAACTCTATCACTGTTTCCGTCGATTATTTCAAAAATTCCGGAAAGAAATTTGAAAATTTCGAAACGCTAGACCGATTCCGTGATTTTAACGTTTACCGCTTTTAAATTGCTTAAATTTATTTCGCAACTTTCAATTGGAAATTTTCAAATATCGAAACGATCACACGGTCGATTTTATTCCACGTCGGAACGATGACGAAAAATCGATTAGTCGTTCAAATCTGTACGATAATTTGCGTTACGATATTTTTCACCGGAACGGTCTGAAAGCGTCGTTGCTAGGGTAAAAGTTTAGAAATAAATTCATTAATGAAAACCTGTTAAACATATCTCAGACGATAGTTCCCGAGTAAACCGAATTTAGATTCGTCGTATAAGATATAGAATATATTGCGTAAAATAATGCCTCTTGTGGCGTAATTTCCGGTAAAATCGAAAGTTTTGTATATACGTAAATATATATATATATATATATACATATGTAAAAATACGCTATGCCGTGCCTAGCGGTGCACGTAATTAGTGGATCCCTCTAGAATAACAAGATATATAGAGCTTTTACGAAAACTCTAAAAACTACTTCATTTTGCCTTCATTTCAATCCTATCACCCCATTTCTAAACCGAACTATCGTGGTACAGACATTTTATATAAACGTGTTAGTAAATTTTCTTACACACGATTCACTTTCATTATATGCAGACTCTAAGGTGCGTTTGTAATGGTCTTTCCAAATTCTTATATATATATATATAAAGCGAGATATGGAGCTTCCGAAACAATATATGAACCAGAAGAAGAAGAGTTTCTCCACAGTAAAATTACTAAAATTCTCGAATTCCGGACATTTCATTTTGTCCTTAACACCGACTATAAGTTAAAACGTACGCGAAACTATACAAAGTATTCCCGGTTGAGTTATTCATTCTTTAAAAGATATCGCGAGTATAATATAGCGTATAACTAGTACACGCTTAATGTTATAACACACACAGACACACACCAATATCGCGAGATAAAAGATTCGGACAAGAAATGACAACGACCTATATGTATATAGAATTCAAAAATAGTCTGCTAGCGAAGGCGATAGAACAGAACAAGCTAGATTTTACCGAGAGCCATAATGTAAATGTCCCTCCAGCATTAGAGATTTTCAAGCGTCTAGCGCGAAAAGGGTTATCATAATAATAGTGATAATAGTAGTAGTAGTAGTAGTAGTAATAATAATGATGATGATGATGACGGGGACGTTGATAATAATAATAATTGCTTACGATATACCACTGGCCATTGAGTTGTTCGTCGCTTAAATTTCGTTTTACTATACAGAACAAACTGTACAATCTTTTCAGAGGAAAAACCGAATGCTTACATTTTGGTATGACGAAGAGAATAAGAGTTTTAAGAAGAGGGCGGGTGTGAATTCGTAATGGCGTCCATTTTCATCGTTATCTTTATTCTCGTTGGAGCTTTTGTCTTTTGCAAGACTCGTCGCATGAATTCGTATATTATATAAGCGTGTGTGTGTGTGTAATTCATTTGCAATATTAGAACGGATGGTCGGTCCCTCGAAAACAACTGTGGCCATACGTAGGAGCGCATCTTTTGCAACCATTCCGATTAGCGTTTTAAGTGAAAAAGTCCCTCTGTCAATGGGAACAAAAGACTATACTGCGTACATATATAATTCCAGTAGTCGTACAGATAAATCATAAGACGCCTGCGAAAATAAAGTGGACCTCCTCGCTTCAACTTATTCTCCGAACTCTTTCAAATACGCATTCCGCCAATTATAGTAGTAGTAGTAGTATTACTAGTAGTAGAAAACTCGCCTCAAAGAGACCATTCCGTTAATTGCGTATTTTAGCGGCGTGCAGCATTTTCATAAATTTATACAGGCACTCATTATGCCACCACATATACTCATTAGACATTTACCGAAACAAATTCTACTTACGCTTTACCTAATTTAAAAATCGCAATAGAATATTTCGGGTTTATAATTTCCATCATTTTAAAATTAATTCATCTTTAAACAGAAATTATCCCTAAATATTCCGCTTAATAGATTACCTGTAGATTTACGTGCCATGTACTGCACCTAGGCCAGAGGCACGGGAAAGGAGAGAACGTAGGGTTAATGAGAATCGGTAGAAAGTTGGAAGAATAAATTGGAAGAACGGATTGTTAAATTAGATTATATAAATTGGAGGATTTAAGAAAATTTAATAAACTATTGGAAGCGTCTTGCGTGTAGGAAAGAATGTTTAGGTGAGGGGTTCGTCGAGGATAGAACGTTGGGAGTTGAATTGCACACATTCAAGGAGAATGTGTTCGACGGTAATGAAGACATTGAACATAGAGGAGGAGGAAGATTTTGTAGGATATAGCTGCTGGAGATATTAGTACGACCTAGGCGCAGACGAGCAAGTACAACATCATCTCTTCTGTTTGCCGAGTGAGAATTCCTCATCCGGCGACTGACTACACTGTGTTGACATCTCGTTTCGTGGAAATTTCTCTATTGATATTGGCCGGCTAAAAAAGTCTGGTAGAACGTCAAGCTTTCAGTAGTGAAATATACTTCGCACGATTTACGACCCTCTTTCAACTATATCGGAAGATTTTTTTTTTATGCGTGTGTTTTTTATTATTATTATTATTATTATTATTAAATCGTGATTTTCCTGTCGTACACGAAATGTCGATTTTATTTTAATACCGGAAAATAATGACGATTTCTCGACTCTCGAGCGTTCATCGTTCAACTATCTATACGAAAAATATGGTAATTCAAGATTTGTTCATAATACTTGTAATGATTGACCTTGTGACTTATTTAATCGTATCAATCATGCAAAATTACAAATGAATACTATTAAGCCATAATTTAGCATCATCTATGTGACAATGTAAACCGTATAGACCTTTACTACATCGACGAATGATACAGGCAATCACCAGATGTAGAATTATCTGTATTTCCCTCGCATTCGCAAAGGTTGGTCGCTGAAATTTTCTGTAAATCTGTGATTTAGTTAGAATGCGATTAAGATTGCACCATACACATCTATCGAGATGAAAATTCTGGCACTCTGATTGTGGATCCTTCATCAAATGGTTGTTACATTATACCACTACATCCTCCATTTATCGTCGGCCGAGCACGATCCTCCCAATTTATAGACGGCTATCCAAACAGGTTTCCTGGAGAGCAGACGTATTTCCGGTGTATTCTGCAGGTACCGGTCAAAATTATTGTATAAATCCTGATATGTGTTCTATTCCCGCTTTAAAAATCCTACCCTGCGTATATGAGGAGAGTGGATATAATTTGTAGCCACTCAATTTAAGTGTTCCTGTAATCTCTGCATTCCAGAGTACATCGATTTTTGGCGTATGAACACTGTTCAGCCATACTAGACAGCAGTATGATTGAACAGTGTTCATTATTGTTCGTCATATGGCGAATGTGAAAAAATGGACACGCTTAAACTCAAACCAAAGTCAGAATTATTATTGTAATTAGCACTATTTAAATATAATTGCTTCAATCACAATTCAATTTTGTTAAATAGTTTCGGTTAATACGGATTGCGTGTAGCGTGATTATCATCGAGCCAACCTTGAGAAGTTCGTGGCAAATCCAATGAATTTAGAAATTTACTCAGATATCGACGATTTCATTTGAGTCGTTACTACAATCAATCGACTTCAATTATACAATTTGCCGTCAATCTCTGAATTTTTATATTAAAATTACCTACGTATTTATTTTTCGCTGATAAAACGGCTCGTTCGCTTAAACCAGCGTAGTTTTTTGTAATTTACAACAATATGTCGGAACACTTTCGATATGAATTCTTCCTTTGACTTTGTCAATTTGCAAAAATTTACTGAAAACGAAATAAGGCCAAGTGTCAATCGTACTTTTCCAATTAATAATATTTAATAGTTACGCTGAAAACATAAAATCGCATTAAACACTTTACTCTTGCAACCAGTGTGAATCCAGTTTTTTTTTGTTTTTATTACATCCATCCATCGAAAGAAACATCTTTTTGGGTAATATATATATATATATATATATATATACATATATATATATATATCTCTATTGTTTCCACTCGCTAGGTCGCTTGCTCTTTTTGCGGGTTAACTCCCCATATATAATGCGCCAATAGAACTTTCACTTTAAAAAACGAAAAGAATAAAAACAAACACTTATGGACTAATTTTAGATATATATATATATATATATATATATATATATATATATATATATATATATATATATATATATACAGAGGTGGCCAGCGCTGCGAGGATATTGTTGTTATTCAGGCCCAATAAATAAACGTGAAGGGGACAGAATATTTAAATATAACATTTTATCAATAAATCCATCTCCACCTCTGCTATACAAGTCGCAAGAAAAAATGGCATGATTAGCGTTATAGTTTCCGCATGCACAGTATAATAAACACAGGTAGTAGAATTGATGGAGTTGGCTAGGAAGGCAGTTGTGGTTGGAACAAAGTCTGACAAAGATGGAAAAGAAAAACTGATCTGGATGTTTCTTATTATGCATGACAAATCTTACTTGAACGAGTTGATAATTCTAAAGCATTTATTTTTAGCCTTTTCAGTCGCGTTAAACCGTAGATACTTTGATTTATCAGTTCACTCTTTATGTCGTTGCTATCACACAGACGACATGTTCTTACCGATAGAATATTAAACGTAACCAACTTTTGACTTAAATTTCGATAAGAATTTTTTATGTAAATATAGTACAGTGTGAACGGGCTCTACCGATAAATACTCATATCATCTATATTTCTTTTGAGTCGACTATCCGGAAATATCACAATTAAGACTTATACCATTATTTCGATTATTACCATATTAATTCCGATTGCGCCATGCTTGTCAAGTAGAATTTTCACATCAAAATTCCCGGTCGCTCCATTACAAAAGTATTCTTCATACACCATTACCGTATTTACGAAATAGTTTATATTCATATAATTCAATTTTCACGGTCGAAGGTTTAAGCGTACTAAAAATCTTTGCAAAGTTTTATCTCGAATTAATTCCGATTCATTCAGAAAGTCGATATTAGCGGATTCCTTAAGCTTTCTTCCTTCGTCAGAAGTTTCCTCCTTTAAATATAATTCCGGATAAATATCCTTAACCGTGCGACTAACTAGTTATACTATCATCGTTATCTCGTACGCCTCTGGATTTCCGAACATTCCGGAATTCGCGATAACGATGTTGTCGATGATTTCGCCTTGGGAGCTGATTTTTTTTATGGTTCACTTATTTCGGTACTTATTTCATCTTAATCACGACCTCGCGTTATTATCTCCCTATCGTTCCTGCTCTTATTTCGCTATGCGCATCGACTATCGCAAATATACTCACACGTGTACGTTTCGGACATAATCGACTTTCCGCTTCGATCATTTCTCATTCCGTTCAAATCTTCCGTATACCATCCACGATGAAAACCACATTTTCTTCAACTTATACCAACGCAAGCAACTCTCTCACTCCCCTAAATTCTTTAATATCAATCGGTTATCGCCCCATCTTTATTAATTTACTCCGCCGACATTAACCGAGTGCCAACGTCTAAAATTCAATCGCATATTAGGCTATATTATATATAAGGTGACTCAGAAAAGACGGATGTTTTTTTTTGTTTTTTTTTTTTAATATCGTAGTTCTTAACACTGCTACAACGCAAACCGCGTGCTTCATAGTAGTATACACACGAGATATTTGTTTTTGTCAAGTTTCAGTTATTATGACATAACGAGATGGAGCGCTTACGATGAACGTTATTTTCGACGTGATTCGATGACGACAGTGCAAAAGAGAGTTTCGAAAATAATTCAATAGAGCCATTTCGCAATTTAATTTATAAGGTGGGTTGAAAACATTCGAGAGACAACCTCTGCAACGGATAAAAAAAAAAAAAACGTGCTGGAAAAAATAAAAAAGTTTTGTACCCCCCACAAACATCGATCGAGTTCGGGCAGCGATCATTCGCAGTCCCAGATGGTATATTGCTGGAAGATTATAAATTTTATATAAACTGGTAATAAATCGGAAATTAAAAAGTCCGACCATGCACAACGATAAGTCGAATAAATGGCCGTTATTTATATTTAATTCGAATTTTAATTTATTTCTTTTTGCTAATAATTATAACGAAGTATTATCATCGATTACTTTCAGTCTTCTCGATTTTGATACGTGACTCTAGTGTTTAATATTCGTTTTACACCGTCGACTACTTACGACGAAAGGGTTATACAAAATGTTAGACGTTTTACGAAAAGCGAACATAAAGAAGAGATTGAATAATCAAACATAAGACGAAGTCTCATCAAAATTCAAATACCCTTCGAGAAGAAATCCGGACGGCTTGTATCCGTTGTGTCAACAAAACCTTTATAGTAATAAACGAACAACAGTTTCAACGACAACGATATCGCTTGTGCACTTCTTTACAAAACATGTTCTTCGTATAGTCGCGTTACCGTCGTCCCATCGAAACCGCCGATCCGATAAGACGCAATCTCTTTAATCAACTTAAATCGGTCAAACGAGGCGCGATATTAGTAGTAGTAGTAGCCGTTGAGGTTTCGAAATAGACCCTCTTATTACACGGATGAAAGATGATATCCACTCGAATGAAACCGACTATACATCTCTATACATACATATATCTGGTGTAGAACTAAACGATTTATTGTCGCCTCTCCAAGCTTTTCGATAAGGTTATCAGGTAGGGATGGACGTTCTTCGCTAATCGGCTATACGAGAGCCAGAAATTTAGCGTTGTCGAAGTAGTTGTTGTGTTACATTTGTAGTTTCGGGGATAATGTAGATGACTCCAAATTAGCATATAAACCGAGAGGAACGATGGATATGTTACATCGTCTGAACGGTGAGATGCGTAATTACATATTTCATCGATGGTCGAGAACGAAATATTAGAGTTCGTTTAAGCGAATATTACGTCTCGAAGAAAGGGACTTAGACGAGTTAATAATTACGTCGATACGAACTTGGCGAATAAATCGAAAATGCAACTGAAAATCAAGCAGAAGTATAGGAAAAAGTTGGAAGCATTTGAAATGTGGACCTATATGACTAAGTTATCGTGGACAGAAAAGGTCAAAAACATAAAAGTACTAAGAAAAGTAAATATCGGTAGTGCAGAAATAATACAGACAATAAAAAGAAGAAAGTAATAAGTGGAGAAAAATATGAAATAATAAGAAGATGTATGCAAGGAAGAATCAACGGAAAAAGAGATAAGGACGACCAAGAAGAATGTGGACTGCATGACTTAAAGGACTGGGATATACGACGGAAGAATTGTTTAGGATAGCCTAAGACAGACATAAAACTAAGCAGATGTTACTAGAAATCAAGCCACGATGATCTCTTAACTCCATGTGGGAAGAGACAGAAGAAGAAAAAGTTAATTTCGTATGATATTTTAATTTACGATCGTCAGCTTCTATTAAATTGTCGACATTTTCATAGATTACCTCTCGCAAGATAGGTGTCGCGATATGCGAAGAAAAATGATTTAGCTCGACGGTTAGACATCTTGTGGACTTAATCCCGTTATAAAGAAAAATCATTTAGCTTATTTATTTCGTTGTTATGGCTAGACATCTTGTGGACTTAATCCGGTTATACACTCGTATCGCGTCGGTGCTGATGGCCCAGCTCTTAGTATTTAGCCTTCCATTGTTACCTGCATCAACCGCGGCTCCATTACATTTTCCTTAAGATGCCCAACAAATATCATCGGCCGCTCTAGAACTACATTTGACGAAGATTACCGCATACCGGTTACTTGTAAAATACACGAGGCATTCGATCTTTTTTCAGTCCGGGAGATTTACACACCCGGAACATATTTTTTATGTCTTTTTCAACGTATGCATCTTAGCCGCTTATAATAAAACTGAAAAAATTAAAATTAATATACCGATTAGCTTTATTTGATCCATCTTTTCAAGTTAGCAATTGCACCGCGAGTGATTTGCACAAATAATTTCTCTCTCATTCCTACCAATGTATATATATGATGCTTTAGCGTTTGAGTCGTCTGTTATTTATTTGGGTTTATTGAATTTTTAACTCGGATAAATATTTGACTATCGCTCGATTAATTTTCCCCGTTTATCCATTCGAAGTACCTGCCAGGGGAGCTTCAGCTATCATTGGTTACTACTCCACACCGTCCTATTAAACCGGCTAAAAGTTAAAACAGTAAAGAAAAAATTTTTCCGTATGCAAAAAAAATTTCTAATAAACGCATGTAGGGGGACAAAAAATTTCGCACAGTTCATCCGTAGTCTTCTTATGTTCAGTAGGACAATCGTGTTTGCCATTAAAAACGTGGACTTCTTTCCATATCTTAATGAGCAGTTAATAGAAGAAACAAACGCAATAGTCTCAAAATTCTAAATTCTCACAGTGAAACCAGAACTCAATATATATCTTTGCTATGAAAGCTATAAAACGAACTTACAAATTTGACAAAAAAAAAAAAAGATGGGAAGACACCCATGGCTTAATCCCGAATATATATTACTTAGACACAAAATAAAAATTACTCCCGATTTCTACACTACTCAATTATTTAAGGGGCACGAAAAATTTGGGTCTTATCTATTTCTTCTCGATTTAAGTAAGGACGACAAGTGTGAATGTGGCAGACTGTGTAAACCATGTACTCTTTGTATGTCCTATTACGGACCGTTTAAGATTTTCTAATAAAAATAATTTTAACTTACAAGAGACAAATACACTGCCCGATAATTTCAATTTTTTGCTTTTAATGTACTGCGCAAGCAATTGCAGGGTTACTAAAGTTCTTTACTAGCGCTTTGCGAAACAATGATAAAGCTATAATGAGTATATTTCTGCACGTGTACATGTATGTTGCGTGAAATTTCTATATTGTAAAGGGGAGGCCAAAACTGGCGGCGCAGTGTATTGCACCTATGTAACACGTTGTAAAACATTAATTTGAATAATAAATTATTAATAAAAACAAATAATTGATAATACTTCGTTTCGATATGTCTGGATTCTTTTTACGTTACTTATTCGAAGCGTTAATTCATAACTTCATAGCGTAGAGGCGTTTCAAGATCATCTTGTGGAGCGGTAACTTATTTTTTTACACGTTTAATTTTCATCGAGGGGTCCGTGTAAGTGAGCAGTGAATGGTTTTATTTCCCCTTCAATTTTCTTAGCTTTACTACGGTATAGCCGTATTATGATCGAAATGTACAGCGAGGTATATAGCAAATTTTTTATATATATATTTTTTTTAACGTATATTTGTTTACATTTATGGTTAGTACACGCACATTTATATAATAACACAAACACGCCCTATAATTAACATTTCTCAATTGTTCCGTCAAGCATTTGCTTGTTGACAGATTTACTTATATATAATTTACATCCTCTTAATATAATTATATAATCATTTTTATAACTTAGAGATGTTGAATTACAATTAACACTTATTCCCAGTTAATCATTTGCTCACATTCATTTCCACATTTTCACTCACACTAATTATTTTTAATTTTCTTATTATTATACATACTTTTTTTTTTGCACTAGTATTACTTTCGTAGTGTCGCTATGCTCAATCCCCCCCAGTTTTGATTTTTACAATGCCCTTTTACCAGTTTTTCTTTATTTTCACTTATTATTTTATTTACCACCGTTTCATCCATCAACCATTTTATTTTAATATTTGTCTCTTTTAATATGTCATTCGGGATTTCATTTAACATTCTTGTCATAATATATTTGTCTATTTGTGCGCCATATTTTGTCCTCGGTACCGGTACTCTGTATTTTAATTGTTTCCTCAGTAAGTATTTTGTCTGTATACTTTTCTCGAATTTTATATCGCATTTTTCATTTATGATATAATTCCATATTTTCACTAACAAATATAGACCATTTACACCTAATACATTTCATTCTTTTTTTAATTCATTCATTGATTTATCTTCACGTCGATGAAGTATTTTTTCTGTAATATTTCAATTTTGTTTGGTGTATGTATTCTTAGTTAATCCCCATGCTTGGAACTCTTGATTCTACTAAAGCATAATATACGATCTTCAATGTATCATTTCCTACATAGTTCCTCAGTGTATATATTGTCGGTATTGCAGTTTTTATTTTCCATATATATATATATTCCATATGCATGCTCCATCTTAAATGCCTGTCTATTATTATTCCGAAATATGTGTGTGCGAATATACAAATTTTATTAGTATATCATTTTGTGATTTGATATCTCTATGAGAAGTCATTTTATTGCTAAATCATCAGCAAATGCAAATTTCAATAGCTTTTGTAGTCAATTTATATATATATATATATATATATATATATATATATATATATATATATATATATATATATATATATATATATATATATGTAATAAACAATATTAGTGCTAAGTTGCTTCCTTGTGGTATTCCAATATTCATATTTTGTACTTCTCCCACAATTCCCTGCGCACCAGCTGTCATTTTTCTGTTATGCAAATAACTTTCAAACCGCTTTTTAATTGTTGATCTCGCTCCTATTTCTTCTAATTTATTTAATAACTTTTCATAGTTTACAGTATCGCAGCTCTTGTAAAATCTATATAAGTTACAATTGTTTTGAATCTGTTCTATTACAATGTTATCTACATTTACTATATATATTTTTTGCGATCTATTCCGTAAAAACGACGTCTTTTAGTTTCATTTATAGCTGTTTTTTTCTCGTCAATAACAGTTTTATTCAATTCGTCGTTTCGGAACATATGACTGTATCATCCGCAAATGTTGCGAAAAAATTTTATTAGTCTCCGGGATATCCAAACTACTTTTAATTCATTTATGAAAAATTGCACATTCGAATCAGGAAGGAAAAGATGACTTGCGGAGGTGGTAAATAAAATGTCCCTCGATGAAATAGTCTAATTTTTTTTTTGATCACAAAGAAACGGAAGGGCTGGATAATTTTTTTATCTTAATTACCGGTATCCGGAAATTTTCGAAACTCGTAATATTTTTGGAACACAACGAGACATCTAAAAAAACACACACACACACTCGCGCTTGTTTACATTACACGCGTTCTTATTTCATGCCACTAATTAGAGAATACATAATTTTACCGCGTATAGTAGAAGATCTTCCGTTCTTGTTTTATTTTCAACAGTTCGAATTATTGCGTAACGATTCAACATTAGCCGGTTGTATATTTGTGAAAAGTTTTCGAACCGGAAAATAAGTACTGCAAAAGTTTCCACCTTCCCCCCTTCCGTTTATGTTCCTTCAGTTCAACTTTACCAACTTCTTTTCAAACGTTATTTCAACTGCATTAAAATCATCCAGCATGAAGGGTAACTCAACTTTTAATAAAAAAAATCTTACTACTACTACTAATAATAATAATTTAAATAAAAATATTATTATTATTATTATAGTTGTTATAAAATTATCGTAAAAAAAATTATAATGTTAATACTATGGAGAAAATAATAAAAATAACGGTTGTAATATTAATAATAATTTGGTTATTATTATTTTTATTTCTAATAATTATAGTTATAAATAAACAAAAACCCGTTACCGACCAAGTTAACGTAAGCGCCTATTCCAGCGTGAGCAGTGTGTCGCGTTCTTCAGATATAAAAATGATCATAACGGCGGAATAATTGGCTGCTTTGAGCGTAACATCCGACCAGATATATTCCTTATAATAGAGAGAGAGAGAGAGACAGAGATAATGTTGATGATGACGATGACGAATTTCTACGTCTATTGAAAACATGAAAAGTTGGAAAAGTAGAAAATAAAATTTACCCCACTAAAAGGAATATCGAATTGTAGTATAACGTACGTTCGTGTATTCGCCTTAGATGAAATAAATGTGTATCGGGCGTGTGTAAAAAAAAATTCAAAAAAAAAAAAAAAAAATAAATAAAGTTAACTTATATTTCGAGATGAGAACTAGTTTGCACAAAAGATGAACTGTAAATGTCGCCGGTCGATTAGATATATATATACATATATACACGAGCATGATTATATACACAAACATGTATATACTTACAGACACACATGGACATTCTTCGAGTATCTCACAAAACTTAAGAAATACGAAAAAGATTTTTCCCATCTGTTTTCTTTTTTATACCTACCCGCGCACTCGCTCGCACGCTACGAGTGTACGTATAAACGTGCATACATACGTAAAATATATAACAAACCTTGCGAGTTTGTGTGCATATATGTATAGGTATGCTTGTACACACGATCGAATGCTCAATTTTTTAGTACGATTCTAATATAAGTACGCGATACGCTCACTTTTGAAAAACGCTTCTCTTAAGAAACGTCATCCGCTAAGAAAAAAAAAGACTTTGTTATTATCAAGCACAAGAGGTAAGGAATTGGTCCATACGTCATGCGTACTATTACACCTGTTTTTACCTGAATTTTCCTTACATTCCTATATATATATATATATATATATATATATATATATATATATATATATATATATATATATATATGATGTGAACTCCAACCTTCGATAACGAAGACGGCTCCTGAAGAAGAAGATATATATATATACAACACACGAATGCAAGCATTGTTAGCTTGAACTTTGCTTTTTCCTGCATAAAGCTCCTACTAGAAATATGAACTTATCGTTCAACATCCAGCAGAGTCTGTACGTATAAAAATGTATTAGCGATGCACGAGTTTATCAAAAGAGTATCCCATTTTCTAGTTATAATCGCGATAGGAAAAAAATTATTCTCAACTTTACGTATTATTTACGTATGTATATCTAATAAAAATATATGTATAACGCGTTTAGTTTACTTGTGTGTGTCTCCGCCGTAACGTAAGTACGCTCTCGAGTAGATATACAGACATTTACAGTTTTTCCAAGCGGAGCGTATGCAATTTCGAGTTTTATTTCCAATATCGAGTCGATCAGCTGGAACTGCTTGTTCAGCACATTTCTCTCTATATAGATTTCGTAACGCGATTTATCTTGTTTCGATACTAGATAACGTCCGAAAGAATACTATCGTAAATTTTCTATTTTACGTAGGTATTATGCATTTTTTTATTTTTTTATTTATTTTTACTTTCCCGGTTTTTTTTTTGGTCGTCGTTTACTAATAAGGTCGATATGAATATTTTTAAAAAGGTTAACACGTTCTATGTGCGCATTGGTCGGTTTCGAACCTTCCATTTAGACTTTCAGTAATTTGAAATTTCAGACGTTTATTGCTTAATTACCCGTGTATACTTCGTCGCATTTGTAAATTAAGATGGAAAATAGCGTACCATCGTCCACCAAAAAAAAAAAAAAAAAATTATAAATAAATAATAATTAGAAGGGAATATTACTACATTTTAATTTTTCCGTATTTTTATTAATTAATATATTATATATATATATATATATATATATATATATATATATATATATATATATATAAAAGTAAAGAATATTCTCAATCGACCGAATATCTGTTATTACGCGGGTATATATGTATATATATTCATTTACGCAACATACACACGCGCACATATATATGTAATATTTATTTATTGTGATGAAGCCCTCGCAGTAGTTAAAAGCCAATTATAGTGTTGGCTTATAATTCTTAAATAGTACAACGAACAATTTGGACATTTCTTCTTCTTCTTGCTTTGGACCTCGGAAGGGTGTAGCGATATTATGAGACCGCCGCATATGCTACTCTTCTCCAATCCGATCTGTCTTGAGCAGCTAACAATGCTTCATGCGGATTTAATCCAGTTAGTGATTTTATCTGGTCAACTCAGCGCTTTACTAATAATGTTCTTCATTTTGCTCAGTTTTTGCGAATTGTAATTTTAAATTAATATTTTTTCATTTTATATATTTCATCTTTTTAAATATATTCACTCGATAATGGCCTAACAACCGAAAAGCTTTGTAATTTTTCGTCAAGAAATAAATTTCAGAGATTTTAACTTATTTTGTTTATTTCAACGGTGTTTATCATGACGATAAACCGGGAAACAGTAATTGGAACGACCACAAAATGCGCAACACATGACCTTTACTAACAGAATATGATATATATATATATATGTATATCTGTCCGTTTTAATTTTTTTGAGAAAGAGGCAGCGATGTTATATTAAATCAATTGATTGTAGGTTACTTCTAGTACATATAAGTTACTCTCTAACAGTGGCGGCTCGTGAAAATTTTAATTAGGGGTGCTATAGCAAAGAAAAAAATTGATATAATCAATAATAAATAATTGTACCTGTAATAAACTGTCATTTAAAGATGAAATCCATTCTTCTAGTTTTTCCAGTGCAAAATTTTTCTATTACTTTATCATTGAAATTATCAATCTCTGAAATTAATTTATTTTCGGTTGAAATCATGCAAAGTGCTGTTAATCTTTTTTGATCCATGGTGCTTCTTAAATATGATTTTACTCGTTTTAAAGTGGAAAAACATCTCTCTGGTTCTGCAGTTGTCATTGGGAGTGTAACTAAAATTTTTATAAGTTGAATGATTTCAGTAAAAACACTTTGTAAGTTTTCTTCGTTTAATATGTTTAAAAGTGGAATTAAACCTTTAAAACTGTGGAATTCTTTTCTAGAATAAAAAATTTGTAATTCGGTTTTTAATTTTTCCTTTAAAAGAAATGGATAAGCTGTACACGTTTCATTTATTTCACGCATTGGCAGTTCCTTGCTGAAAGTTTCAAAATTTTCTTTATAGAATAATTTAGCTGCTATTAAATGTTTGGTATATGTAAATCTGTCTTTTGCTTCTGTAAAAATGTGGTCGCAAACTTCTTTTAACTCTATCATTTTATAACTACTAAATTCCTTATTTTCTGTATCACGTATTTGCGAAATTGCATCATAAAATTTGCTCAATCCTTCTTGAATTGAAATACTATCAATATTACGTGATTGCATTTGGTTATACAATATTTCTACATGAGGCATAATTTTATGAAAAATTTCTAGCCAAAAATTAAATGTATCGTTTTTTAATAATCCTAAGAATCCTGAAGATGCTTGAATTGTTTTATCATTTGTAGAAAAAGACTGTAATTCTTTAAAAGTTTCAATAAGACAGTTTTTATTTTCAGAAATGGTATTAACCAATCTACCTTTAAAATTCCAACGTGTATTTGATACTCTTGGAATATGTTTACTTGAATATTTATCTAATATTGCTAATCTGTGCGGTGATTTGGAAAAGAATGTTGCTATTCCAGTTAAATTAGCAAAAAATAATCTTACTGATTTAATTGATGATGTTGCATGTTTCATTACAAGATTCAGCTGATGTGCATAGCAATGAATGTAATGAGCATTTTTATATAACTGTTGTATTTTATTCTGAACACCTCCATGTTCACCTTTCATAACATTGGCTCCATCATATGTTTGAGCTATTAATTTATTTGTCTCATTTTTTAATACATAGTTTATTTCGTTAATTATACATTTGGATAAACTATTTGCATTTGTATTTTCTGGACTGAAAAATCCCCAAAATCGTTCATAAACTGTCCCACGATATTCATAACGGAAAACAATTACTGTTTGTATATGTTCTGAAATATCTATTGTATCATCAGCCAATACAGCTACATATGATGTTTCATTAATTTCTGATATTATTTGGTCACGAATAACATCCAGTATGCATTGCAATAATTCGTTTTGAATAATTTTAGATGTTCCCTTAAACACAGAATTGTTATCCAAATTTTTTTGTAAAGAAGGATCATAAGATGCAATTAAATTTATTAATCCTTTAAATACTCCGGGATTTTCAGATTCATTACTTTCATCATGCCCTCTTAGAGGTAGTTCAAATTTGCCACAGAATTTTATGCATTCTATTATTTTTGACAATATTTCTCGATTTTTTTTTACTTGTTCATTATGTTTCAGTTTTGACATTCTATAACCCTCGTCAAGTTGTTCGGAAATATTAATGCGTCCTAAAAGTGAAAAAGAAACTGTATTTTCCATATGTTTTCGTGATTTTTCGTGTTTTTCGCATTTTTCTTTGATTTTGTTTATGTTTTTAAAGCCATTCTGAGTCCATGTAGTATCACCCCCAAAAAGTAAACAAGGAAAACAGAACAACGTGTTTGTATTTTCACATCCGCACAGCCATTTAATTTTATTATACCATTCCCGATTAAAAGATCGAATATATTTTTTATTTTTACTTATCCCTTCACCACTAATAATAACATCTGGAGTAGGACAACCCTTCCTTTTTATTTCTATCTTTTCATGCAGTGATAACTGAGAAAAAGTCAAGCTTTTTATGTATTCAACCGTCAAATTCATGTCCATTTGAAACAAACAAATAGGAAGTTATATATATATATATATATTTAGTACGTTTTCTTGAGAAATATTGTCAATTAAATTAATTAAACGAAAAGATATTTTAAAATTTATATTATGCAAATTTAAAACAACCAATAAATAGTGAATCTTAAAAGTGTTATTGTTATTTTGGCCGAAGATACAGGATTCAAAATTTAAAATAATGTTGGATTAACTTTCACGCATTGAAAAAATGTAAACAGAACTTCAAAATTAGCACAATAAAAAAGTTTAATAACCGATAATATAATTAATAGATAAACCGGATAAATCATTCAACGAATATTTCAAATATTACTGTACGCAAAATTCACGACAATGAAGTAGTGTATTAAATAATTTAATGCGACAATTTAATCAAAAAATTATAAATTAGAAAGAAACGAACAAACAATACTACACCAATATACGACAATAACAATACTGTTTTAGTTTTAGCTTTTAGCACTAGGCGCGTCGAACAGATTATTAAAATAAATACCGATGTCAACCTAGCACTGCCGAAGCAGCAGTGCCAAATCAACGTTGACGAGTGTATCCGAAATCTACCGAAGGTATTAATCTTCAATATTAACTAGGTACCGAATGCTCGCTTAATGGTGCTGCGAATTTCGCAGTTCCATATGACCGAATAGGACCGAATAGAACCGAATTTGACCGAGTTCTTAAAATTCTTCGAATATACCGAGCATGATGTTTTCGTTTCTACATGCACTGATTATTTTTTTAGTATTACATGCAGTTTATGATCGCTAATTCGCTACAAATTCAAAGCTGTTTAGATTATTATTTACCTGAAATATGTTAAACAGGTCCCTTTTTTAATTAAACAAAGTTTGTTTTGCAATGTTATTGTTAAAATTAATTTTTCTTTTTCTTTGGGGGTGCTGCAGTGCCGCAGTGCTTATGTACGAACCGCCACTGCTCTCTAACATGTAACTTACAACTGGTCGCCAATTTTTCCACTATATCTACGTTAGCGAAAAACTGTTGCGCAGTAGTATAGATTACAGTTACTTATTTACTAAAGAATGTGATATACGTAATAAGGTGTCATTGCGAGCGAGATGCAGCCGTAGTAATGTACACTCTCCAACATACTTATTCAGCTCGGTTGGTAAATAATGAAATTAGTAATACTATGATAATAACACTAATAGTAACGATGTAAGTAGTTGGGAAAATTTCAGAAAATTTACATCCTAATTGTAAATTTCACGAGAAGTTGTTTATCGTCACTCATCCGGGATACATTCAATAATATTATCACTGGGGATTTTCTTACGCGCACCGTTATTTAAACGGATGAATCGAAGTCGCTTCAGAGAACTGGAACAGCAATTTCCATCCCATCTGTTAATATTAGCAGGGCATACAAACTATCTGATCTTTGTTCCGCATTTACCGATGAGTATGCAGAAGTATTTCTATCCTTATCGATCTTAATTAATACGAAGATTCCGGGTAGTTATCTATCACCGACTCGCAAAGCATTTTGAAGATTATGAAAAACAAAGGGAATATGTCGGATTCATTGATTTCATTCGTCATGTGGAAACTTTATCATCTGGAAAGCTTGAGTATATTTGAGTCTTTCTGATATCGAGGCATCTCCGACAATGTAATTGTACATTCATTAGCTAAAGGTGGGTCTTCTAATGGTGTGGTGTTCTCTTTACTATACGGTGATATTATAAATTTTATACAGTCGGAGCATACGAAACTGCAGCAACAGACATATGCAGAGTATATACAGCAGTCGCCTCTTACTAGGTACTATCAATTGCATCTGCCTAGATTTTCATAAAATTTTTCCCGAGTAAATATTAAATAAAAATGAAATTTTATTCGTCATTAGATATTTTCACTTTTGACTTATTTGTTTTGCACGTTGATCCGGGCTCTTGTCGAAAAGTGGTTTTTTACGACGTGCGTTCCGTTTTCAGTTTACCTCCTAGATTACTTCCGGAGCGATATAACTTTACGTCGTATGCGAAATTTAGAAAATCAGAGCAGTGCATTACAACAAACAGTTCTTTCAATCTGGGTGAAAAATCCTGTGCCCATTAAAAAAAAAAAAAAAAAAAAAAAACAGTTCTTCCGCACTCTTCTTCACTTTCTGCGGTAACCTATAATTATTCGACGATGTAGTTCAGACGCTCCTGATAATATAGAACAACCCTTAAATTTGTGGATAATAACACGCTACAAGCCCTTCAAAATACAATTCCAATGAACCTGTTTAAAAAGCATGTTTCCCAAATGCTTTTGACAGAATGACAAAGGAGGTGGGATGCTGACATCACAGGAAGGAAAACATATCAATTCTTCCCTAATATCACTAACAGAATGAAATTGAAGAAGTTAAATATTAACTTCTACAGTTCTCAGGTCTTATTTGGTCATGTTTGCAGCTTATTTATACAGGTTCCATCTAGTTAATGTTCCAGGGTGTACCTGTTGTTCGGGAGATATTATAGATGACCTTGAGACATTTTATCAATGTCCTGTTTTTGCTAATCAGCGACTTGAGTATAAAGTAGGAAACATGCAGTCCCTTCATTTAAACAGCAATAATTATTCAGCATTCCTCAAATTCTCCGAAAGTGCAATGCGACATAAATTTAATATCACGAGCTAGCTCTTATCTTACAAAAATAAAAAAAAAATAAAAAAAAAGTAAAAAAAAAAATTAATAAAACTAATTCAACCGTGATATCTGGAGCAACTGATCAATCTTCTGATACTGCACTCGTTACACGTTTAAAAATTAACTTTGTAAAGGTAATCGATAAATGTTTGCAACAATTGTAATTATTTATATAAAGAGTTTTTTTTTCCCTTTTTTAATATAAAATAATTTATAATATTTTTTAGTCCTAAGTTTGTATATACGATATACTGCATGGTAATTGTTGGGACTATGTTATGTCATCCTAACTGTTGCCCATAAATATAAGTACATTGCAAAGGACTTTACACACAAGTTTGAAATATTTATTTATTTATGAATATACAGTCGATATATGTGTAGTTCAATTGATATATAATTCTCCTCCGGTCCTTTGCACCTTTATACATACAATTTTACCATAACATATGATTGTTATTTTAAAAAAAAAATATATATATATATATATATATAGACGAAGATTATAAAAGATGATTCAAGGACAGGCGCAATAACAGAAAAGAGAAAAATTTCGCGAATACTAAAACAAAAGGCAATATATCGGAATAAATATAATTGTTACAGCAAGAAGTGAATACTGTTTGACGAAATGATCTCTTCTTTAGTTTCTTTCTTTTAAATTACTACAATAAGTTTATATTAAATTTAATTTAAAAAAAAAGAACACGAAAAGACTCTACGTATATCTTTGCATTTATCGAGATCTCGGAGGCATTAATCTCGTTATTATTATTCGGATAAAATTTTTTATAATATCCCGCTATACGAAAATTGTTTATAAATCGTTTTAAGAGAAATTTCCACGAAAATAAAAGCATTTTTCCTCGTTTATACGGACCGATCGAGAAAAATAATTTCGCGGAAAATATTTTCTCCTAGAGAAGAGGCGGTGTCTAATAACACGACGAAGTTTCTTTGACGCATGAGAGGAGAAGCTTTTTGATTCGTTTTAGAAAGATCCGAAGAATGTCGCGGACCAAGTGCTTATATTTTTTAAAATGAAAATTGTAAACGAATATATACGTTTCGAAAATTTCTACATCGGTGTTATACATACATACATATATACACACATATATGTATATATATACATATATATATATGTATATATATATATATATGTATATATATATTATTAGACGGATGTGAGCATATAAGGTTTTCGTTTACATCATTCCCTTAAGATCTATTTCATATATGTATATATAAAAACTCGTACTCTGTTCCAGCCCTTCTTCACTCTTCTGATAGAGTGCACTCACCGGGACGACGTAAGTTTTACCGGCATCCTCGCATAGTTACGTACCGATGATATAATAGCCGATGCTAGTGGCGGTAGTATTACATTATCGTTACCTTTTGGGGAAGAATGTTGAAAGACAACTTGAAATTTAGACGATAATAATAATAATAATAATAATAGTGATGTTCTCGACGAGTTTTATATTGAAAAATTCTTGAAGCGAAAATAGGTAACGAATATTTTTCCGAATAAAATGTTTTTTTTTTTTTACATAAGAATATGTCTGTTCCAAAACTCCACTACATGTGATGACGACTTAATTTTGCACGTGTGTAAAAGCGTGCGTTTAAAGTTCGAAACAATACGAATAGGTAAAGAGGCATTATAGAACTGAAGTCGTTTCCTAGTTAGCTGAACGAATGGAATTCTAGAATTTTTTTTGGCTTATCAGCGCGTTTTAAAAAATTAAATAAACGTTATAGGCCACGTTTATCGTATATTCACGAACCAATTGTCGTACGAAAATTACGATAACCATTTGCGACAACTAATTCGATACGAATTTTCGAAAAGTAGATTTTAATTCGAATGTCGAGGTTCTCGTAAAAGTAAAGTTATTGAGCGCGTAGCGATTTCTTTTTGGCTTGAAATGAAAAGAAAAAGTTTCGATTAACGACTTAACAAAAAAAAAAAAAAAAAAAATTTTTCGCTTCCGAAAAATTTAGAACCACTTCTCAGTCCAAGACCGAATTATTAGCATCTTTCTTTGTTCTAACTGTACTTTGGGTATGCGTCGACGCCATTTTCATACAAATATATCACGCGTAAGATAAGAAAAAGGAAAAACCTCTTAGAATATTAATCTTAGACATACGAACATAGATTGCTAGTTCCGCAAGGATGCTGTTGTTATTCAGGATCAACAGGTTGGCAAACGAAAACGCAGAGAAAATATCTAACGGTAAAATTTTATCGATGAAGGCATCTCTACTGCCGTCATAGAAATCAGGTGATTAGCATTATAGTTCCTGCGTACACACGACCCCGTATATAGAAGGAGTAAGATTGTTGATGTACAAATGGCTGAGAAGGCAATTGCGGTTTCTGATCAGGATAGAAATGAAAAACCGAGCTGAGAGATTATTAGGAGAAGAAAGTGCAAAATGGACGTAATAGGAAGATTAGGTTGAATAGGCTTGTAAAAGTTAGTCGTCTTTTACAGAGCATAGACTTACATCGATGAATAAGATCAGCACGAGCGGATGCAACTAAATAGGAGAAGGAATCCTCGGAACGAGAATACCTTGCGATGGTCAATCTAAGCATCCCAATCGCATACGTCATTTAAAAGTCTTACAAAACGACCTTTCATCGCAGCATTTTGTAACAGCCCATGATTTTCTGTTAGCATTTTTTTCAAACCTTCAATGTCATCAGTGAAGCCGCGTATAACATCCAATTCTATAATCATTTCAATCATATTACAACAAAAATTAGCAAATTTATAAGGGTATTCAATAAACTTTATAACAATAACAATAGAATAAACTATAAGAAGGGAATAATATTATATAAAAGTATAATATTACCAAACATACTTTATGGCAGCGTAATCTATAATGATATGTTAAATATCAAACGATTTCAAAACAAATTAAAAGCTTTCCAGAGAATGATTTCCATAAAATTAATCAAATCTTACAGAACAATTAGCTATATGGCTAGCATTGTCATTGCTGGTATTAAACCGTTGGTGTATGAGATTGAGAAACATATTAATATTTTATTAATAAAAAATAATGTAAATACAACTTACGAATTTAACAACACGCAATATCAGCATCGATACTATTTGCATCAAGAAAAAAAGCTCTAACAATTAAACAATTCAAAATAGTATTGGATGAATATTATGTTAAAAAATATCAAAGGTTATGGGATGAATACAATGGACTAGCGAAACAATATTTTCTCAGTGTAGACAGAAGACTAAAAAATGTTGTATTCGTGCCAAATTATTTCAATACACACTTTATTAGCGGACACGGATTATTTAAAGACTATTTATATAAGTATGGAATATCGCATACGAATAAATGTGCAATATGTAATTTAACCGATCATGTAAAGCATATAGTGACAGGATTACGTCAACGCTGATTTCGCAGATATAAATGCAACAGAATTGGTGGATAAGCAGTTCGAAATATTTGACGTTTTCACAGCATCAGAAATAACATACCGCAAAATACATCTACATATATTTTAATCAAATTAATTGTATAATATCACCTTAATGTAAATTGGGCCGAACTGAGCACCGTAAACTTAATTGGATGGGCTCTTTTCAGTTCATTATTTATAAATTACATGTATATCACTTATAAATAAATTTACCCCATCGTAATTTACGAATTGGGGACCAAAAAAAAAAAAAAATCGCATACGTCATTTCCTTGGATACCTCCTATAATAAAATAATATTTAGTTTCCTTTGCGCGATCAAATATATATATATATCTTCTCTGTTTTTCTATATGCTGCGGAATGCTGGACACTAAAAGCAGCTGATATTCGGCGCATTGATGCTTTTGAGATGTTCTACTGGCGACGAATGTTGCGAATCTCGTGGACAGAAAAGCGAACCAACCTCTCTGTTTTGAACGATATAGGATCGGATCTACGTTTACGGGACATAGTAATACAGCGCATAATGAGGTATTTCGGACATGTGGTACGTCGGAATGGAATAGAAAAATTAATTCTTGAAGGGATGGTAGCAGGCAAAAGGATACGCGGAAGGACAGAAACCAGGTACACAGATAGGATTAAACAATTAATTGCGGCCTCATCGCTCCGGCACGTTATAAGACTCGCGGAAAATAGGGACATATGGCGAACAAGTTTGAAAGGAATTGGAACTCATAATTTCACGATGCTCGGACCGAGCCAACGAATATGATGATGATATATATATAAATCGTATCAATCGTGCAAAATTATAAATGAATAATATTAAGAGACGAGCTAGCATCATTTATTAGGCAATATTAAAGACCTTTGCTGAATCAGTTAACATTGCACGCGTCCACCAAAAGTGATATTGTCTGTATTTCCCCGCATTCATAAAAATTGATCTCTGAAAATGACGCTATGTTCTTCGAAGTGTTCAATTCTAGTTTTCGCTTTCAACTTATTGGTTTCGGCGTGTTTGTGTGACAGTCATGAATAGTCCGCTTTCTATAATCTTATCAGCAATATATTTTACTTTTCTTTCTTCAATGCCTTTCGTTAGTTTATTTTCCACTTACCGTTTTGTTTGTAATATAATCCGTTCGCATTTCGAACGCAGCGTAATATGCACACGAGGATGTGGACAGAGAATGGGATCTGGCTGTTGTCGGTGCACCCTGATTTGAGGTGTAGAGTAAGAGCCGTTGTACGTCTAGCTTTGGTTTAATTTTTTACCCGTGGATTAATCCCAGTAATTTAGTTTAGTCGGTGTGTCGTACAGTTATATTAATTTTAGTTGGATAAGACGATATGCACACGAGGATGTGGACAGAGGATGGGATCTGGCTGTTGTCGGTGCACCCTGATTTGAGGTGTAGAGTAAGAGCCGTTGTACGTCTAGCTTTGGTTTAATTTTTTACCCGTGGATTAATCCCAGGAATTTAGTTTAGTCGGTGTGTCGTACAGTTGTATTAATTTTAGTATGACGTTTTTCTCTGGTGAATTGTAACACACACATGTGTTTTGCCAGGCGAAATACTTTTTGTGGAAGTCCATTCGTCCGTTCGATATTTTATTGTAGTTTCTTTTCTAGGGCAGAAATTTCGTTTCCTCCGATATAATATTAGAAGTCAATAAAATTAGAAAACTAATACACGCATTTCCATTTACGTGCGTATTTCTTTTAAAGAGAACAATGAAATTATAATCATTTTCGAAAAACTTTTCAACAGTTACGTCATTTCAACGTTATCAAACGACTTAATTGTTTTTATTTTACGCTAATCGAAAACAAAAAAAGATAACGATAACGGTAAAAGACGATTTATAGGAAACTCAATTCAGAATTCTAACTATATAAATAAATCGTAATATTAACGACATCAATGATGATATATATATATATATGTGTATGTGTTTGTTTCTGTTTTCTTGAAAATTGTATATCGCACGGAGAACTCCCTGCTAATTATATAATACCCTATACACATAACAGTTCTCTCTACATGCTGCCGGAATTAATTTCGCAGGCGCTACCCAGATTTTGATTGTATATATATATATATATATATGCGTGCATTTATGTGCATATTTCACATCATCGTTCGTTTATTTGAAGTATACTTTCAAATACTACAAATTCTTCAATAATCGCCTAATAAACTCTCAAGGACCATCAAGAATTTCGGTTAATTTAATTATTAGAACGCGCTCGTAGAAATACGGACATATATATATTTTTAAAAAAATGTCGAACAAACTTAATTTTAACGATAAAACCGAAATAAAATAAAATTAGAAATCGATAATTATTTTATTTAATTTGTAAATAAAATTCGAAATTCCAAGTGCCCAACACGGTTCTTCCACGATTAGATTATTACGGTTCCGTTAGTAATCGTAAAATTAACGAATTTATTCATCTGGTTTTTTACAATACATTTCGAGATATTTAGTTTTCAAAAAGTTGAATTAATTTTTTTTATTACGTTTCGGTCATATATCTCTTAAACGGTTTTTTTTACACGTTTTATGAGTAATTCTTACGTCTATTTTCTATTTTTTTACGAGTGAAAATGAAACGATGAAATCAACATAATATTAAAAGATGGAGGATTTATATAAATTGCGCGCCGATTAAAGCGTATAAAGTAAGCATTAATACGCGACACGTAATCTTCGAAATTCCCAGTAGAACGATGGGCTACTGAAGCGCGCCGCGTAGGACACTCGTCGAATTAAGTGAACTAACTGATTAGTTCGTGTTTAGCAACATAGATAGCACTACGGGTAATCCACGTGTATATATAATATATAAATTTTAAAATTAGTATATTTGGTGATATTTTTTAAATTGATCAACGATAAAAAATAAATAAAATCTTGAAACAATATATAAGATATTATTGAAATTAATTACGTAGGTAAGCTTTGAAAATCCGTAGGAAACAAAGTTATATTAATACATTATATAGTTACTCGCTGAAATAACTTCGGTAGCGATTAGATATTATATACATACGTTTGTGTGTGTGTGTCTAATTTTAAGGGCTTCAATGATGAAATTTGAAAAATTTTCGAAAAATATCATCTTAGCATGAATTTAGTTCTAACATCTTTATTACAGGCGAAAATTATACGATCCGCAGTTTCGATAATATTGTCGTTACAGTAAGGGACACAAATATCGAAGTAGATTATTTTTAATCTACGCCAATAATATGTAACTGATCAGCGACGAATACAGGTTGTTTATTACACAGTGTTGCTTTTTAGATAACTTTAGATTGTTTTCAATGTTTTTACATAAATGTAACTTTAAACATTTCATGTACCGTATAGTGAACATGTTGACAACGGTTGACATTTACCATCGCGTTCTTTAAATCATACCTTACTCGGTATTCCTTAAAGTTGAGATGCTTTTATTTCGTTGAACTTTAATTTAGCATTCGCTCGATATTTATAATCGGTAGCACGCGGGTGATATTGAAATATTAGACTCGGTAATTTAAATTTCACGAAGTAATTTTCTACAATTGTTGAATTACTCGAGTAAAGATAATATACTAATAAATGATAGTTGTATAATGTACATCGAACGAGATACGATATTAATTATGAATTATAATTAACACTCCCGGTAATTTATTAGCAAATTTTCCGAATATACGGTAATATCCCCCCATTTTCTTTAAACGCGTTTTAATTCGTCGTCTATAATTAGGCCGTGATATCTAGATTTCCGCACGTTTCGGAATTCGCGGTAACGATGTTGCAAATGTTCTTATTTTTATATTGTGTAACTTACTTCCTCAGATCTGGTTTTTCTCTCAGACTTCACGGTAGTTTATGATCGGTACAGTTGGCCAATTCTTCTAACCCGCGTTTTTATCTCGCCACCTCTCCTGTCTCTCGATGTTGTTCCAAATTGCCTTCTATATATATCGCAAATTTATTATCACCATCACCTGTTCAGACATAATTCCGCATAGGTATCGGAGAAATTGAGTATCTGTAAATCTGAATGCGAAGTAAATAGACAAGGTGATTTATGACGGACAACCTGTTTTTACTCGACATATCAGCATATATGTTAGATGCGTCTTAAGCGATTAAAGCCGAGCGATTTCTGTAAACAGTATATACCCATATAAATAACAGAAATTATTTAACTAATTTAATTTTATATATAATATATAAATTATTTAAACGTTAGTTTTGGAATATAGTTTTATAAAAAAAAACAGTAAAATTATTCCATACGAATTTCTTAAAAGATTCTGATTTAGTGTTGTCGGTATATATTCTTCTATAAAAAAAAAAAACAAGGGTTGATGGACTGTGCGAGCCCGAACCTCGCGATAGTATCTGGAGAGTATTGTTATAATAACGCAACCACGCATACGTCCAACAGCGTAGTAACGATCTCGATAGAGGGGTAATGTACTTGCGCGCTATCGGTAATTGTATTAGTAAAACCGCGCGGGATTGTTGAACATTTGAAAAGGCTCGCTTGCGTTTGACACTTTGCAAATGTTTCTTTTTATCAACAGCTCTCAACGTTAAATATGTAGCGTTTTACATACGTGTAACGCGTATACCTATATATTAATTTTACTCGAAGGTCGGTAAAACGTAAATTCTCGCCTAGCTGCTGTGTTGCTTCGGACTGAGTTTTGCGTAGTATTTCCATCCGGCCATTACTCGTCAACATTTGCGCTCAATTTTACCACACACCCCGTTCTTCATGGCTGTTACTTACGTGTATCTTCAAAAGTTTTGACTATATGACTATATACATATATATATATATATATATATATATATATATATATATATATATGTATATATACATTCCGACTGTTAATGTACGAATTCAATACACGTAAACTGACACACGTCTAATACGAAGTTCTAATATCCATTTTTTTCCCCATTTCCCTTCCTCAGAACGTACCCATTCAAATTCATTCTCCGTTATTATTCATCACTATGAGCTTTCTCCTATTCTCTGCCGATCGCTGATTGTCTGGCTCTTTTCATCGGTCCACACACATACATACGTGTATATATTTTTCTTTTCCTCTCGTTGATCGAGTGAAATTAATTTCTCCTCCTTCTAGACGAATATTGATGGACTGTCCAGAGAGAAACGTTATTTATATTTTTGCCCCATCGTCAGTAAGCGTTATTCACGTATGCTTCGACGTGTTCCGGGCGATTATGCGAATGATTTTCATTTTTCGATATTAATCTCATTTCCTAGTTAATAATAATCATTATCATCGCCATTATTATTTATATTCGATATATTCCATTTAGTTTTTTAACGGAATAGTAACCTGAATTATATACATATATATATATATATATATATATATATATATTTTTTTTTTATTTTTTATTTTTTTGACATCCGAATGTTGTAACGAACATTAATCATTCTAACGATTTATCGAAAGTACTTAACCGACGTCTTAAATACGGTGGGTAACACGTACACGTTGTATAGAATACGATTAATATTAGAATTGGGAACGGTATGAAGATAGACAACATATCTGGCACAGTAAAGATAAGGAAGAACTTATTAAGGAAACTTATAGGATGGGGTGCGACTGCAAAGTGCTGAGAACAACTGTAGCGCTCGCCTACTCAGCGATGGACTATTGCGCGCACCTATTTGGCTGATACTGGGAAAATAGATGTCCAGTTAAAAGCCGCAATGCTGCGGATAATTAGCGGTACATTAAGGTCGACGAATAAAAACGGGTTTCCTTACTCACGTTGCTCCTCCGAAATTAAGACGAGGTAAAATTGTAATTTACCGCTCGACCAGAAATGGAGCACAAGATTAAACATTAAATAGCGTGCGATACGGGAATAAATCCGAATTTCGTTACATGTACACCGTTGTAAGATCTGCGACGCTAATTTCGCAACTGCAGATTTGATCACGTAGCTGCGAGTAATATAATGTCCAGCGATGTCGTAGCTAGCAGAACGCTCGACTATCATCGTCGAATATATCGATGTCGATCGTGAAAGTTTAAAAGTGAATAAATATTTTATTAAAATTGTAACATTGTTATATTCAAAATGAATAAATTTGATTACCGAATGGTGAGAACACATAGTGACTCAGCGTCTTGAATGCATTAAACTATTTTTAGAACTAATCACTATGTTAACGAAAAATACAACCATCTGATAACGGCGAATCTTCGAAAAGAACATGTTCGTCAACGAACAGTAGAACTATCTGATAATGACGAGCCTTCGTAAAAAACTAAAACAGTATTTCTATGTAGCGGTTCCTTATGATAAATATATCGATTGGTTGAAGCAATTACTACTCCTACTGCTGACAGATTTCGTTAGGATCGGTTCGCAGTGGAATTTCGATTTTACAACACAAACGATATTTTTGCTAGCGCTCGTCATTCGTTTAAGCTTCTATCCGTTCGAGCATTATTCGGTAAATAGTTCATTTGGTTATTAACCCTTAACTACATTTAACCGGTCAATTTGATCAGTACATGTTTTTATTTCTCTCTTTTTTTTTTGGTTTTTCAAGCTCGAACTAATGTGTTTATACCTTATGTTGTAGACGAGTTATTTTAATATAAAAGTCGCTACCGGTCAAAAATATCGATTGTCCGATGTAATATTAATATTATTTCGCTTTTCAATTGCCACGCGCAAACTCGCATAAGCTGGATGTCTAGACAGCAAAATTCTGAAAAAAAAACAACAAAGTAGACATACCCTCGCATTTTTACCTAATAGGCGAAGACTTCTAAAATCCAGCTTATATGGAAATATACCCATGGCAAAACAACGCTATCTTATGTAACAAAACCAAATAAGATTAATCTCTCCAATGCACCGTAATGAAGGTAATAATATTAATGGTAAATCATAAATTATTGATTTTTACTATAGAAAAAAAAAGGAGGAGTTGACAGCTTAGATAAAAAAGACAGTATATATTCACTCAGTAGAAGAACAAGAAGATGGCCCATGGCAATCTTTTTTAGAATGATAGATATTATGTCAATGCTTATGTCACCAATCGTACACTAACTCCGTATAATTTTACAAAATAATTCGGAATGACTTTGGTAACGCTTGAAATGAAACGGTGATTAGCGCGACAAGTCCGATTATGTATAAGTCGCGTACTAATGAGATAGACGAATGTTATAACACTGAGAATGGACCAAGTACATGGATATCAGAACAACTTGCGAAAAATTTCCGTTGAAAAATGAACAGTCTAATTTGTAAAACGTCTATATGTATAGAATGTACGTTTTTGTAAGAGCCCTGCGGTCTAAAAAAAATACGCATTTATAAAATACATTGCACGTTTTTACATAAATATTATTTTTTTAAAATTTTTAATTTTTTTTTTACGTTTAATCAACCATCTTATAATTAAAAAATAATATTTAATCACCTTTTACACACATATATATGAATATTCCATAAATTATGTTTAAAACTTAGTAAAACGTTTTTATTAATATACTTTTTTAATTTTACTTCAAATTGATTTTTTTTTTTAAATGCACACAAAAATGTCACAAAATTATTTTAGTATAATTAAATATTACTATATTTAAAAATTTAAGCAGATATATTAATTTAAACAGGTCGGTCAAAATCACCGGTTGCCTGTGAAACAATATGTCCGTGGTTAAATATAATTTTGTAATTATTTCCCTCGCTTTCATTATGGTTATTTCTTCGAAGTTGTTTAGAAAATAGATATTGCGCTGTAAAACTAAATGATATTAACAGCGAAATGCAGAAATCAGGCGTGTCCCCAGAGCAGCGTGTTAGGATCGTTATCTATATAAATGATTTGCGAAAATTAGAAATAAATGTATATACAGCTACACTGATGACACAGTATTTTTTTTTTGATTATGCAAACTTGATACAGAAGTTACTTCGAGAGGATGTCGATGAAATATTTCGGTATAATAAATTATTTACGTATAAGACGAACTACCTAATCTATAGAAATCAGGACAAAATAGATTGCAATTAAATAAATCTAGGATAATATATAACTAGGATTACTGAAATTAAATATCTCGGCGTTTTATCGGATAGTAAGTTAAATCGGAGTGCCTAGTTTACATGATCGAAAATTGAGGAAAATTAATTAGACGTTTTATTATTTCGAAACGATTCTTCTGGACGGAACATTTGAAGCGTTTATACTTATTATTGTATCAACCAGTTCTCTCTTATCTATAGCATAGTTTGCTGGGGTGGATTAGCTATCGTGTAAAACCTATCGAATGGTTACAAGAGTCTATCTTTTAAAAACTGTATTTAGCAATAAATGGTCATCGAATGACTTTTTACCCCGATACCCGAGTTATAGAAGTTGCAAATCTTAAATTTTGTATCGAAAAACGCGGCAAAATATAACGATTAATAAAGAGAATATCCGAAGCAGAAGTTCCGTTCTTCGATGAATGCAAATAGCAGTCTAAATATATAACAGCGCGCTTAAGGAACTGAAATCTGATTTATTGAATTACAAACGTCTCCGGAGGAAAATATTGATGTGGTGTCTTCTAAGTGAATCCAGAGTATGAGTACAAGTAACACGACATACATTAGTAGTAGTCGACCCGGTGTACAGAGTGGCGTGTCCAAATTGTTTATTTTATTTAACAATTAACGCCCTTCGTATTGCTCGGGATTGTACGACCTTTATCGAAATAAATTGTGTTTATTTATATACAAACTGGACGCACTGATCGTTATTTTATTTATTTATTATATCTTATTATTGATTTTTGTCAGGATTATATATATATATATATATATATATATATATATATATATATATATATATATATATAAAACAAAGTAATAATTATAGTATATATATATATTTTTCTATAAAGTTTAGATTGTGGAATGTAGTGATTTTTTATACTTGATTACAAAAAACAGTTAAAAAAATTCGATTTAAATTAATATTTTATGTTTTTATATATTTAATTTTATTTATATATAGCTTGATAATGGCGTAGTTGCCGAAAAGCTTTGCTTAATAAATAAAGTTTAGTGATTTTAACTGTTTTTTGTAATTAAATATTTTTCTATGTTCATATTATAACACGACCGGTATAGCGTATTAGTGTACGTACGTGGGCTGCGCACAAGTTAGTTTATCGCGTTATTGACTTGTTCGTTTAAAGAATATAAATATATTATCCGAAACATTTTAACCCTCCAAAAAGGAGTAATATTCTGTCCACGATGTTTGGCAACATATATATGGAAGAGAATTCATCATGAGGAAAGCCTAAGATGGTTTCACGGGAAAAATCAAAATCGGCGGTGAATATATAACCAACTTTACGGCTGACGATGACGCTTAGAACCGAAATGAACGATTTATGCAATTAGAACAGGAAAGCCGTCGGGCAGGTCGGTCTATTAACAAGACGAAGATCAATAGTTAAAAGGCCAAATCTACAGACGAGCCTAAAACTTATAAGGCAGTTAATATACCGCGGCGATTACTGGCCATTAAAAAGAAATAAGACGTAGAATCACTTATCGGCGATGGCTCTATACGTAGAATCTGGAAAGACCGATTTCCGAATGCAAAAATAAAATCCGGACTAGCGAACACGCTCTTATTATATTCTAGTTATAGATTACCGATTAACTAGTTTGTCTATGTACATTTTGCTATATATAGAAATTGTATCATCGAAATTATCGATATAATAATTATTATCATTGCATTTGTTTTAATTGATATTATCGATTATTTTTATCGTTATCGTCGATAATGTCGTTTTTAATCTAGTGTATATAGGTACGGAGTAATTAGCATTATTACTGTAATAGTTTGCATGTTACCTTTTAAAAATTGGAAAAACATCGAGTACAATTTTTTTTTTTTACTTCTTGGCAACGAAAGAAGAAACGCCGCAGAAAGCGAAAATCGCCGATGGGCTCGAGACAAATTGTCGTTGTTAAATCCCGAGCCCCGAAAGTATTTCGCATCATCCATTTCTATTTCCAACCTCTGCGTATTCTCATTTTACCTGCTGTCACCTCAAACCACGTACACACAAATATCCATCATATATATATATATTTCTGTACGTATATACGCAACTTTTGGCCATTTTCCACCGAAATTGTACGAAACTGTCGTCTATTTTTTATCTCTTTCGCTCAGACCACTTTTATTAGGAATTCCAAAATAACGGCTATAGCGAAAATCCTCTCTTCTATACTATCAAATTCTTGATATTTCGTTTTTCCTTTTTGGACGCACTGTACGTAGAAAATGTATCGTTAGATGAATATTTTTATACGATGCAAATACTGCAAATTTACGGCTTTATATATTATATATATATATTTTATTATATATATATATATTATTATATATATATTTTAGGTAATATTTCAAAATTCTTTTCGGTTTAAAACGCGAACATTACCGGATATTGGAATGTAACCGAACTAAATCACACGCGTATACATACGAAAATACAAAAACAAAAAAACCAAGTAAAAAGAAATGAAAAATCTTCGAATTATTTTCCAACGGCAATTTCAGTTTGAGACAGATTAATGTAAACAAAAAAAAAAGAAAATTGAGTGTTATTGTTATTTTTTGAAAATGAATTTATTTAATTAAACTAAACACGTTTGGTAATTTTTATTATTATTATTTAAACATTTTGCCTCGTAAAATAATTTATATACTTGCGTTAAAAATGACCGAACAATCTTTTATCCGTCTAATCTATTTATGTTAATTAATTCGTTTATTCGATAACAATATTTATTTTACTCGACTTTTTTCTTATATAGTCCTTCGTGCGGGTAATAAGGTTTATTTACGATGCCCTTACAGCCTACCTCAACATGATAACTTATTAACACATATTTCTATAAACTCGGACAACTTCTATAGAAATATCGCTAATGTAAATTCTCAAGATGAACAAGAGACAATACGTTATAAGGAGGATCATTACGAGACGAGTAGTAATTTAAATGTTATTAAAGAAGTACATTCGAGGAACACGTGATCAGGATCGTAAATTGCACGTCCAGCGTGCATAGGGCAGTAAGGAGTTTCTCTAAACTGTATAAGGTACAGGCGGTCCGGCAACAAGCAATACCCGAACCGCAATCTGCTGATAAGTACAACTACTCTCTGCTTAATGTTTTTAAAAAAGTAAAACCCTAGGAAGAGACGGTTGCAATTGATAGTATCTAGAAGAGGCGAGTATACATTCCGCATATATCTGTTCCTCGAGTTTCTTATGTTCCGACTGTATAAAATGTACGATATCAAGTGATGATACTGAAGAGAATAACCACACCACTAGAATATTTATTAATATTACCGGCGAAGTTTCGACATAGATTGGTAGATAACTTGGTCTGATTAACGATTTCGAATAATTTTAAAGTTGTTATCGTAATTTATTCGCGCTATTATTGTTTCATACGTCTATATTTCGCGTGTGCATCATAATTTTTACAGTAATATATAAAACGTAATTTTGTATTTCGCAAAAATTTAGAAACACGATAGGCAATATTTGCCACGAGGATTCTGTTACTGAAATGGTACGACCCGGACCAGAATGTATACAGGTATGCTTCACAGACTATCAAAAACCCGTTCGATACGATTAGACACCAACTATTGATGGAAATTCTTCTTGGCGATATTAATATAAGATTTTTCCAAGTCGTTATATATGACGAAACAAGTCCGAACTTTTACTATACGAATATTGCGAGTAATATGTTTTTTTATTTAAATTTTTACATATTATTACGTTAATTGCGCTATTCGGTAGGGATGATTTTTCCGGTCATTTTGTAATGATATTTACAAAAATTGTGATTACGCGTAAAGTTAAAATATTAATTACCGAAAATATATCCATTCGATCTTTAAACTGAAAAGAAAAACCGTTACTATAATATTATACAGAAATTAATTTTAGACAGTCGAAAAAAACTCGTACGACTTGTTTGTGCAAATTGAAACGATGGTCAACGAAACAGAACAGTTTACTAATTAAAAACAACTTCAAATAGCAACTTTTTTTTTCTGCAGCCGGGTTATAATTAATTATTCTCAGTTTCGTCCGGAGCAGCCACCGATAGAACTTAGCTTTCCTTTTAGCGCGAACTATTTTAAAAATTCGAAGAAGTCGACGAGGTGATAGAGCGTGTAAATGTTAAAAACGAGCGAGCGAGATAAAAGGATTTATAATCACGAAGAGAGATAGGAATGGAAAATACAAAGGAAAATGTATCGTATCACCGTCGTTCACTTAATTAGCATTAGATGACGTAGCGTTGTATATATATATATATATATATATGTGTGTGTGTGTGTGTGTGTCCATTGGCAAAATGAAAGTTTGGCCTATACTTAAAACTGAAAGGGGTGTATAAGGGACATTAGTTTTTGCCCAGTTAATAGGTAGCCCATTTACCATCCATTATTCTTGGACGGTAGATCGACCACCACCTCGACTTGTTCTTCCTCTTCTATCGCGAAAACTACTAATTTAAGCTGAACGCCAGTTCAAAGACTGAGAGATGGAAGGTAAAGTACTAACGCTAATGTATTAGACACCTAAACCACCTCAAACCGATGACACACACACACACACACACACACACATATATATATATATGAAGAAAAAGAGAAAGTGCTAGAGAGGAAGAAAGAGAACGGATGGGTTCAGAATACGATGGACAAAAGTTTAGAAGAACCGCGTTAAGTATAAGAACTGAAAAGGGTTTGCACACCACGATGGACGGCGAAGATTTTAGAGGCGAGTTTAAGGATATGATGACTAAGACGGTTTGTACGGTGGCCCTTCTGTCCGCAGTAGTAGCACCGGCGATGCTGATATATCGGTAAAGGACACCCGTTTCACCCAACCCAATCTCTACATCATGTATATGTGTATATCTATATATATATATGTGCAAGTCGGAGCTTTTATTAAAGCCCTGTCTTTTCGCAATACACAGATTAGAGCCGTTGGTCTTTCAGGTTTTAACGGTCCCTTGGTCCGTCTTTCTGATTCCGTTATCGTTTATATAGCCACGACGATGGTAGTCTCTCTCTCTCTCTACCTTTCAGATTTACTTTTCTTTAACCCTCGTATTATCGCCGCTGCCGTTTCCACTACACGACACAATGATAATAATAACAACGCCAACAACATCAACAACCTATTTGGCGCTGAATTTCGCTCATAAATCACCTCGTTTTCCATGCAGATCTCGATGCTGTTTTTCAGACGATGCCTCTTCTTTTACCGCGTACTGGTTGTCGTTATTATTGTCGTTGTTACCGATGTATCGTTACTATTACCCAAAGAAAATCCGACATCATTTTGAAGAAAAGCTTCGTCTTTTACATATAGTAAATACAGTTTATTTTTTCTCCCTACTGGACGGGGTTCCGTACGAAAGCGACTTTTTATATATATGATATATATGTATTATATGGATATACAGGTCATACTAGATTTGCACTCGAAGTTTGCAACAATGATGACCTCGACGCAGTACAACGATTGTTAGCCTTTATTCCCCTTTTTTAGATTTTTTCATTTTAAATTAAAGTATACGCATATGCGCATGCGTGTCCATTTGTATATAAAGACTAAATTAACTAATAAGTTTTACGTGTCTCACTTTATCCTTACATCATTTACTCCGGACTGGAACTGAGCTAATCCTACGGCTTCTCCTTATTTAACGGCTGTACCCACTTGCTACGCTTTCCAGTACGTTTCATTTATCTGCAGTGATTTATTCAGAAAAAACGCACCAGTTGAGCAGCGTACAACGTAAATTTTTGCCGATTCACTTTATTTGGTTGTTCCGTTCACAATAATATGATTTCCGAAGTCTAGAAACAAATATACATATAAATATATATATATATATATATATATATATATATATATATATATATATGTATACGTATACATGAATGTTATATATGTATCAGTACATTTATATACATACATATACACCATAATATACCTGTATGCAAACACACGTGTATAACTATATGTTACACGTACATATACATACATATATATATATATATATATATATATATATATATATATATATATATTCATATTTTTACTAATTTATATACACACATAATCTATAAATTTGCATAAGCATCTGTGTATATTAAATATACATAATACATATATATAAGTATGTATATGCATTTATGTGCGTACGTGTATACATAACCTCCAACACGATGGGTGGAGTAGTTAAAAACGTTGACTAGATTGAGCCTACACGAGGCGGTGTTGACAGACTAAAATGGAATGGACGCAGTTAAAATATTAATTTCATAATATCATCAATGGCCGTTAGATGGCAAAAGCTAGAACGAAGGATATGCGTTGAAATTATTTTGTTGTAAAAATCGTTTTAAGCTATTGAGGTCCAAATGAACTCGAATGACCGATAATCGATGCGATTTTAATGATTACCTACTGATATTGTGTTTTTGAGTATTTGATACTTAAATAATTGTTGCATTAACGCGAGTATTTAATTTAATAATCGTTTATATATTTTCCTGGATTAATTGATACGATTTTCATACATCCATAATTACACGCAAGATGATGTTTTAACGATCTTAGGAAACAGTGCTGTACAAATATAAGAAACCGTTATTATATACATATACTTCGTGCTATCCTCAATTTAAATATAGTGGTATCCGTAACGTGCCGTTTAGAAACACGTCACGTGGTTAATATATATATATATTTTTAAATATTATGTAAATCTCCATATGCCGTTTGTAACTACCAGGGTTATTACAGCGTAAGGAGACGTGTGTCTAGTTTATATGCATGCTAGGAGTCCACTTTCTCTTGTAAAAGCCAGAATACTACCTATTGATTGAGGGTTGTTTGAGAGTATTTTGTATATGGGGCACTGTATTTTGTATTTTAGCCTGTGTGGTGTGAGTGTTTGGCAGGTGTAGATTTTGACTGTAAATGTCCGCATAGGGGGCAGTTTGTTGGTGGAGGACTTTTGGTATAAAGATAATTGTGCGATATGGCTGTATGACCCACACGTAGACGGTTTAGGGTACCATATTCTTTTCTGCTTGTGCCACCCGGAGGCCACCAATGTTCTATGGTTGATTTTATGCTTCTAAGGAAGGTTGTTTGTGGGGTCCAGTCGGTGGTCCATTCCTGTTTACTTTTATTCATGAGTACGTGTACTAATGTTGATGGAGGTGGTGAGTGTTCTAAGACTGGTGAAAGTACCATAGAGAGAGCTTCAAGGTCTACTTTATCACTACTGCGATCCACAGAAAGCGGATTTCCCTTCCTTCCTTATGTATAGATTGTGCTGGATTTCTAATATTATGGTATTTTTATTGTCTTGACGGCATATTAAGTGTGGAGAGGAGAGGGAGTCTGTTATAACCAATGCTTTTTAATGTGGAAGTTCAACTGATCTGATGTACTGAATACAGTACATAATTCCATATCACTCTGCATCCTGCATCCATCGCTTAGTCGGATTGAGTGTAGTATATTATCAATTTGGTAAGAACAAGCTTCTGGTGAATTTTCGCCGCCTGCTGTAGATTGTGTGTGTGTAGTCATTGTGTTTTTCAAGAGTGCTTAATACCATTTCTTTTATATTTGTGGGGTGTGTAGATTTATTGTGCTTTTTTGAGAGATAAATCTATTTTTGTTTCGGAAGGGTCCCAAGGAGGTATGTTGATAGTATGTTCAGTAGGTTTAGTATAGGGTCATTTGCTGTACGTTCTTTAATGTATGAAAATGTTTTATTGTAGCTAAGCAGACGGCTTAAATAGAAGTAAGCATGATATTTTCTGTAGTATATAAGTGTAAAAGATCTACTAATGCACACAAGCTCTTTGATGGTGATGAGGGATGTACTGCAAGGATGGATAGAAGTCCAGCATGGTATATTGTATCTAATATTTTTAATATAGATTTACTGGCTGTTGAGTATACCTGGCACCCATAGTTGATTCGTGATAGGATTATAGATTTATAGATATTTAAGATGATTTGGGTTTTTATATTGTATTTTGGACTTGATAAATATTTTAGAATTGGGAGTAGTTTTAAGCACCTACTCTTGACTTCAGTTATATGGTAACGCCAGGTTAATTTGGAGTCGAACAATAAACCTAGGAATTTTACTCTTGCTTTGGCTGTTAAGGGAGAGTTATTTATACTTAAAGAAAAGCTGGGAGATGATAGACGCCTCTTATGGAAAATAATGTATGATGATTTGGATGTAGAAAAATATAAACCTTTCGTATCAGACCATTGCTGCAAACGATCTAATGTTTTTTGTAGGATTCTTTGTGCATTAGAAGGAATACTGGATGACAAGGATATATTAAGATCGTCAATGTAAAGCCGAGCGGTAACAGGCTGCGAGATATAATTTGCTATGTCATCGATATATAACATGAACAAGGTTGCACTAAGTGCATAGCCTTGTAGAACACAGTTTTCAGTCTGAACTGGTGTTGATTTTGACAAACCGATCTTAACTTGAAAAGTTCGATTGTTTAGGAAACTGCGTAAATAGTTGCCTAAATTACCGGTTATTATTAATAGTCCATGTCGCCACAAGCGGTCAAACGCTTTTTCTAAATCGATGAATACAGCATATAAGTGCTGTTTATCATGTTGTGATATTAATATCTGCCTCTATAAAGTGAGAAGATTGCTTAATAAATACTATTATTAATTATTTAACCAACAGGAAAGTTAGGATAAATTTTGCTGTATAAAAAAACATTTCTTGTGGAGTACCTCAAGGTTCTATTTTATGGGAGACTCTGCGGAATGTTTTATATTCGTATGTAGATAATAATTTGGAAATCTGAACTGTTGAAAATGGATATAACGCCGAATTTATTAGTTTTGCGGACGTCCTGTACGCGGTAATTAATCTTAAGAGTCGCTTAGAAATTTATAGTATCCGAAATATTTTTAAGAAGCTTCAAATTACTTTTGATCGACTGGCTTCGAATTTTCTGTTGATAAATCGAAAATTATGGTAATTAGTAACAGGCAGATTACTAAATTAAAAAGTTAACTTAAGAAAATCAATTTAATTTATACCATTACCCGGTGGTTAAATCTTTTAAATATCTAGAAATTATTCTAGATGATAAATTAAAATTTGACAAATATATAAAATTCCTTCTAAGCTAATAAACGATTTAACATTAAAAGCTGAATTATGAAAACGTCGCACCACATTTGAATTACGCATATATATCGATATCATTTTTCGTGTACTGAAGAACCTGGTTTCTTTAGTTGCAGCTGGCCAACCATTTTTTTTCCAATTCTCCTTGTTGACCAGTATGTTCACGATCTCTTTATGCGTCATTTTAGTTCTGCCTTTTACTTGATTCGTTTTTTTTTTACAAATTTCTCTCGAATATGAGGCGTTTTGATACAGTAGGTATCTATCATTTTTTTTTACTTACCATATCCATTAATTCCTTTTCTTTCTTTATATATATATATATCGATTTATGATATATACGTTACTTCTTTAACTTTCCTATTGTGCATTGAAGGCATCGCGGTTAGCTTGCAAGAGATCGATTTTTTCGGTCAACTAAACATTTTTCGCTTTCCAAACTTTCTTTTGGATTAATTTATTCGTCTCTATATGTTTTTGATTCATCGCGTTTAAGTAATCTGTAGGTCATTATAAATCTTCGTTCATCCGTGTCCTGTTTCTGTTCCTTTTAACACGTCAATTATCTCGTTTAAAACGCGTTGTATTTATTATCCAAACTCACCATATTTTTATAAATATTGTGTACGTTTGTTTCACCGTTAAAGATGTAGTCCATTACATGTCTAGTTTGATATCAAACACATATATACGAGCTTTCTGATGGTAGTATATTAAGAAGTTGTCGAATATAATACTTCGTCTAGAATTATTTCCAGTGAAAACCACGTCCTGATTATTCAAAAAATTTTTAACGTTTCGAACGGACTTACACCATTTATCATCAGAAACGAACTAAATCACAGACCCCTGAGTTGTTTCCTTTTATAGGCACTTATCAATCGGAACTTTATATTTCCAGGCTGTGATTGGTCCCACCGTCAGCTGATATATCACCTGATAATACTGCATGGTGATTGGTCGATTCTTCTGTAGTCATTATATTTCCAGGGGTATGATTGATCCTACCGTCGGCTGATTCATCACCTGATATTCCTGTATTGTGATTGGTTGGTTCTTCTGTAATCGATGCCTGGTTAGCAACTTCAGTAGGATATTTTAATTTTTCTCTATTGTTTAATAATACTGGTTTCCAAGCGACAGGTAGCCGAAATCCATCTTCTCTGTTCAAATTATCATGCTTCTCTATTTCAATAGCCTCTTGGACATATTTTTGCTCCTTTACCAATACCTTCCTCTCCTCAAAGTCTATAGAGTGACCAGCTGTAATTAGATGTTCTGCTACTGCTGATTTACATACGCGTTTATATTTACAATCTGTAACATGCTCTTTAATGCGTGTATTAATAGACCTTCCAGTTTGTCCAATGTAGTATTTCCCACACGAACGAGGAATTTTATACACGCCGGTGGTATGACCGTCGGGAATTTTATCTTTATTATTATTTAGCAGGTTCTTTATCTTTTTCTAGGTATCAAATACTGTTCTTACACTGTTTAACGACTACAGAAAAATCAATCAATCACAATACAGGAATATAAACTGATAGTAACACCAATCATAGACCTGGAAATATAATGACTACAGAAGAATTGACCGATCACCATTCAGTATTATCGGTTGATGTATCAGCTGACGGTAGGACCAATCACAACCTGGAAATATAAAGTTCCGATTGATAAATGCCTATAAAAGGAAACAACTCAAGGGTCTGTGATTTAGTTCGTTTCTGATGATGAGTGGTGTAAGTCCATTCGAAACGTTAAAAATTTTTTGAATATTCAGGACGTGGTTTTCACCCAGAATAATTCTAGACGGATGGAAAACAACCATGAAAGTTTTAATAAATGAATATAACGCTGTTTACATCTTTCGAGTGGATTTTAAGGATGCGAATAAATATAGCTAATTGATAATTAACGTTGAACTAACGATTAAATTCTATAAACTCGAAACGAAAATGCACAAAGAAAAAAAATCGTCGAAAATTCATTTTATTTTATTATTTCAATTGTTGCTATTTTATAATTTTTAATAATAAAAACATATTTTTTTATTTTGCCTCGAGAGTGGCCATTTTCGTTTAATTTTTGTCTCGGTAATGATTCATTTCGACGCAATAAACAATGTTAGTAGTTACATCGTATACAGAACATCGTTGTAAATTTGAGTTCGTTTACTTGTCTAGAAACTTTAATGGATTTAGAGACCGGAGCAATAATAAACGGGCACCGAATTAATTGCTGGTTAAAAGTAAAGTACGCTCGTAAAAGGTTTCGAAAAGTCCTTCTGGACGATATACCTATATATAAGCGAACACGTGTAACACTATATATATATATAACAAACTAAGCCTCTCCAAAATTTTACCGAGTTATCTTCTAATGATGAGAGAAGACAAAACTTATTAAGATGTATATACATATATATTGCAATAAGTTGTAAAGTCGTTGTGATAGTGTTGGTTGTATTTAAAAGACTCGCCTGTAAATTATTAGAGAGAGATGGAGACAGACAGAGAGAGATAGCAGCAGTAATGAAGTAGATGTACATTATTATAGTTCGACAGAGTGAAAAGGACCGACCAAGAAACAGCGTATAATAAAGATAAGCTTCGGTCATCCAAGTCGCAGTAGCCGTTTGAGGATACTCTGTAATTTCCTCTTTGTAGCGTAAGTAGTGGTATAGGTACTGTGTACCTCGCGCCTCTGCGAAAGACGATTTTAACGTTAATGACGATTACGATAGTGACGATGATAATATCAGTCACGATGATGTTCGTTTCTTTAAAGCTTAAAAGTCGGACGGTTTGGGCCGCGTGTGTCCCTTTAACCGATGTCGTTCGTCACCCGTTTGTTCATTCGGTCATACGCTAAAGTCGATGATGGAAAACTTACAGACGACTCTCCCAACAATAAGAGTTGTAAACTTAGTTACCGACCTCTTTAACTTATACCCGTAGCCGTTAGCTCGCGCGACACCTGAATTCAAAATGTCAGACCATCCCTCGGACAAAACCTTATCCCCGACTTGCTGCTGCTAGCGCTTCTGCTGCCGCTTTATACACGGTTGTTCTTATACTTAAACAGTAGTGAAAACTGTGTGAGAGAGCGAGAGAGAGGAAACCTCTACCGCGGTAACTAGGAATAAATCCCGCATATTAATCAAAGTCAGCTTTAATTTTCCTTCTTATCATTCTACGTATTGTACGTGAGTTTGCGCGTGGATACGTTTCTACGCTCGTTCAACGTGTACACTGACTGGATTTACTTACCGGTTGAATATAATTTACATATTTAGGGACAGAGTGACAAAGAAAAGAAAAAAAATATATATAACCTCGTCCTCGGAATCGTCTTTTATATTAACCGAATAAAAATACAACCGATGAAACTGCGAATGTAGATGACACGCTTTTTCCATATTGATCTGATTATAATATTAGCCCAATGATAAATATTAAAACAAACTCGCTCGTTACTGAACTAAGATACGTCTAATGCTGAACGCCAATTAAAAATTTCACTTTGAAGCAACTTAATATCACAGGCATGAGGCAGATATATATTATATATATGCATTTTGGTATTCTACTTATTTACAAAGCATATCATTATGAACAATGTTTCCAGAACTCACTTTTTATCACTATACATTATATCAACGCCAAATATATTTCACGTTTGTCCACTGAAGTATTTACATTTGTAGCTGATCTGATTCCTTACATATATAATGTATATTTGCATATATATATATAAACAAAAATACACATATATGTGTACATATACATATCTATCTGCATGTATATATGTGTACGCGTATATGTATATAGGATATTGAAAATATAATGGACAGATCATGTTACAAACAAAACGGTAATGGGAAGAATTTGAGAAGAAAATAAACTTCAAGTAATATTGTTAATAAGATCAGAGTAGGCGGATCATTCATTGATTGTCACGCAAGTATATATATCATTCGAAATCAATAACAGGAAGGCGAAGGCTGAGATTGATCACTTCGAACATGCCGTCTCGTGAACTGGTTGAAATTATAGGGCATATGAAATATAGTACGATGTATACAAACTACCGAACAGTAGATGCGACCGATATGATTATCATATATGTATATATATCTGCTTCGGAGTACTTTGTAAATTCTGGAACTTCAACCGGAAAAGGGCACGTTCAATGAGACGTTAGTCAAATAATCAATCGCAGATCAAAAGCGGCCACTAGCCGAAAGTCTTATGCAGACGATTGCAATAGTGACAGGACAATGATACAGGAGTATGCGGATGAGCAGTTTGAGGAATTGCCTACCGAAAATCCGCAAAATCTTGTGATTATCTGATCCTTAGCGAGGTTTCGTCGCAGTTAGAACTGCGCTTAGGATTTTGGATCGAAAGAACGGCTTACCCCCACCCATAACACATATTTCCGTCTCTTTAACTTTCCATAACTCAATTTTTTTTATTCCTCAACTTTCACAAGTTAAACATTTCCTTCCGGTAATTTAAATTTTTCTTCCGTATTCTTGACCCCTCACTACCTGCGTTACAACTTCCACGTTCCCGAAATGCGCTAATAATCTCACGAATCTGTCATTTTCGATATGGTATAAATGGAAGGAAATTCTTTATCCACATAATATAGGTTTTTAACAGGCGTGTGGGGCAGTGGATAATTTTCTGAATAATTTAAAGCACGGAACTGTCTAGGCGGAAACACATTTAATCATCAAAACATGCTGGGAAACATGAAACAACATGCAATATAAGAACACTTTCAGATAATAAGGAATCCACAATTTGAAGAACAGCGGCAATAATATACGAACTTGAAGTATTTAAAGCAGATATTTCGGTGTTAACTGAAACTGTCAGATAATGGTAAAATCATCGAAGATACGATTGTAATGGAAACACGCTGCTCCAGGCATAGAACACCGTGTTGGTATTTCAGTCGGTAACAAAATCACCCAGTGTATCACGCAAGAACCAAATTTGTTTATGTATATATGAACCTTTCCACACAGTGGATAAATTGCGGTTATCAGTACATACTACCTTAATGAGCTCAGATAAACATAAATATAAATTTTACGCGAATTTACAAAACGTATTAAATAAAACTGGTCGAAGGAGAAATTTTGTAAATGTAGGCGATTTCAGTAGGGCAAAATTAGAAGCGTATTATTTTAGTCGATAGAGAATTGGTAAATTGTGCAGAAAATGTATTATATTTATTACAATGCAAATTATCAATTGAATATCGGCACTTAAATGCATCCTATGTCGAAGATAACGCGCATGATTGATTATGTGATCGTAAAGCAGGAAAAGACGAAAGGATATAATACTCGTGATATGATCACAAGCTGGAATGTTTTCGCTTTTGTTTTAGCCGTACATATCGAAGTTGGAACGCTGCGAACTATAGGTCAAAGACTTATAATATAAATCTATTAAAAAATGAACCATACGCCAGAAAAAAATTAAAGGTAAAATCGCCGAAAAAATTATGCCAGCAAGAATCTCATCCGAACATTGCGAATTGAAGAACGAAAAAATTAACGCAAAAATTTTAAAAATCTTCTAGAATACATAAATTCAAAACAACACGACTGGTTTATTGATGCGATTAGAAAAGTGAAACCGCAATTAAAAAAAAAAAAAAAATTCAAGTAATTATCACTTTTACGATGAAAAAATAAACAAATTAAAATAATCTGAAAGATTGGAAACATTTTCAGAGTCTATATATATACTTGATTACTAAAAATAGTTAAAATCACTAAATTTATTTTTAATTATGCGAAGCTTTTCGGCAATTACGCCATTGTCAAGCTATATACAGATAAAATTAATTAATATAAAATCATAACATATTAATTTAAAACTAAGTTTACAATTTTACACAAAAATGAATGTTTTAAATTAATATGTTATGATTTTATATTAATTAATTTTATCTATATATAGCTTGACAATGGCGTAATTGCCGAAAAGCTTCGCATAATTAAAAATAAATTTAGTGATTTTAACTATTTTTAGTAATCAAGTATAAATAAAAATCACTACATTCCACAATCAATAACTTTATATATATATATATATATTCGTATTAGAAATGAATGCATATTTAAAAGTATAATTACGTGATATATGTATATAAATATTTATGCGTAATAGGAATAAATCAACATAGTCAAAACAGTTCTGTTGCGAAACAAATTCACACACATCAGTAATATTACGATAGATCAGAGGAAAATACAGGAAGTATCAATTACTTAGGACAGATTCTAAAAGGCGACAATAGAATACAGGAGGAAATAACGAGAAGAATCAAAATGACCGCCCTAGCATGTGGAAAACTAAAAAATATTTTACAAAATAAGCAGATTCCTGTATGTTTGAGAAGAAAACCGTTTAATCAATGCGTGCTCCCGGTAATGACCTACGGGAGTTGAAACGTGGAATACAACAGTAGCGATGGAGGAAAGGCTAGGAGTAGCGCAAAGAATAATCGAAAGGAAAATGATTGGCATATGCAGGACAAGAAAGAAAATAAATGGCTTAGAGAAACAACAAAAATAAAGGATATAATACTAAGTATCAAAAAATTAAAATGGAGATGGGCTGGTCATCTGGTAAGACACCAGGAACTCCTTACAAATAAAGTGACAATGTGGACTCCAGAAGGAACCCGTAGAATATACAGACCATTGACACGTTGGGTTGAAATGAAATAAATTTTTTAGAAAAAAAAAAAAACGAAAAAGCGTACAAAACGATGTTTCTAAAGACTGGAGAATTTACAAGAAGAAAGATAAATGAAATACAATTTAAAAGTATAAAAGATAAAAGTGGTAAAAGACGAAAATAATGAAAAAGTATAAAGCAGACCCGAAAGAATATGCGAAGGATTTATACGGAATCAAAATAAGAGTGAAAAATTTGAAATAAATAAATAAATTAATTAATTAAAAGTGTATTTTCATCAGTTGTGATAACAACAACGAAACTTATCATACACGTGTACCGAAATGTACAAAGTCCTTACTGTGTATCGTGAAAGATATAGTAAGGATAATAATAATATTAAAAATAAAATTGCAGGAAAAATACCACAACCAAAACCGGCATAACGGAATTACAGCCAATATAAATAAGAGCAAAACTAGAGATATTATACATATAAAATAAAATAAATATATAAATTAAATAAATAAAATAAAACGGTTTTTCGGTAAATATAATTAAAAATTAAGCTACGCGCTTTAATGCGTTTAATTCTTATACCTCCTATATTTTAATTGTTAGCTAGTACCTAGGCGGTACGACGCATAAAAAATAGCCACCCTGTCATCCGTATATAATGCCATCTGCAGATTTTTAATTTTAGGAATATCGTTAATAAATAACGGCAATCTGCGGTACTTCAGCTAAGATCGATTTTGAAGTAGAATCGATGTTATTAATTTTAACCCCTAAAATTCCTATTTGTTAAATAATTATTTATAAAGCTGAAAATATAATTAGAAAATCTGAATTAGCTAAAATTTATACCTTGAAAACAATTACGAACAAAAGTCATAATTCAGTTGAAAATGTTATAAAATATAGAAGAAAGATACCAAATTTAAAGTAGTATCAACTGAAGCGCTAATAATAATAATAATAAAGAGATTATAATATATATATATGAAGCAGAAAATTAACGACTTCTTAGATGCAGTACCGATTGTACGTACCGGAGGAAAAAATTAAATTCTACAAAATGTGACTGTAAAACAATAAGTCCGAACTCTCGTTTAACGAACAAAGCTAATAACAAAAGTATGAGAAAATAAAGCGGGATGATATTTAAATGTAAAAATCCTATCGGCGGTAAACAACAGTAAAGAACTATTCATATGTTCCGTAGATTGCGAAAAACTAAAATATGAACGAAAATCGATTAATCGATCTAAAGACATTAATGAAAGTAGAAACATGGACAAGTTGGGAAAAGAAAGAGTTAAAAAAGGCGGACATACCGAGGAAAATTCAAAATATTACTCGGGACGATAAAGTTACAAACGAGGAAGTCGTAAGAAGAAAAATACAAATACTGAAGCCGGAGGAAAAGAAAATTCGATTGTGTAGGGCACGTTTTAAGAAGAAACTATTTACGTCAAGAAATCGTAGAAGAGGTAATGGAAAACAATAAAGCGAAATAGAAGAATAAAACTAAACCGTGATCTACGTTGTCGTCGAATGATCATTTATCGGAAAAAGTGAACTTGTCAACAGATAGAGTACCCATGATGATGTGTCGTATTGCATTGTATATATGTATATATATATATATATATATATATATATATATATACCTTCCTTTGATACCACTGTAATCAGCGTATAAATCTCCCAAATGATTTGCTTTTCGTTATTACATAGTCTAACTATTATTTTTTTATTTATTTTTCTAGCGCCACCTTGGTGGAGGAATTTACATCGTCTCAGCTATAAGTCGTCCTAAATCTAGTCAGAATACTTCGAAAAGGGATAGAAACTACGCAGGAAAAACTGCATAGCACAACTGTTGAAATCTTAGTCCCGAATTATTATTATTTTTTTTACAAAAATAAGAGTAAAAATATTAATTACACGGTTTCCAAAATTGTATCGTATATTAATTCTTAACTAAAATACACGGTCACTCAATGCCTCGATATAAAATAATAAAGCTTTTTCATTTTCATTATTAGCATAAAAGCTCTCCATTAATTTTATTTTGCCCGTTGATTTGTGTGAACTTTCATCGACTTAGTTTTATCACTAACTCAGCGTTTAATAGATCCCATCAAATACGACCTCTACATACAAGTCTTCTAAGCTTACTTCTTTTTAACGTTCATGATTAAAACGCTTAATTCCGTAACTGTCCAAAAAATAATATCGACGTCCGATGATATCCACCGCTGTTCGAAATTTCGACGATACGTTACCGTCTACTATCGTCAACAATATTTTTACGACGGTGTCTTTTCCTACAAGCGTATATTCAGGATCACGATTTATCATTTTCCAATTACCACAGTTTTTATGTTCGTGTTCTAAACTAGATTAATATTTTTAAATATCTTTGTCTTATTCGTCATCTTTTCTTATTCTACAATCTTCCTATTAAAAAAAAAAATATATATATATAAGCAAAGCGTATAAACTGCCAACTCATCTTCTACAGTAGAACTCCTAGCCATATTCAAAGCACTAACATATATTAATTAAAAGATACTGTAAAAAAGGATACACTTCAAGCGGATACAATCGCATACAGGTATATAATGAAGTAATGGATACATTAATATCGCCGAGATGAGATATATGAAATAGAAAATAAAATCATTGAATGGATACGTTACTCGGATTAAGCAAAAAACATACGATGCGTGGAGTAAGAAAAATAAATTGATATTTAAAACGAAACGGAAATAATTACCGCAATATACAGCAAACTACTTTGGTTTAAAATGGGTAACTTAGAAAGCAGCTACATTAAAATAATGTTAAGAATGAGAATGAATCACATGACAGATCATCTGGATAGAATGAAAATTATTGATTCGAGCCTCTGTGAATTCTGCGGACAAGAAGACGGATCTTTGAAAAATTTGATTTTGACCTGTTTAAGAGAAGGTCGTGAACAAAGTTTGTAGTAAGGTATGGAACAATGCCATTTGCAGTTCGTCGAATATTAGTAGAACCGTGTTCATCCGCAGCAAAAATGTTACATGAATTCGTTCAAAATAACAAGATCTGTACATTATAAATAAGGCGTATGTGTATAATTATGTAAAAATTAAGAACCTAGCATTAAACTGGTTCCTAGAAGAGGATACTGTAATCTAGTTCGCGAAATCGTAATTTTCCTTTTTCGAGCCACACGAAACCGCCATCTTAGCCGTCGGTCAATATTCCGATATATCTCACACAGTCTGTTTGCAGAATTACATTACCACGGATACATATCGGAGGGCATGTTACTTTAGTAAAGGTGGTACATTTTGGATGGATTAAATGTTATACGCCATTTATGCGCCTACTTTAGGATTCGATACAGATGATTTTGAATAGCCGTACTAGCATATTCACTAGAAAACGAAATTAAAGTTTGAAAACTAAATAAGTAAATAAGAACATAATATTACAAAAATCGTACGCGAATGGAGTATTATTTATTTTGAAAAATAACGCGAAATGTGTTACGGAAAGTACTCGAAAAGTATAGAAAGTCAAGAAGCAGACACGTATAGATGTGCCGAATGTATATATATAGATATATACGTTTTATGTATATAAAATGTATGGACCCGTATAATTTAACATTTTATATACATACATTTCTTTGTTTATCTTTCTATCTGGCTAGATATGTATATAGTTAAGTAGTAACGTCGCTAGTAAGAGGACTTCGGGCAAACGGAAATGTAATCTCTCTCGAGACACAATTCTTGGTTTCTTGGCGAGGGTGTTAGGAAACGTGTTTGGCTAAGAATTATATAATATTATATATATATATATATATATATATATATATATATATATATAAAGGATGGCGACAACGTCGACCGCAACTGCTACGGTCCCCAAAACCAAAATCCCATTCCTCTCCTAGAAAGAGAGGTAAAGTAGCAGAATAAGTAAGAAACAACTAAACGGTCCGCCACATACAGCCTTTAGATGGACGTCCGGTAATGAGAATTCGCGGTTAAGTCTCTACGGTGTCGTAATACTCTTTCGCTTTGTATATAATACAGGGTGTTACATCGTAGTACCGACCTTAAAACCTTAAATATACATTATCTTACCTACTTTCTCCGATGTTGGCGTGAGGAACGAATATAGAAAGAACCGAATAACGGCAAGAACAGAAATTACCGTACGAATAAAATTTTCTACAAACAGCAACACTGACGAGAACGACAACGACAACAGGCTACATCGTCAAACGGTCACAAGCTTACCGAAAAGGAAGAAAAAATTTATTTACCTGCCGCGACGCTATTTCGGTTGTATTAAGTTTTTGCCGTTACCGGAAGAAAAAGCAGAGAATAATGATAACAAGAGACGAAATGAGAATATGCGGTAAATACGCTTATCTCTATCTCCGTATCTTTCTAACTCTCTGCGGTTAGTTGCAACCGGACCTAAATAAACTCTTTCCTCAGGTCGGTCCTATATTCTTTTGTCTCATCAGTTTTATAACTTCCAAGTTGGTTTATTTAAGCACGCGCGTAAAACGCGTAAATCGCGGCCGAGGTTAATTGGTCGAGTTCGAAGAAACTCGAGCTTTGAGCTTTCCCATGTAGTAGCTTAAACGCCCGAAGGCTGATAAAGTAAGGGGTGTGTGAGAGTGCTTTAGGCCGTTCGGACGTTCACTGTCTCTTTCTAACCCTCTTCGTTTCTATATATATATGTATATATATATATATATATATATATATATATATATATATATATATATATATATATAACCGTCTAAAGCAGTGTCCGTGTATTATTGATTTGCATCATCATTTTCCTTCGAGAATAGCCGTAGGCCATTAGCGATGCCCGTTGCCGGCCGTAGTTCTTACTCATTTACATAATGCCTTTTCGCGAAATCTTTCCGCGATACTACCACCAAACACTCTACTTATTCGGTTAAAATTGTTGCAGAAGTAGTGCTAGTGTTAGAGTAATAATACTAAGGATAATAAAGGCAAAAGTAGGAATTGGCGAAGACGCTATTAAGTATTACTATACTCTATGGCCATTTCTTTAGACCGCTACAACAACGAACCATCCCCTACTACTAAGTTATTTAAACCTCACCATCGGTTTTTCATTCTAAATCACTACCTCTCACTCGTTCTTAGTCATTCTATCATTACTGCGTAGCTTTTCTTTTCTTCTAGTTAAATTCGTTCGGTCCGATTTCTTTGTCTGTCGTATTTCCTTCTTTTTTCCCTTCTTCTTCTCCTAATCCATTTTTTCTTTCAATTTTATGTATATATATATATATACATGTATACATTATCGAATGGACAATCCACCCTTTAACGTAATAACCGTGCACCATACAGGACTGCTTCTTCTTCTGACGGTATACTTTAAAATCGTAGCCAGTAGGGGAAAATTGGAAACAACGTTCTAAGTAGTGACATTTTCCAAGATGGCTCCCACACACTTGACCGCACGAACATGGCGCGTGTGCAAACTCTAAAAAAACTGTATATATATATATATATATATATATATATATATATATATATATATATATATATATATATATATATATATATATATATATATATATACAAACAACCGATGGCTAAGAAACCCTAAAAACTTGTTTAGAACAATGATTTATTATACCTTTATATTCCAGAACTGGATGTTCTCTCTTGCCTACATTTATTTTACACTTATAACTACTATTTCCAACTTCGGCCGTTTCACCACCTCTATTATACTCGTTTCTTCTACAGGACACATTCTCTTTAATGTTTTTCTTCGATAGTTCTGGCCACGTATTTCATTCTATGTCCGTCTGTAAAACCTCGTCTGCGTTGTTCCTTAGGTGCCTACATTAGAAAAACACTAGTTCCACACTCTATCACTCTAGCGCTAGATAACAGTTTCGCATTCGATCCGACTTTTTCCCCACTTTTGTAATTTTGTTTTCTTCAGCTGCAAACTATCGTCGTGCATATTAACATTCGCTTAACATCCGCTGCTATACGCGCTTATATATAATAACCGGAGTATAAACTTTTACGCGTTCGGCGGAAAATAGACCGCTTATTTCGGAACGATGAAAATCGACCCGTACTATTAGAACTTTGCAAAAGTTAGCTTATCTAAAGTTTTCCATTTCAAACGACGATCCGACTTTTTCTTCTGCTTATTTCATTTACGGACGTTTCTCCTCAACGTCGTAGACACGTAGCGCGAAACGACATTAATAAATAATAATAATAATCGACATTTCAGTAGTGACGACGGTGAAACAGTATCGGGGTGATAGTTCACCCTTTATCGTTGACAACTAACCGGAATCCGATCGTTTTAGCTTTTATTTCGGTCCCTTTATTCCGGACGATTATTACTGCCGAGACGTCGGACAGCTTTTCAGCTTGTCCGACAAAACCGAAACTCGTGTTCTCTCTTAGAATATGAAGTGACGGTCCTGTATATCCCACTCTATAATTCCCACTCTATAATTCCCACTCTATAATTCCCACTCTACGCCGTATATTTCGATTATAAAGTTAATACATTCGTCAGTGGTTTTTTCCCCTTTAAAATTTATTTGCGGGAATCCGGAATAAAATTATATTTCTAATTATTATTACGTATACTGTAGTATAATTAAAGAAAATAGATGCACTTGAAATGTACGCGTACCGTCGCATGTTGAACATATCGTACCGAGATCATGTCACGAACGCTGACGTCCCGCGTCGAATGTCCAAGAAAACGGAGCTGTTGCACACGATACAAAACTACAATACTTCGATCACATATCCAGACACCCGGAAAAATACCATCTACTTCAGCTTGTTCTAAATGATCAAATAGAAGGCAGAAGAAGACCAGGAAGAAGAAGAACATAGTGGCTAGCTGACTTGCGGAGATGGTATAGATGCTCAAAGAAGATTTACAGGAGGTTGCAACATCCGAGCCGACAATAGCTGAGATGATCGCCTAAACTGATGGCGTAGAGAAGAATAAGTAGTATAATTTTGATAAGAGTCAAAGTCAGTAAGTCGATCGATGAACCAACTGCAAATAATTATATTTAGGTTAAAATATATCGAAATACTTATTGTTGTATATATATATATATATATATATATATATATATATATATATATATATATATATATATATGTATATATATATAATTTATTTAAAGAAAAAATAACTTTATTGGAACAGTTACGCGTATAATACGCGTGACGCATATTCTCAATGGTACCCGCGATAACTAAACATATTTATATTGAAAACTAGCGTTGTATTAGAGCACACAATAATAAAGTATAATACGGGGATATTCGATTGCAAGTGAAAAAACACAAATAAATGAAAAACCTACAAGAAAACCAAAGAAAATTCCGTAATGCGTCGCAGGGTAGTTAGACACATATTGCGCACATCAACATTAATAGAATCGCCCACATACGTACGATCACATATACGTGCATCTCGTTCCATCTAATATTAACATTATGTAGTAATTAATTATAATGATAATTTATTTATTAGTATTAACCCCTTTACTTAGTAAGTCCACCGACACACCCGTGTCACCCGCTTTTGTATTTTTTTTTAACATAATACTAATTTAAGAACTCGCTTCCTAAAAACAATATATTTCAGCAGTTTAGAAGTTCCTATATTATCTATCGTTAGCAATTAGAAAACTTGTTTATTTTGTAGTCTTTTATCAGCTTTTTTCCCCTGCACTATTAAATATTATAAAATAACCTACGCTTAATTCTATACCTGAAATAACGCACGATAAGACTTAGCACGTCGTTTTTCTATTATTTATATATGAAGTGTATAGAAAAAATCTAAATACAGTTAAATCCATACACACGTTCGACTTGCGTATCACAAAAAAATCACAAAACTATATCAACAATATTGGGAAACCTACTGCACTCTCACACACACACATTTATCAGATTAAACCAAAATTAGGACACTAAATAATTAATTATACCAGAAGAAATAGCATTAGCCAGATTACGTATATGACACAACACAAGGCTCACCGCAGTACTTGCTGAATTGTGATCCTCCACCAAACTGCTCCGCATGTAATACTCAATTAACAATAAAACACGCGCTATTAGAATGTAAACAATACGATAATCCGTGAAATATTTACAAACTCACAAATAAAACAATACAAACAATATTACAAGATAATTCCCAAAATAATTGAAAAACTCCTAAAATTCCTCACACTTACAGGCCCAAGACGTAAATGATCTCAGTAATCGAGCGTCTTTAAATAAAATGAATAAAAAAATATATATGTATGAAATGCGTAATAACGAATTGTATACCTGTAGTGGTTTCTTCTTCTTCATCATCATCTTCATCATCATCGTATTCCCCTTTACAGGAGATTGCGTACATCGTTTCTCACATGCTGCGATTCTTGGCGTCTTTAACGATCTCCATCAGGATTCTGCTTGGTGAGTCATCCGGTGGATTTGCCGTCATCAACTCCATCCGCTTTATTCCTCTTGCTGGTTTTTCCTGTATTTTTCCTTGTATTGCCAGCAGAAAGACTCCACCTTCGCGGATTTTATGTGCAATTTCCTTTTTCTGTTCTTAACATCATCTACCATGTTTTTCCGTTTTTCTCCTATTTTTGATAAAACTGTGCCACATTGATTATGTAATCTTTCCGTGAAATCCGGAGCAGTCTTCGGTAACACCACATCTCGAAAGCAGTAAGTTTCTCTTCGCACTTCGCGCTCATAGTCCACGTTTCACGGGCATATTTCAAAACGGACCATACATAATTCATTATCCGCTTTCGTAAGGTGAGGTTCGTCGTTCGATTTCCAAGAACTTTGCTTAGGTTACTTAACCGTCGATAAATATGACCACCGATTAAAAATTGCGCATTATCAGTTACATTACTAAAATATTATACTATTAAAACGAGAATCCAGCATAACTTACAGCGAACTTGTGTTTACTCGTCAATACTCTTGAAGATGATAGCCAATGATAGTTAACGTTGCCTAGTAAACACAACAGGTTTTGTTTTATTCGTGTGAATTTTTAATATTCATAAACTGCAAAGAATTAGTGGCTATTAAAATCTATACACGCACACGTACAAAAAAAAAATAAACCTACGAAATAATCGAGTGCGATGATTCCTCGCCGATATGCTTAAACCTAACCTAATGAATCGCGCATCAAAAGAAATGCATACAATTAAACGTACGCTTAAGTTAATTAAAACATAAATAAATTATTATATCTCAAATGTGTACAGTTAATATTAATTTAAAATGATAAATATACGTGCGAAGTTGTCTGTTGTTTCCCCATTCCGTATTAAGGCGGTGGGGGAAATGTATTTGTTAATTTGTGAGCATCAGGGTGCAAGGAAGTAGTCTACTGTAAGTGTTGTGTGGCTGAAAAAAAAAAGTGTATATGTAATAGAAAAAGAAATGAGAATTAATGTGTGTAATAGTTTCATATAGATAGGATGTCTAAGGGATGAGCAACGTAAGTCCTTTATACCACCAAGTGTGTGTTTTGAAAGAATATAGTAACGGTAAGAAAGGTAAAAAATATACATATGCATATATATATATATATACATGTAGTACAAAAGTAAATTATTAGTTCAAGTAGTTCATAAGCTAGGAAACAATTAAAAAGAGCGAATAGCCAGCATAACGTGCAAGGCAGCTAGGATCACAATGTTGATGAGGTTTCATGATTGGATTAATGATTGAGGGTTATGTGGAGTGTAGATTAGTTGCTGGTCCTAAATTTCCTAACCATTGCCGGTTCCATTAAAAACAGAAGACTTTTTAGAAAGACTTGATTACAAAAAAACAGTTAAAATCACTAAACTTTATTTATTATATTTATTAAGCAAAGCTTTTCGGCAACTACGCCATATATAAATAAAATTAAATATATAAAAACATAAAATATTAATTTAAATCTAAGTTCAAAATTTTTACATAATAGATGAATTATAAAGTCGAAAAGCTTTGCTTAATAAATAAAGTTTAGTGATTTTAACTGTTTTTTGTAATCAAGTATAAAAAATCACTACATTCCACAATCTAAACTTTTTTTGGAAAGAATTTTTGTTATTGTAGGTGTGAAGGGCTGTGGTGGTATTTATGTCGAAATATAGGCGGAGATGTGAGAATTGTGGACGTTGAAACAAAAGTGTTCAGTGTTGTCTTCAACAGGGCCGCGCAGCTTGCAATAAAGGTCACCGACGAAATGGAACCTACGTAAATAGGAGCCAAACTTTCCACGCCCTGAAAGCACCTATGCGTTATTTATAACAAGAAAAAAAAACTAACTAAATGATTAGAATTCACTGAGTGAGTAGCTTGAAAATTTAAGATGAAGTACCACATTTGAATTTTGTTGACCATAAAGAAGACTCCTTAAACAGCAGCATAGTGTATGACGTAGCCTCAGTTATTAGGTTTAATTTTATACAGGGTGAACCAGAAAAGAAGACCGGTTTGGTTGTTTTTCGAATAACTCGAAAAATTGGTCGACCAAAAATTTTGAATGAAATTTTATATAAAAATAGGAAAATGAGAGATCGGCTTACAATCATCTGTGATATCGTTCGGAATAATACATTCATTCGGAGTCTTTACAAAATTTTCGAACCCTTTATCTCAGAAATACGAGTTCTCAGATCTTCCGTATCTCCTGGACGTGTTTCGTAAACGCGACTCTTAAGTCGTCCCCGCAAAAGAAAAATCGCGTAACGATACAAAATGCAACAGTTCGAACAGAAATTGTAATATCATTATGGGAGCTTTATTCATCTATGGGTGTACATGGTTGTGTTCCATCGACATCGATAATAAAATTTTGAAAATAGTTAACAAACAGCGACACAAAATCATATTTCACGTATATTCATTATACAAGACTGCCCTATTATTCGCTACCAGCGTGTTAGTTAATATTTCACGTCTCGGCCTATTTTTAATCCAACAGGGTTAATTCAAAATCACCGGTAGTGTAATTTAACTCGATAACTGAAGTATTACATGTCCGTAAAAAGAACTTCAAAAACTAGTACGGACAAAATATACAATATTCGGCAATACCGTCGGGATTCGGAGAATCACGTATTCAATTTTCCCGCATATTCTGAATAAGATCGATTACAGAAATATGCGTGTAATCTTTTTTAATTCGCAAATTTAAATTGAGCACCGTATAATTTTGTTGAATATCTGCACGCGTTAAACTGTCGGTACCGCGACAATACTCCCGATACAACTCAATACAGTCTATGTGTCAGTGAAAAATATAAAGATAACTTCGAAATAGTCATAAATTCCCCACTTATGATATTTATTCGTTCTGGTTACGGTTCATTTATTTCGTAATATAGAAAAAAAAGTTGGTTTTATGATCAATTCTTTTCTGTAAATATTGGAGCGATACAAATGTTAATCCGATATTGTTTTAAGTATATATATATATTTTTCTCCTTAATAATAATAGTAATTAGCTCTAATAACAATGATACTAAATTGAAATCGGATCAGTTTATTCTTACAAAATAAGAATGTAATGTTACCATATCTTCACCTATACAGCATACATTAAAAAGACACACATGCAACCATGCACACGCGTACACATGTATAAGTAATATTTATATAGCCTTACGTAAGAAATTATATTTATATAATATCTTATATGCGCAATAATAACAAAAGAAAAAATCACATAAATGTATACACATACAGTCAATATGTTGCCTGAACTGCGAAAAATGAAAAGTATTATTATTATTATTAATGTAAATTAACGTGCCGTGTGCAGCAACTAAGGATAGAGGCACGAGAGAGAGGAAGTTAAATCAAGGAGTAGAGACAAGGAAACACGTAAGGACATAATTATAGTTAGAAAAGTGTATTCATGTTTGAAGAGAAGGGGAAGTGAGGAGGAAGAAAGGTTGATAGACAATCTGAGTGAGGAGTACAAAACAGAGTCAATGAGAATATGGGAGATGAAAAGTGTGACACTACTGCATTGAAAAGCTGCAGTTCGGTTGATCAGTAATGAATGGATTAATAACGTTTAGAGCCAAACCTGAAAGTACAACTATTAAAAGAGGAGGTCCGCCAAGGGTGCATACTTTCACTATTGCTGCTTAATTTATAATTGAGTCCATCTTTAAGGAAGCCTTTGATGAAAATTGCGGTAAAATTAAAGTGAACGTACGTACGATTAAATATACGGTATGCAGACGACAGTTTTATTATAGCAAATAGCCAAGACTAGTTCTACAGAAAATGGTAGATAAACTTGTTACCCACGGCAAAGGTTTCGTACTCTCGATCGAGAAACTTAAAACAAAAGCGATATAGTTTTCAAAGAAACTAAGAAAATGTTCGATATGGTTAAACGATACATAGCTGGAGCAAGTTCCAACAGCACCAACCTTGAGGATAACTGTAAATCAAAAAATGAAGTGCACGATCGCAGAATTTAGACCTATGATTAAGAATTGCAAAATGCTGAGTCTTTTTAGCTTTTACGTCTGCGAAAACAGGACGATAGACTTGAAAAACGCATTGAAACTTTCGAGATACGCCTATATAGACGGACATTAAAATCTCTTGGTTAAAAAAAAGTAAGTAACGAAGAAGTTCTTAATTAAGTGAATAGCATCTAAAATTATTAATCTGTATCGAAGAAAGGAAGCTGCAATACTAAAGGGGGCACATTCTGAGAGGAGCTAAGTATGAAATGTTGCCGAATATTATAGAAGGAAAAATCGCCGGTCAGAGATCAGTGGGTCGTGTACAAAATCGAGCTGCAAATTTAAATACATTTCATACCCCAACATTATTCACATTACCACTCGTCTGTAATGATTCGTACTTCAGATTCGAGGTGTGCATGTTCACGCTAGATGCAATGGTGAGATGTAGTGAATATAAAATTAACCGTACAAAGAGAAACATCTGTACATTTCCTATTTCGTATTATTATTATTAAAAAGTTGTCGGAAATTGTTTAATTTTCGAGAAAGCTCGGATGCTCAGAAATATTTTCTAACCCGCTTGTAATTTTAAACGTACCCGTTTAATCGACAACGTGCTAGTACAGTACCGGCGTATATAGCCCGTAATATCCTATAGTGATTACAGTACCGGTGTATTATGATACTTATTAAATCGTGGGATCTTCGTTCTTCGAACGACTATATATATATATATATATATATTATATATATATAAAATATATATATATGTATATACATATATATTAATTCTGCTTCCGTATCGAACGAAGATATCCGTGCAGATTTCTAGGTTCGTTCCGTTGATGAAAGAGACAGTTCGTGATCAAGCAGATCGGCATAAAGAACGAATGAAAATCCACAAATATCCGAGCTGCTCTACTTTAATAAAACAAAATGAACATATGTTCGCGGAAACATTTAAGTTAACAACATTATACGCGTCTAAATTTCATACTTAACGATTAACGTGATCACCCTTTCACGTCCACACATAGACAATATATAGACCGCCCGCACAATGATTAAAAAAAAATTGTCGTGGTCTCTAGATGATCAAAAGTGTGTTCCGATTAAAACATTTTCGAAGTTTTTCTTTAAATCGACTTAAATAGGTGAAAACATAATAACGATGTATCCGAAAGTGTATCCAATGGACACGTATGTAATATTAGTAAATTATCGAAAGAAATTATTTATAAAATCAATTTCAATCGACAACATAGGGCAGATATTTTTCGACATAATCAAACTAGAAAATGGTGTAACCGAAAGTATCGAATACCCTCAAATAGCTGACTACTACTTGTTCAGGGGAATTTGGCTTTTCTCTGACTTCCTCTGTCTTCACATGATATCATTACCAAAGAAGAATACCCGACGCTTATGTATTTTTTTTTTTTTTTTTTTTTTTTTTAGTTTGTTCTTCATCTTATCAAAAATGTTTCAAAGCGTATATCCGGTTTTTAATAACGATACTTTCAATCCTTTATAGTTACGACTTCAATTCACATTTATTAAACTGTATTGTCTCTTTCAACTTGTTGCAACGACGAATTTCTTCATATCGTCCGTTAATTTCATTTTGCTACCGTTACATCGTGCGTACCGGGAATAATAATATTCCGGTTTGAACATACCCGGAATACGAAATATCCAGGTATCGAAAAGTAAAAATTCGTTATACCCGGCCTACATGATTATTATTATTAACTACCGTTTCTATATAACTAATAATGATGATGACGGTGATTATTATGCTATATTATTTTCTCGATTAGAGAATCGACTTTCTGTAAAGAGTGAAAAAAAAAATAAATAAATAAAGAGGATTTCGTATATAGACGTATTGTTCGTATTATTATAAATTACGCATTTACTCCGAACATCCGATCCCTTACATACACGTTGGTTGAAACACCTCGAATAATAGCGCTTATACCTGAATTATTCGAACGGTGGGTCTATTTTTTTCCCGGGAAAAGGGTTTTTTTCTTTGGGTTCTCTATTCGCTACATTTCCCCCGAAGACGGTGGTACTATTTTTCATTAAACCCTTCCGCTCCGGATAAATAAAACACCCCGATATCGGCTGGCCTTTCTCGCGTGTTTGCATTCGTTTGTTTACCTTTTTTTTTTTTTTGGATTTTTGTAGTCGTCCTTAGAAAAGTTCGTACGCAATTTTATTATTATTATTATTGATATTATTATCGCTATTATTACTATTATTATTATTATTATTATTATTATTATTATTATTATTTCGTAACGGAACTTACCCTATCACTTAACCTTCCGGTATCGAACTGTATCTAGTTTTAGTTCGACGTTAGAGTTATTTCTAGTGCACGTCCGTGCAGCATTATTTTACCATAAATATTTTCTACGTATGACGACAAAAATTAAAAACTCTATATACCTGGAAATATTGTTTAAAATAAAAAACCCTTTCTACGGTTCACATCATGCTACGTAATATATCCTAATAAAATAAGGTCGCTATATTTTCTATACATATATATATATATATATAACTATGTATTATATTAGGCAGGTAAAAATACCAGCGTGTATACCTATCAATATACTTTGAAAATTCGTCGATATGAAAAACCCAGAAAATAACCATACGGATTCTATAACACGTTTTCTTTACAAAAATTTTTCCCGCTCACTGCGTAATATCCGGACGTACTTGTACTAAATTGGCTAACCCTTTCACATTTCACATTGTTTAAATGAAAAACGTTAGTTTAAGCGCACACACACATACAACATTATATATAGTTATATACATTATATATTACATTTATATTTCACATAGCGTTTCATTCGACTGCAAACACCAACTGCTAGAGTAAATGGTTCGAAAGAAATTTGTTAGTTTACAATACACACACACACACATATATGTGTATATAGGAGGATGATATATATTTTGAACGAATTATTTTTAAAAATATATATAACTTCTTTTCCAGTACCCACGAAGTGATCAATACCGCGCGTAGAGTATTAGGATATCGATAAACAAAATAAACTATTAGCAGCGTATGCAACATTAACGCGTGTAAGTGGAAAGGTGATATTAAAATTCCGGCATATATATACTTTACCGTAAGTGGCTTGGGACTGACTACTTAAATGGGGGCGTTTGCTCGTTACCGGGCCTAGATAATAATTATCGTTACAAGTAAGTTATGTGTTTTGACCCAGAGAAAACGGACGGTTTTGTTTTTCTGAATAGCGCATTATACTGATATAACGCAGACCGCGTGCTCCACGTTTAGCGTACAGACGACGAGGGATTCGTTTTTGTCCAGTTTCAGTATCACGGTATCCTATAACGAGAAAGAGCGCGCGCTTTGCGTGGAACGTTATTTTCGGCGTGAATCGATCACGACAGAGCGAAGAGAGTTTCGAAAAGAATTAAAATTTTGCGATTTTTTTTTAACACGTCCACGAGATCTACAAGACTTGAAAATACGGATTTCTGAAGAAATCTCAAAATTTCAGCGACCTATGCTCGAAAAAATGTTCGGAAAATTTTGTAAATACAGAATGAACGTTATTGTGTTCCACAAATGATTGTAAGCTAATCTCTCGTTTTCCTATTTTTTAAAATAAGATTTTATTCAAAAATTTTGGTCGAGTAGTTTTTGAGTTATTCAAAAAACAACAAACCATCCGTCTTCTTTGGGTCAATAAGATAGGTTTAATGTTCAAAATTATTTCAAATCAACGATACTCGAAAATACATATATATATATATATATATATATATATATATATATATATATATTACTACATGTATAGAGTAAGGAAGTACATTAGAAATTTAAAATAAATTAATTATAATATCAAAAAATGAACGTAAGCGTAATAATAAAAAACACAAAATATATACATAAATTTTTATTATGTAGACACGAGGATGCAGATGGACAGCTTGAGGAACTGTCTACTAAAAGTCTGTATAAGTCATCCTTGGCGAGTTTTGACCGTCACAAAAGCTATACAATGCCACCTCCTCAGTGGCATACCTAGAGGCCTGTTGAATGGCAGTAGATTCAACAGTACTTGGTATGAGCGTATGAATCAATTTCACTCTACGGTTATATACTGGACACCTGTGGGCGCTGTGAATAGACACAGTACAGCTACAGCACTGCGATCAGAAAGGCAAACGGAAAAATAGCAGATTAATTTTCCAGAGAACACCATGATAAAACAAACAAAGCGAAATAGTTTACCATGCGATCCGACTAGTAATCGGTGCCATGAAAAACTAAAATGCAACTTGAATAATATTACATAATGTCTCTGTAGAACAATGGGCAGTGATGATTGATTATATATATATATATATACGCATACATGTACATTATATATATGTATATACGTATATATAGACCTATACAAACACACATTTTGTTGCGTTAGGTGTAACGAAGTAACGGACGGATATTCACTTCTTCCCTTGCGAGGCACAGATATATTTTTTAATTGAAACTTTCCTCGTCAACCATAAAACAAACGTTATTGTTAACATTAAATTGCCATGTACCACATAACGGATATTGTGACTGAAGGGGTTAAAATTTCGTGTACTATATGACATCGTGGCTTGTACGGATTAATGAGTAACCCTAATTTCGATAACATATAATTCTAAAAATTCTCGTATAAGTAGGGTGTATGTAGAGAAAAACAAATCATTTCTAGCTTAAAAATAATTCTGTCATTTCGTTATAGACAATACATACGCATCTAAGAAACGAAAGGTTACGATAAACAGTTATCCGGCCAGTGCGACAAAAGTGTTCGAGTATATCGAAGTGGATGTTACGCGCTCCATTATTATAAAAATCTACACCGAGACGATGTTTCGTCGTAAAGGAGAAAAAGGAGACCTTTTCCTCTCGGTCATGCTTTCGGAATTGGCGCGGGTAGAAAAAAAGGATTAAATGACATTATCTTAACGGTCTCGGTGAAAAGTCGCCCCCCCACTAACAAAATATAAAATGGCTATTAGCCGAGAAAGTGCGAGCAGGCACGTATGCACGAACAAAATGTTAAAGGCCAGCCTAGTATCTCTCCATTCCGTATATATCGCAGCGTTGATAAAAAGTATCGCTATAAATTTCCATTTAAGTCCGAACGAACCCACACCACCCTCGGTAAATTCTAAAATGGTCGGTTCGTCTTACTGAATGGAAGGGTATGTAAAACGATTGCGGTGGTACACTACAACGGCTAATGCTAATAGCGATTATAAAATCCGGCGGTTATTAGTAGTGGTATTTTTCTATAAGAATAGCCCGATTTTAAGGATAGTTTAGGAAACTACTTCGGACATTTTGATGGCTTTTTACTAACGAGTATACATATATATATAAAAATTTTCACATTTGTGTGTGTTTGTATCTAGTAGGCTGAGCCGGTAAAGTAAAAGGCAAACTATCATCTAAGACGTCATCGGTAACTGTATATCCGTTCATGTAGAGGAAAATTTAATGACTCAGGCGTATATTGTTACTGAACACATTCGTCGATTACGTTGCGATGGAAAGAAAATTAAGAAAGGTCTCTCTATCCTTTAAAGGCAGTTTCCATAAACTGAGTATATATATATCACGATTACGATAAGCCTTTGTCTATCCACTCCTGGATGAAGACTTCCCCGAACGTCTTCCACCCACTTCTGTCCTGCGCTTTCTTCAATCAATTTTTCCCAGCTATCTTTGCTAAATCATTGTGCCACCGCGTCATTGGCCTTCCATGTTTCCTTTTTCTCTCTATCGGCCACCACTGTAAGATCCGCTTTGACCATCTATTATCTTCTCTTCGAACCACGTGACCCGCCCAACTCCATTTTGTTATAGCCATCCGCTCCGCTGCATCATCCAACCGTGTTTCATTGTTTTTTGTCTTTTTAAGTTTGAAACAATCTTTTTATAATTGTTTTTACAAATTTTTAACTATACTTATAGATATTTCTTAAATAAAGTTCGCATATTTCTTTCTTACTATCCAGCGAAATATATTTCACACTATGTATGTATACCTTATTTTAAAACCGTAAGAATGCCGTATTTTTATAGAATCAAATAGGGACTAATTTTATATTTAGTTCAATATACAAGTATGACAAAATTTTGCAATGTAAATTGAAGTACGATCGAATAGTGTTGATAAAATATTTACTTTACACCGTATATCAGCGAGCAAAATAATATGAGAATTTGTTAACCAGTTATATATCGACGACTTAATTAATAACGAGGTAGTTTGATGAAAAGTACATGAGAATATATATTATGTGATCGGGCCATAAACCAGCGATGATTGATAAAAATAAACGATTCATTTGGCAGTGACTTCCAGCTTAAAGTAGGGAAGAAAAGCGTACAATGACAAGATTTAAAAAACCCGCACTTTTGGGAAATGGATGAATATTTGAGGAGAAATTTAGGTATAATAAGACATGCATATACATATATATATATATATATATATATATATATATATATATATATATATATATATATATATATATATATTAAACTATGATGCTTAAGCAACATGTATGTATGTGTTTTTGTGTGAACTTTATGTGCAATAATGCCTAACTGCGTTTCTGGTTCTATCTCTTTAAGAAGATTAGTCGTAAGGGAATTACACTCATCAGTAGATTGCGATTTGGACATCATTTGTTGCCTGACCGTTTTTTCTGTATGTGGCTTAGAGAAAGTCCTTTCTGTCCTCTCCATTCTGAAGCAGTCTGCAATCCCGATCATGTTTTTTTTTTAATGCTCTGCTGTGGCGCCGTTGCGTTCGGAGATTTATCTTGTCTTGCTACGTTCTTCGCCTATTACACCTCCGTATAACGTATCGTCTCTTCTACATCTGGATAATCTACAATTATTCCCCCATATAGCGACATTTCTAGAGAAGTGCAGCATGCTTGATTAAATAGTCCCAACAGTATCACGTTGGGTAAGCTGTAAAGGCACCCCATTTAAAAAAATTATAATAATAATAATAATAATAATGCTCACACGTGTAACTAGTAATAAGATTGATGTGTTCATATGTAGATAATTTTCACAATTATGTATGTAGTAAACTGAATTATAGTATAAATATAACCTCATACAAGAGTTATACGTCCACGTGTGTACACACTGAGAGTGAAACTTGCGCATAACCGGCGAAAAAGCGACTTTACAAGTAGTTGCTACATTATTGTATATTATAAATTATTGTAAGGGGGGAAATAGTAATACCTAAACCGGTGGCGCAGTATATTGCACCTCTGCGAATGAAACATGCTGTAAAAGTTTAATTTGAATAATAAAGTATTGATAAAAAACATTTTCACCAAATACTTTTGCCGCATGCACAAACTCAAAAATATTTATATTCATAATGTAAGCAAATATTATCAAATCATTCTTCAGTTTACCTACATTGCTTGTTCGTGATCAATTTTTATGCACGTCGTTCAATCAATTTCAGCTATCAGATTATTTTATAAATACTATTTTTCGTTTGTATGTGTAAATTAGTATTTTTACATTTTATATTTTTTATATATTATACATATCTATTTATATATTTTTATATATTTATCATCATTTGATAATGGCTTAACAGCCAAAAAGTGTTGTCATTTTTATTAAAAAAGTTTATATTATATCCTCACCGAGGTGGTTCTAGTACCCCACTTCGGACGGCCGCAACACGTCTACAATTAGCGGAAAACGGAATGACCTATAAATATATATAGGTTAGGCTGTGAGTAAGACATGGTCAAATAAGCGGTCGCGGATCAAGAGCTGCTACTGGTAGAAAGTCTCAAGCAGGTGACTGCAGTAGTGATAGGATGTAGGTAACAAAGAGATAGAGGGACAAAATGGGAACTGTCCATAAAGCTCTGTACACCTACGACGGCCTATCAATCCGCAGCGAGTTGAGACCGTCTGTATAACTATGCCTCACATGCTACATTCCCAGTTTCAAACTGCTGCCCTGCGATAAGGACACTGGCCCAAAGACTAACGAAGTAAACCCTGACAGGAAACAGGAAGCAGGCCCAAAAAACAGCCTCACTACCCCTTATATTAATTATTCTTTAAATATAAAATAAAATTTTTCTTTATAAATACTTTATTTATTTTTTTAAATAAATAATAATATTAGTAGTATATAGGAAGTATCTTGTAATATATACAAAATAGAAATTTGATGATCGCAGTGATTGATAATTTTCATAAATCGGTCATTTATTGGAGAATTTCCGAATTGTATTTTGTTATTCTTTCCTTTTGAACGCCACTGTTAAAATAATCTTATTTGTAAAACGGTTTTAACGAAAAAATGTTGGATTACTTTTAAAAATAAAAAGCTCTTTGTAACATTCATATTACGCGCTTTTGGCCTCATATTTAACAGGTTGATTCCTCCAGATTAAACTCGACGGCGATGTATCTGAATTTTATGCTGCTGATGCTGGGCATTCCACAGGCTGCTGTTTTGGATCCAATTTTATTTCTCTTGTACACATATGTCCAGTTAAAACCAACATTGAGGTTGCTGCATTCGTTGATGACACAGCATTGTTCGCAAGCGACAATGATTCGATAGCGACGTCAGAAAAATTATATTACCTAGAAAAATAGGCACGACAGTGGAGAATTAAGGTTAACCCATCGAACTCAGTACATGTCACATTCACAAATAGACGCGATACATGTACACCCGTTGATCTTAATGGTCTAATTCCGGAGGAAATCATGTAGCTTGATCGTCTTATGACGTGGAAAGAGCACATTAAGATGAAGATTAAAGATGTAAACATGAAATTGAGAAAGATGTACTGATTTCTGGGTAGACATTCCGCGTTGCCCCTAAAATCGAAATTATTGCTGTATAACGCAGTTATTGAACCGTTGTGGATCTACGGTATATCCCTTTCGGGTACAGGAACGGTGTTTAATATTAACATGATGCAACGATTCCAGTTAAAAATATTAAGAATTATAACGAACGCGCCATGGTACTTGCGCAACGACAACCTGCATACCTAAATGTACCGTATATGAGCGAGGCAATACAAATAAATAGCGAACGTTACCTGCACAGATTAGAATACCACTTGAACTAACTGGTAGTTGACTTGCTAGATAGTTACAACGATGTCGATAGAATCGTTGCACCCCCTTAGATCTTCCACATCAGTTTGATTGATTGGCGTGGTAACTCCGAGTATCATTGATGAATGATATCTCCAATCTTGCCACGACCCATATAGATAAATTGTTTATTGACCATGTAATCTAAATTGCAATTATATATATATATATATATAAAAATTATCGGTGAAAAACAAATTATAAACATAAAGTGGTTAATTTTTATATCTTTCCCGCATAAATCATTTCCATTGTACATTTCTTATAAAACTTCATGTCTACTTGTTATCGAAATAAACCGCACGATATAACAGTCAAACCGGTATTAGAATAAGGGATGTTAGGATGTTATTCGTTCGTACCAATGAAACGACCTTTTGACATTTAATAAAACTCCAGTGAGCAGATAATAGCGACCTTAACACGGCGGACGATTCATCTCGGACACATTAATCTGTAATACACGCGAATAAAAGTAGCTTTCTATAGATATACACACCACGTCGGTTAAAGAGGCTGCATGACCTTAGTAGTAATAATCACACGTACGGTACCTGACCAAAGATCACGAAATATCGTCAGCTTCGCGGGTCAAGCGTTTATCTCGTGGAAGAGGCGCTAGACCAGTTCTAAATACGAAGGGTCCCAATGTTAATTCTTTCGCCATATAATACGGGATGTTGTTAAAGCACGATAGATGAGTTATCTATATATATCTCGTACTGCGCCGGTATAATATCATCTAGCATTCGTAACGTAGTTTATTTATTAAAGTGGACCAGGGACGGACGAGTTACCACCCCGGTATTTAACTGTCCGAAGAAAAGCTTTTAACATGCAAAAGTATTCACCCTTTCCGAATTAGCGTCCCTTTCTGTTTCTTACACGTTCTCGTTCTATATATACACACGGCGATATCGATCTAAAACCTTGTTAATAACAACTTCTCGACTAGTTCCGGTCAACGAATTCCAAGTAGTAACCGAATAAATAGATGGATAACAGATAAGAATGTGTCGAACCGACCACGTATACCGGTAATATCGGTGGAATATTCCCCTTTACTGGCGAAATTAAACACCCTTCTCATTTGAGTGGTTTCGTGAAGTATTTTCAGCTGATTAATATCTTGGCTAGACTTCAAATTCTAGAAATCAAAAACTTCCTTCATGGTTTCGCACGTGTATATACATATAATAATATACATATAATATATGTATATATATATTATGTGTCTATGTATAAGTGTATAACTTTACGATTTTAACGTAGCCTATAAATTTAACTACCTAATTTAGTTCATTTTTTATTTATCTAATATTGTGCAAACTTCACTACACTCAAAAAACTAGACCCAATCCAAAACAATGCGAACTCATCACAGCAGCTGTGAGAACTAGTCGCACAGTCAGTCTTCTAGCTGAAACGGATCTACTCCGACTCAGCGACCGAAGAAACTTCCTCTCACTGAAATATTTTTTTAACCTAGAAATGATACGAAACCGAGCAACATATACGTATTTATGAATAATTTTCACGAATGTACGTATATTTTTACGTCTATACTTATACAGCAATTAATTAAATGTAGATAACGTACATAAAAAATTTAAAAATAATAATAATAATATGATAATATTATGTTAATTGTTAATGCCACTAAAACGAAATATATAATATATACAAATCAAGATTTCAGGATTTGGAATAATACTAAAATATCACTAGGTAAATATAACAAGTTACGCAGAGTAGATTATATTAAATACCTAGAGGTGGTTCAAATAGAAGATTATCATGGAATGCTCATTCGTTTTATATTTCAAGAAAATTGAATTACCTTTTCTACTATCTAAAACAATACTTTCCACTCAACCATTTAAGACGTATTTATTATATCAACCGGTTTTAACGTATGGAATATTGAACTGATGTCGAGATACCACATTAAACCGATTGAAATTTTACAAAAAAACGTCTTAAAGAGAATTATCACGAATGAGAATTTGAATGTAGAAAATAAACTTCTATCCGTATCAGATTTATATACGTTAGTTTTGCTGCAATTTGTTCTGAAAAATGGTAATAAGTTTGGCATATTAATGGATAATGGAAAGACACACGGTCAGGAGGTACAGCCAAGGCGATATCATTATAATAAAACAAGAATGAGGTCGCAGGCAATTTATGCCGGAGCAGTGGAATTGCCTAGAGAACTAAAAATTAGCCTAATTAATTACGAAAGAAGGCGAAGGAAACTATTAACTAAATGCATCTGCTGCAAAGACGAGAAAAGTGTTAAACGATGACAGTTTTGACTGATTAATTATGAAAATTTAATAAAAAAAATTAAACATTCATCAAAACCTACTGTATTTTGTAGCATGGAAAAATTCACACGGTTCAGTCCTCTGCAGGTGCTGTGATTAACTGTTTATATAAAGGCTATATTGCTAATAATTAAGTTTGGATAAATATTTCGATTGTTATAATATAATAATAATAATCCAGCCATCGCATAGTGTTGCGTATAGGCGGTTTTATTCCCTTTATTTTAGTTTCATATAAACAATCAAATGAATTAATGCCATTACTATTATTAGTGGTAGTACTTTAATTAATTTCTTAATTATTTATTTATCCGTTTTTTATTTTATTTTATTTGTTTATTCGTATTCGATTTATAATTAATTTTTATTTTATATTTCTTCTATTTGAAATGTACTAGTGTATTGTATTAAAATTTAAATTAAAATAAATTTGATTTGATTATTATTATTATTATTTAAAAATAATAATATTTTCGTAGACTTTTTTGCTTAAATTTTTTTTTAAATTACAACGGGTCGTTTAAAACTACATAGATTATTACGGCGTACAACAATTACTGACGGCATGATTTCTATTAATTTCATATAGGCAAGAGTTTTGACGACTGCCGAACGTTGGCGAGACTCATTCGAAGTGGAAGATTTACATCGATGGCCGATGCGTTTCAAGGGAATATGTAACATAACACGATTGGAAACATAAAGGGCAGATTGAGCAATGTAAATGCCGGGGAAGACATAATCGTAGGAAAATGAAAAATTTTCGCAGGATTAATTATTGATTTTGTGCATCTTAAAAAATGTTTACCACCTTCATTCTTTCCTGGACTCGGAATAATCTGTTTACTAATAATAGACCTCATCCGGTCCAGTAAACGGGAAATTCGTAATTTCGTACGAGAAGTGCTTAATCTAAAAAAAAATACCCAGTATCCGCCTAAAAGATTAAAGAATAAAAGAATATAATAAATTTGGGACGTTAACCTCACGCTGAGCGACGTACCCTTTTTTTTTCACACATATCCGAAAAATAACGTCAATGTCGTCAATGTTTTAGGGTTTAGATCGTATATATAGATAAAGTTAGGTGTTATAGGGTGAGAAATATAAGCGTAGAGACATATATTATTGTATCTTCCAAATTGCTATATAATTTATATCTTCAGCTCGAATAGATAGCAGACAAAAGCGAAATCGAAAACGAATCTTTTTTCAAAAATAAACACAATACACATTTAAAATATATATATATATATAGATTACCCAGTTTCACGATCACCGATAATAATAATAGTAACGATAATAATAGTAACGATAATAATAGTAACGATAACAAAAATAATAAATAAAATAGGAACGTCGCCGAATGTACCTGAAAAATAGCGCTTAAACGATTTTAATCCTCATTATCGCAGAAATAACTAAACCCGAGATTAGCGCGTTTGTGTATGTGTATGTCTATGTATTAGCGTTTATATCTACTTTAACTTTGAAGTATGTAACAATTATGGCGTATTACTACTGTTTTCTGATGCCATAACATCCCAATAAGAAAAAAAAAAATCAAAAATAATAAATATATATATATATATATATATATATATTGTATACTTTTTTATTTTTGGTCCATATCACCCCAAAAATAAGAAAGATGATACTTTTGTGTACCTTTCGAAGTGAACGCAGTTTTTGACTTATTGGGATGTTTTCACTTACCTTTATATATCAACCGCGTTACCTACTTTATCCGATGTAATCCTTCGAACTGTTCTGTCATCTAATACGGTGTATGTATTACATACGAGTGTGTATTATTTTGTGTTTATGTATTTCAACCGTGCGCAACCCTAATTAGGAACAACGAGGATTTATCTGTCGAATTTGGACAAAAAATAAATAAAAAATCGTATTATTTTATATATATATATCTTTTATAATGTATATATAACGTGAAATTCTATCAATTTAGAAAGTTAGTAGGTGGACTTTGTGCGAGTTGATATAGATGGATGGATCAAAACGACGCTCTTCTCCGCCAAAGTAAATGTAGGGTACTTCGCTAATAGTCTACCGATTAATTTGAAAAGTGTGAAATGTAGTGATTTTTATAATAAAGAAGGAGACACTGAACTTTTTCTTTTTTTTTTATAAATATTTTTTTTTTGCATATCTTATTCCTAGCCTGGCTATCAATAGATGGTTTCAGTTGGAGATAATTGCTCGAGTACATTCAGCTATCCAACGATAGGCAGAATTATGGTTTCATGCTGAAACATATGTTTGTCCTCTTTAGTCTCCTATTCACCGATGAATTATTCACGATATTTAACGCAGAGTTATTAATACGATTGTACAGCGTATCGATATATCTTTTTTGCCGTTTCTTTAATGACGTCTTCTACATATCGAGTTTTTGTATCTTGATGAAGGGGGTATCTGCTCACGAACCGAGATCCGTTTGTCATTGTTCTCAAAATTTTGTTTTGAAATCTCCGTATTATGCGGTTACTGCTTTTAGCACAGCAGCTCCATAGTTGACGTAGATCCAAACGGGTGCGAGAATTTTTGTTTATACATTAATAATTTATTTTCAAGCGATAGCTTTGACTGCTTGCATAGAACCTTTCCTATAAACAATCACAAGTCTTTTCTCCGGTGCAAATGGAGATACGCATTAATAAGTAAATATTAAAAGTGATATATTTAAAATATGGAAAAAATCTTACAATAAAAATATCGGGGGGGGGGGGAAGATAATTAGAATTATTTAGGTTCGTCGATGAATTATGTAGGAAGTCGTACTAAAATAATAAAAATATTTAACGAACGTTAGATTTCGCGATAAGAAATAATGTATTAAAATTTTAATCGGCAACAACAAAATGAAAGATAAAAATATATACTTTTCAAAATATATAAATTAAATTATAATCAACGCGAAAATAGATACGTAACAGAAGAAATTTGCAATAAGATTTAAGGAACGATTAAATTTGAACGATGAAAAATTATTATTTGAAAAACAACGGTAAGTAATTAAAACAGAAAATCGATAATAATAGTCGAAATTATAAAAACCCATTATAAATGAAAAAGAAAACTATAAGAAAATAAATGGAAATAACAAAAGATAGTGATAAAAATAATTTATCGAATTCGATGAAGAATTAATTCTAGTAATTATATTATAAAATTTATTAGAGAAGTTTTTAATTATTTTTGGCTTTCTGCTGTTTTCGTATCATTCGTATCACGTATAAAATGTTATACTGCTGATTTTACATTGCGTTGTTTACGACATTCGACTATCCGATTATTTTATAAACTATTTTTCATTTTCCTAATTTTTTGTTTAATTGTATATGTAATATTTTTACATTTAATTTTTTAGAAAATTATATATATATATATTTTTTTTAATTGTATAAAAATTGCAATCTGGCTTACATAGCCAATAAGCAATTTATCTATATGGGTCGTGACAGGATTGGAGATATCATTCACCAATGATACTCCGAGCTACCTCGCCAATCAATCAAACCGATGTGGAAGGTCTAAGGGGGTGTATCGATTAAGTCTATGAACATCGTTACCACTATCTAGTAAGTCAACTGCCAGTCGGTTCGGGTGGTATTCTAATCTGTGCAAGTAATGTTCACTATATGTTTGGATTTCCTCTCGCACATATGGTACGTTGTCATTACGCATGTACCATGGCGCATTTGTTACAATTCTTAATATTTTCGACTGACATCGTTGCATCGTGTTAATATTAGACACCGATGCTGTACACCAAAGGGATATACCGTAGGTCCACACCGGTCTGATAACTGCGTTATACAGCAATAATTTCGATTTGAGAAGTAACTCGGAATGTCTGCCCAGGAGCCAGTACACCCTTCTCAGTTTTATGTTTATTTCTTTAATCTTCATCTTAATGTGTGTTTTCCACGTCATTCGTCGATCAAGCCACATCCCCAAATACCGAACTTTACTTTCCTGTGGAATAAGACCATCAAGATAAACGGGTGGGCATGTATCGCGTCTATTTGTGAACGTGACATGTACTGACTTCAAAGGGTTGACCTTAATTCTCCACCGTCGTGCCCATTATTTTAGGTGATTTAAACCGGCCTGTAATTTTTCCGACGCCGCTGTCGGATCGTTGTCGCTTGCAAACAATGCTGTGTCATCAGCGAATGCTGCAACCTCAATGTTGGTTTTAACTGGGAGGTCATGTGTATACAAAATAAATAAAATTGGACCCAAAACAGAGCCCTGTGGAACGCCAGCCTCAGCAGGATAAAATCCAGATACATCGCCGTCGAGTTTAATCTGAAAGAATCTATCTGTTAGATATGAGGCCAATAGCGTGTAATATGCATGTGGCAAAGAGCGTTTTATTTTTAGAAGTAACCCCTCGTGCCACACCCGATCGAAGGCCTGACTAACATCCAGGAAAGCAGAAGAACAATACTGTTTCCTGTCGAAACAATTATTAATATACTTCTGCACTCTATGAATTATATATATATATTTATATATATTTTTTTTATGTTCACTCGATAATGGCTTAGTAGCCGAAAATTTTACTAGTAACTCATTTCTCATTATTTAGCGACTAGCCGGATGAATAATTGAATTATCCTGAATAATTCTCGTCTGTGAAACAATTGTTCAAAGATACGACTATATTAGATTCGAGGACGATTAAAGCTTTTATATTACACACGAATACGCACATATACGATTAATATAAACGATTTTCTAATAAATACATAGATGTCGTGCATTGTATGGAAAAAACCGCACAAAATGAATAATTAATTAATTTAAAATTTCGAGAATTTAATCGTACGAAAATAACGACTTATTTCAGTTTTTGATAAATAAAACTTTTCCGCATTTCTGAGAGTCTACAAGTTCAATCGAACCCCTTGACGCGCATTAATTATCTTCAACTGTTATTCGATTTAAATACACACGGCCATTATACTCATTTTGTACGATATATGTTTGCGTATAAATGCAGTAACGATGAAAGTTTACAAATTTCCGTGAAAATTCAATCGTTTCGAAAGTTAAATCAATCGTGTAAAATATATAATAAATTATATTAAAACGGGAAACTTACAAATCAAGTTTCATTTGTTCGCAGAAACATGAAACAATTCTTACGAATATTGCGCCATTTGGACGACTATATTCTTCTTTCACGCCTTTTAAACGATTTCATTATTCTCGATGGTCATGTAAGCTGTATTATTTCATTGAAATATACAAATTTCATATACGCATATATAATAATAATCTAATTTTTATATCGATATGACAGATAATAGGGTAGAGTCGGCTACAACCTTAATGAAAGCTGTTCGCTGATATTTTCAAAATCCTACGTCCATATTGAAAATTGATATTTGGACGTATAGTCTCTCGTCCGTCGGTGGTGGAAACGTCTACAATACACTTCAATAAAGGATGACGACCCTGGAGAGTTGTTTAACATAGTCGTAACTTGGTGAAGAACTGGTTTTTCCCGCTATACGACAAACCCGGTCGAAAGCGTCGTTTTTCGGGTTTTATAATTTATACCAATCGCTGAGTGGAATAGAACACTGCGGACGCCCCTTTATTTTATCGGCGGTTCTGTTAGCGATAACTCTTTAATAGTGACTGGACATAATATCAACGACGCAGACGCGGTAAGCGAAAATAATTATAAGACGGATTAAATTTTGTCATCACGGACGATATGCGGAATTCGCGCTAGAACAATTAGTAGCGTCGGAGATGTAATTATAAAGTAAGTGTAGTTAAGCTGACGAATAAAACTGTTTTTTTTTTTTTTTTTAATATATTAACGAATTTAAATAATAATAACTCGAACTGGAACGGAATATAGTGATTTTTTTTAAATTAGCAACATTCGCCATCGGGTTAGTTTAAATCTGTTATTTCACATTATCTTCGTAAACGCGTCTGAATTAAATATTTTCTCGCGTTTATTTTTATTTTATTGTTTTTTGTTTATTATTACTTTTTTTTTTTACTTATTTTTATTTAAATCTAGTGAAGATTGGTCAGTTCTAGATGAGAAGAAATTATAAGAAAAAAAATTTCTTCAACTTAAAAATGGCTTAATAACGCTTAGTAAAATATACTTTATAAACCGCTCATTCCAGTACTCCTGCAATCGTTTTATTTTAAACAGCTCAAAAGACAAACTTACATCGTCCAAAGCTGAAATCGCTAATCGAATAATTGTAAACAGCTTAATTTATAATTTGGAAAAATGCTCGCATTACGTTTTAATAAATTGACTTTTATCGATTTCCTTCGGTATTTCAAAACTGCTCGAATGAAATAACTCCATCCGATATTTTTACCTATCGCTCAATCGTTTACCTACATTCTGGAGAAAATGATTAATCAGCCCGTTCTCACCAAAAAATTAGCAATTATAAACAGATAAACCGGTTTGACTTTCATTGTGGGAGATCTGCAATGAGTGGTGCAGTTTACGAACCGATTCCGCGCGAATAACCCGTGTATTCGAGCTATAAGTACTAGGTAGTCACGATATAAAATGTTATTTCTGAATTTATCGACATTCGAAAATAACTGTTCTCATTATTAAACGTTATTTAATTACTGTTACTTAAATTTATGTTACGAAATTACTCTCGACGGTAAGGAATGTTTGAAAATAATTTTTTAAATTACTTAATCACCACCGGTTACGTTTATGTTTTAAAAGTGACTTTTATTTTCCCGGTTTTTCTTTCCTATTTTTATTTATTTAAAAAATAACCATTATCGTTTTAAAATGACGTTCAATTATTATTAATGTGAAAATGAACAGTTTTACTTATGAATAAATTTCAAGTTATTATTTAAATTACGGAGTTGGCTAATTTTTGTCCGTTTTACATTAAAACGAAAACTCGCAAAGTAACAATAACGAGTAACTAACCAATGGTAAACAAACAATTTTATTTTTAGCTACATCACTAGATTTACAGTTTATCTGATGGTTAAAGAAATATATTCGTAATAACATTTACACTAGCGCTATACTAACCCCAAGGTTGAATAAAAGTTACTTACCAACGGATAACAGCTTAGCGACCTACTGGCGACTCAGATAATGAGTTCACGTGATTTTCATTCATGATTTTCTACGAGTAATTAGTAACGTTTTCATTCGGATCAGAATTAGTTTTACTACACTCCTACTTTCAAATAACAGTTACAAATAACAGCGAGTTGGAATAACTACCATCTAGGCGGTAAAAATTTCATAATTTCGTTACAAAATTAACCGGTATCCCGTCGTATATTTCATTATATTTTAGATGTTATCATTCGCTATCTACGGTGAATATTTAAATTAATTTCACCTAACGAATATCTGTCCAGTTTAGCTATTAATCATTTTTAAAAATTTGTTCCATTAAAACTTGTATAGCGCACGTTCACGCATATATATATATATATATATATATATATATATATATATATATATATATATAGGTAAAATTGATTTATGTTGATGTGAGTTCGAGTTGCAAAGTTCAAAAGAGTATTAATTTTTATTTTATGTTTACAATTTAAATTTTTTAAGTACTTTCTGTACTTTATTTCTTGCCTAACGTAACGTTTGTATACACATTAATAATTCATTTGTATTTTTACTATTATTATATTTAAAGCGGGGTTTTAGTTTTTTTAATGCAGCACATGCAAGCATGCACTTCAAACAAGCCGAAATCAGCGTGTGGGATTTTTACCCGCTAAAAAACCCCTCCCTCTATAAAAAAAAAAGGAGTTTTAAAATAATAATGGAGATCCCGGTACCAATACAGAGACCACCATAATTAAATTAACTTATTACGATGCAAGAAGGTTATTATTATTATTACTATTACGTACCCATCGACCACAATAATGTATTCACAAATAAGGTGTTTTATGAATAATTAGTAATACGCATTTATCTGTATCACTCATGTAAGCTTATATTATATCTTATATATATATATATATACAGATGTCTTTGTTATGTATATTATATATTAGTATACATGTATACACGATTCTTCATGATCCGATGTATACACGTGTTTGTATATGTGGGTGTGCACATGTGCGTATATATAATGATATATGAATACGAGTATGTACTTTCGTCGAATATTCGAATGTATGAATGTGTCTACGTGTGAGCAGTCTAATTACGTTCATATCGTATTAACGTATTCACCTCTCGCGCAGAGTATTAGCATCAGCCGCATTGTTTTATTTGATTGAATTTACATCATTTGAAAAAAAAAAATATTGGATTTGATTTTTGGGGCAGAATTAAATAAGTAATATTATTACCATTACGAGACATTCTTCGTTCGAGATGATAGTTAGCATTTTTTTTCATTTGTTTTTTCTGAAAAAACTGTTGAAAAAAATAGAGAAATTCAGATACTTTGGCTCAGTAATCAATCGCAGATTGGATTGTGATGAAGAAATCAGAGCCCGATGTGGAATAGCAAAATATGTATTTAGAAGACTCGGTAACGTACTTCTGTAACCAAAGTTTCCCTTACCTGTAAGGGGTTAAAGGTCATCAATTGCTATATATATGGCCGGTACTAGTAGACGGCGTGGAGAAATGGTCGATAAAGAAGATATCTAATTAGCGGCTAAAAGCAATGGAAATGTGGTTCCTGAGACCTATTTTAAGAATTTCATGGACAGAAAAAGTAACAAATGCGGAAGTCTTGAAAAGAACAGCAGTTAGCAGAGAATTATGGAATATCATAGAGAAAAGAAAAATTGCTTATTTCGGTCTCACATAATTCGTGGACAAGAATAGCGCATATTACAAACTATATTACAAGGTAGAATAAAAGGAAAACGGTCAAGAGGCAGGAGGAGGTTCGGATGGATAATGGACATAAACGATTGGACGGTAATAGAAGGAATTGGAGAATTAATGGAAGCAGCAAGAAATAGAAAAGGACGTAAGACACTAAAAGAAGAGGAAGGAGTTTTTTCTGAAGACTGTCCGTGAATTGTTGGTAATTGTAACGAATTGTAGTTTATTATATTCGCTTCCGTTTACTTTTGTATAAATGATCTCGTCCTATTATTATTAAAGTCGGAGTAATGGCAATATCACGGACCTAATGATAGGCGAAATCAATCGTGATAGGGTTAGCCTACGAACTCGAGAATGTAACGATCGACCCATGATGACTGGCGAAATTGTCGGAATATCATTTCTGTTACGATCATTAATTACGTTTATTATTATTATTATTATTGTAGTAATAATAATTATTATTATCATCCTCTTTTACGTTCGTTATCAGTTATTAATGCAGACTATTAAACTTGTATTTAACGACGAAAGATGTTTCACGAAATGCGCGATCAGTGTCGCTAATTAAACGCAAAAATAAAATAAAACCCATTCTCGTTTTCAAAACGCGTTTACCATCTGCCGATGGAATGAAACTTTTACATGTAACGAAGACTTCGAAAATTATTTATTCGTTCATTTTCGTTTAGTACCGCTATAAGATGGCGTAGAGGTTCTACGATCGCTACGCGATAAACGTAAACTGATCGAACGTAGTTATCGTAAAAGCAACCCGAGTATCGTAAGAATAAACTTACGACGACAGGGTGATAAGTCTAGAAATATTTGGATTTAGAAGAGAACGTCATCTCTAGACGACGTCGGATGAATTAGAAATTAGATTTATTTTCGTATAAATAAATAGCGAGAGGGCGAGAAGACGGATATTGAGTTTAATGTTCCGGAGGAAATTGTCGATGAACGAATTTCACTTTCGTCTCCGATTGGCCTAAGTTGTCCGGATCGTATAGAAGCAGTGGAAAGGGTTTTGACGAAACATCGACCGCTTCATTTCCTGGAAGAAGTTCCCTCTCTGGAGGCTGACCTTTCGAAAGCGGAGATTTGGAAACGAAATTATTTCTAAGCCGCGCGAAATTTAATTTCGTCGTATTTCGCGAAGCTGCTCCGGCATATACGGCTCGACTCTCCTGTTCCGTTCGATTAGGAAGATAAAAGAATATCCGACTCGGGGAAGGCGAATGGAACGTAGCGAAGGCAAAACGACACATATCGTCTTTCTCGCGAGAAATAGCGATTAATCTAATTACTTCGAATGGAACTTATTCCGTTTATATTAACCGCTTACCGGTATAGAAATAGATTGGAAATGTTTATTAGTGTTAATAAGTAGACGGATTTAGGCGCTGAGTAATATTAAAATATAATTTTAACTAATCAACGAACGATCACTGCTCAATGTAGTTTCTAAAGGCTTCGATTTTTACTTTTTTTACCCGTCGTATAGAAATCAAATTTTAGCGTACGTTCATTTATAGGAAAAATTATGGATCGAATCCTATTGTCGAGCATACGGAGGATACAGAAGTTGTCATATATATATATGCATATATGTCGGGATGCTCCAGTAACATGCGATATATATATCTAGTTTTATATGTATATATGACTACATTAGAAGTACAATTTAGTTTACATATCTCTAAAATGAAGAAAACCTGTATATGGACACAAAAACAATAAAATTAAAAAAAAAACACGACGAAAAGGAAGAAATCAAAAAGATAATTTTAAGGCATAGTGGAAAATACAGATCAGAACAAAGCAAGTATCAACATTTATGCGTAGAACTATGCGGATTTGTAGTGAATGGAAAAAGTGGAAATCATTGTTGAAAGGGTCAAGCCAATTTAATGAATATATATATATATATATATATATATATATATATATATATATATATATATATAAATAAACTAGCAAATATTCAATTGCAATGTGCCGTACAAACTAACGTTTCTCGAGTTAAACACAGTATACCAAGTAAATTATCCTTCTGTTAGGATACAATCCCTCGGAAATTTATCTCAAAATTTTTCAAATTCATTCCAAATTAATTATAAACAAAGATTTATATATATATATATGTACTGGTAAATAATAATAATAATAATAATAATAGAAACTTTCGAAACAGTGCTGGTATGGAAAAAATTCTTTCTCAGCTTATTACGTTCATTTAACACCTCGGTTTAGACCCTACGTGATTTGAATTAATTTTAACGAAATCAAAATAAAAACACTCTTTTACACCATATCGAGATATATTTAATGAAAACAGTCTACTAGTTTCATTGGCTACAACACCAATCGAACTGTAGACTATTTTTATGAAATACTAGCTTACCCGACAAACTTTATATCTCCGCAGAATCAATAAATGTATTAACTTATTAACTGAATTAAATAAAACACAAATACCGATGGAGAATTAGGAATTGTATAAAAAACTTATGAAATAATTTGTAAAGAAAAATTTTTTGAATTTTTGTAGATTTATTGAACTTAATAAAAAATTATATTTAATCCAGCTGATAGTTATCAGCAGCATTCAAATCGCATTCACCTACAAAGACAGCTAATACAGCTTCATATTCAAAACCCATTTTAAGGGTGCTACGCAGTACCTTGATTAGATTACCATTTAGCAATCGAATGTGTAAATCCATAGCAAAAACTTGTGATTGTCTTGCAACAGCAGCCCAACGCAGTCATTTGTTTCACCGACGTATTCAAAACATCGCAATATGTTAGAGGCGCCTTTTCAATCGGAAGCAAGAAGATCATTGTACTTATCGGTCATCGCTCCCATTTGGAGATGTGGATTAGAACTGTATGGAACAGCAAGTCGAAGTAATTTCCACAGAGTACAGCAACAGCAGTCCAAAATCCTTGTTTAATTTCGACGTAACTTTCACCGATTCAGTTTTCATTCATCCCGTATGTCTGATCGGATGTCCAACTGTTACATTTCATGCTGATAGTACTCCGTATTAAGCGTTTGTTCGTTTCGTCATTACTCGTCCAAGGTGTCATTAACATTGCACCGCATTTAGAACAGGAGTAGCCTACCATTTTCCGATTTTTAAAATCGCCCACTTCTCCGCTCCGCATGAAGCCAAGCTCCGGGTAAAACTTTTTCTGAAACTGAAATTATTCGTTATTTTTCGCAAGAGCAGTTCTCTTGCATTCTATTTATTTCGACCGTGTTTGGGTATATACTTCCTAAACCTGATTTATGCACTTTTTATTTATATACTTGTACACTGATTCATCGTATATCTGTATCGTGTACTTGTATATAAATTTATTTAAAAAATTCAATTTGTTCTTCTGTACGACATAGGCGTCAGTAATCAAATTACGAGAATATGTAAACCAAATTGAACAATTTTCGATAAATAATTCGGCCGATTAAAATTTCTACGATAATAATAATAATAATAATAATAATGGCAACAATAATTATTAGCACTAAATGATTCCCAAGACGAAAATTGTGACGTCACCGACGATATAAATCAAACGTGGTAATTTTCAAAATGGGTGGGTGTGTCCATTAGTCCGTCCACCCGTAAATAGTTCAAGGGATACGAGTTCGTTTAGAATGGGAGACGAAAGATTAACTGCAAATGGCGAGTTAGCGGCACAGCGAAGGGTCAGCTTCAGTTTTGTATTACCAGTTGGACGGGACGGGGGAGAAACAAATAGAAAAGGATATATGTAGGAGACAGCGTACACCTACCGAATAAGAAAGAAACGGATAATAGTAATAGTAGCCGTCGTTTATACGACCGTTAACGTAGGAAAAGCAAATGCGAGCGATAAAGAAAGATATAGGAAACGGTCGAAAAAAGAGCGAAGCGAAAAGAAAAGTCTTCAAACGAGGGAGTGAAATGAAACGGAAAAGTCACCCTCTGCACGCATACCCCGTCTTAGTGGACATAAAAGAATGACCCGCGATTGGGAGATAAAAGGGTAGAAAACGAAGTAGCAGCCATTTTATAAAAATCAACTCTTCTCTTTCGGGCTACGAAATTCCGAACGTACGAAAATTACGCAGAGACTAGCGTGATTGCGATGACTAGTGAGAGACTACGGGAGTGCGTGGTGAAATTCGATTAATTACAAACGAAACCTCTTTTACCTTTTTAATAGCGGACGTCTCTTAACTGAAGGAGTACTCGAATGCGCTGTAATCGTAACTTTTGAAAAAAAAAATTAACCCTAGCGTTATATAAAATACGCGCGTAAACATATTTGTGTGTAATAAGTAGATGTGACGCACGAGTGCTGGGTCGAATTAACATACGGGCTCGACTAATCCATGGCCAAGAGCCTCACAAGTCGTGGGAGGGTCCTAATTAACTAAGTGAAAAAAATATATATATAAATAATCGAGCTATTTAATATCTGTATTTTTAAAAATTATAAATGTTTAAAAACTATTATTATATTATTATTTCCTTAAATGCGGAAAATATTAAAATCTAAATTTTTATATTTATATTTACATTCAATTTTACATTGTATGAAAAAATTCCGTCTACCCTTACAAGGGGCTCCTAAAATTACGGGGACAGGACCCCACGAATGTTTAATTCGGCCCTGCACTTGCGATACTTATCACGAACGCAAAGGAACATATGTATAATTGGACAATGAAGTATATTCTTAAGTTACGTCGTTTAGAGATTTTCATAAAAATTCCTGTAGCAATTTTACGAGTTCAATCAACTAAGACGATTACAAAACTACCAATCGTATTTTTTCCCATCAATAACGTCGAAAAGTTATAACATTTGTACACAAATTACAAATTTTGTACACTTCGTTTATTTAAGTAACGCAGGATAACTTTCAATACGTTTTGTATAAGTGTTACTAGAGTTGAATCAACCGAAAAATATACAATTTTGTTAGCATTAAATCTTCAGGTACCTCATACTAGGTAACATCGCAACTGAAAGGACTACACTCCTTTAACGGATTAAACTTGCGTACTAGACAATTTCACCTATTCCTTAAATTAGTCTAATATCTAGAATACGGATCGGTATTTTTAATGGAAAAAAAGTCTCTAGCTAAATAAACTATTCATCTAACAGATCGGTAAATGAGTACCAGCTGGCTAGGAAAATAACTCGAGAAAAACAATAGAAAACTGTCCAACATTAGACTGCACAAAATTAGCAACAACTTTTGAATTTATGTGCCTATATATATATATATATATATATATATATAATATACATAGAGATATATATGTATGTATGTATCACCGTTCAATTAAATTTAAATTGGAATTAAAACATTTGACAACGTACTAATAAGTAGCGATAATTGTAGTCGGATTGTTATGCTTGTTATACAGACAAAACAAAATACACCCGCTGGTCATTGTAGTGCGTATGACACACACACAAATATTATATATATATATATATATAACCCATTGTACCCCATCACTATCCTGATTAACATTAAACCTGGAAAACACTATGATTTTACGTTTTGCACCGATACTATCTCTTACAAAAGATAATCTGTTCATTTTCTAAACAATATCTGTCCAGCATTACATAGGTATTATGTAATATATGTGTGTGCGCGCGCCTATGTTTTTATGTATATACATAAATAAATATAATTTTCTTATAGTTATGTGGTGGTGCAACTGTTTCCTCCGTTTAATTGACTCTTGATATTATGAGCGACGTCCCATTTCAATAATCACACGCGTATCTATATAATTTGTCTGTCTATCTTCGGATCTATATCTAATCGTATAAAATGGAAATTAATCGCATTTGATTTTTAAATGAGATTTCCGCGTGGATTTTCCCACAAAATTAGGTAAATGACACGTTACCGTTTAGCTAAGTTACTTTTATCCAGCTTACGTCTATATAATAACATACTAAATATTTATCCACAGTTAGATATTCATTTCGATAGTAAATTTGTATATAATAAATTTTTTTAGACTCTATATTTCAGTTGTTACTTTTCAGTAAGTTTATTTTATTTTGGTCATATGTGCGTGCCTTGATGGAGAGTTTGTTTACATGAGAGTATGGGTGTATGACTGGTGTATTTCTGTTTGTATGACTGGTATATTTCTGTGTTTTTTTTTGTGCTTTTTGGATGTGTGCTTGTATGTGGGTATTGTATTACATTAGAATCATTTTTCGGTTTGTATTAGTAATTTTTTGTTTTCAATCTAAATATTATTTATATTAATTAGCGTGTTGTGTGAGTGTGGTTCAGTTTTATTTTTGTTCATACTTTTACTTTATAATTATTCTGTAAGAGCGTACACTGTAATTGGCGTTATGCTGTTGTGTACGCCGTATTGTTTTGTAAATAAATAAATAAATAAATAAATAAATAAATAATAAGAGAGCTTTTTCCTCCGTAATTTAAATTTATATCTCTTCGACCAGATTAAATTTTTTTTTCATTAAATTTACGACTAGACTTACTTTTTAAAAATAATTAATTTTTTAAACGTCTTTTATTTTGAACATTTAAAAACGAAATCAAACCTAAAAGTAATTCAATTTTACTTTCTAAACAAAATCAAATACTAATTACTGGTAGCGTTTTATTAATGCCATATATATCCGAAGTCTGCAGGTTTGCTTAAACAGCTGTCACACCGCAAAAGTTGCAGATATAACTATGCGGTTAACTTCGTTAAATCAACGCAACTTGATCAACTGCCAGTACTCAGATATATTATGCCACCATCTCACGTAGAAAAGTTGAAACTGCGCGGGAATGAGCAAAGTATAAAGTAGTAACGGAACTCCCAATCGTATGCATCTAAGGTCTAATGAAATGAATAATGGAGTAAATCAAACCCAGATAACTGTAAATTGCTAACCCAACCTGATGATGTGGTAAATGGTTTCGATCGACCAAAGACGGATTGGGTGCAATTAAATCGAATATGCACCCAAAACGGACGATGTAGTGTTAACGCGATGGTGGTTTAAAAATGATGTTAACTGTGACTGTGGTGAACAACGTCAAACCATCGAGCACATCGTTTTGTCCGAACAGGGCTTTTGCGGGAACCTTCGAGGATATCCGCAAACAATCAGCGGCAGCGATAAAACGGATTCAAAACCTAGACATGGTTTTAGGACGAGTTCAACTCCGCATCAGCCATACGGAAGAAGAAGAATGTAGTATACAAATACAACGTATTATACGGGAAGGCTTAAGCGATTTATCGTCCCTCCCCATAAATTTCATCTAAACACGAATTATATAAGTTTCAGTTTCATTGTATATATAATTATTAAATTTTCATACCCAATTAATAATACAATATGTAGAATACGTCGGTCCCTCTCAGTCATATCAATTCTCTCCCTCATATCAATTCTTTCCCTCACTCCCTATATATATATATATATATATAGTGTGTGTGTGTGTGTGTGTAAGAGCATGCGAGTGTATATGTACATATATAAATACGTATGTATATATAAATATTTTTTTGCTACAAGTTATCCTCGGCTTCGCCTGTGTAATTATTTTTTTAAAGCTTTGTTTCGCATTGATATCACAAATAGGACAGAAATTACAATAATTTAAAGTTCAAATGCAGTAATTATAATGAAAATATTCGCAAATCACAGACAGACACTATAGTTTTATATATTAGTATAGAAACGGATGGATATATATATATATATATATATATATATATATATATATATATATATATATATATATATATATATATAGATAGATAGATAGATAGATACGTTTGTTGAGTTGGTGCATGGCCGAAATAACGGACCGTTATATATATATATATATATATATATATATATATATATATATATATACACATTTATATACATATACTATACTTATTAATATATAAAAGAAAGAGAGAGCGATATTTTAAAAATTTCAAATTATTGTAATTTCTGTCCTGTTTGTGATATCAATGTGAAACAAAGCTTAGAACGAACCCGATAATGTAGGCTATATGCGAATTTCATAATTATTGCTTTAATAATTTTTTAGTTAAATCGGAATAGACAGACAGACAAAAATTTAAAAAAAAAATTCTGTTTATCTGTGATAAAAATAGCCCGATGCAGTGATTATAATAAAAATGTTCGCAAATCACAGACACTACAGTTTTATATATTAGTATAGAAAACGGAAATAAAGTAAACGGGCATCTATATGGTGCCCAGTTGGTAAAAAAAAAAAAGTAACATTAATACACCGCTGACGTTTTAGTATGATATTTAATATGAGCAGTTGAAAATAATTAGTTTCAAACTGGGTCAAGACGGTTGTGAGAAAAATGAGTAAAGCTTATTAAATGGGGGGGGGTCGAAAGAATTAATTAATACGAATTATTGAACACGTATTTCTGTTAAATTGCGATCGTAGCCAATTTAAAAAAGTAAATGGGAATAAGCAGATTAATTTTTTTATTTACGAGAAATGAAACTAAGATAATATAGAAAATTAACGTCCAATAAATCTAAAGTCCAAGGTGTCTAAAATATTTTCAATATTTTCAACTGACAGACTTAAAAAATTGACTCTATATAAAAGTGTAAAAGTGTAAGGTACATCGAATGGAAATTGATTTAATAGATTATTAAAAAGGAACTTTTTTACAAGTTAGCTAATAAATTTCTCTGGATAAAACTTCGAAAATTGGGAAAATTTCACACGTTTATAGGAAATTTAAAAGAGATACACGTACGTATGGAACGAAAGGGGAACATTGAAAGTAAAAATTGAAACCTGGAGAATTATTATCTGTTCTACTTGTTAACACTACCGGCTTAGAAGAATTATTTTTTTAGAATTAGATTGGAATGAGAGCATAAACGTAATAAGGTTAAATAATCGTAGATATAGAAACGACAACGCTAGTGATTATGCCCGAAAATATGAACGAATTATAAGGTGCGATAAATTAATTAAAAAACCGGGAAATAATGAAGTCCAAATCGGGATAAGACAAAAATATTGTCTGCAGGAAAAAAAATAAAATTTATAATTTGTAACGGAATATGAAGAAATTGAAAAATCAAAGAAGATAATCCGCGTAGAACATACCCTTAAAGAGGAGCAGATCGAAGAATTTCCCATATCTAGGAAATGTACTCGTTACGTTAAGCATATTTTAAAGGAACCTCATATAGACCGACCTTTGCGTGCGAACGTCAGACACACGGATAATTTCGACTATTATCACGAAGAAGATGAAGACATGCCAGAGAAAACGTTCGAAAAATACACAATAATAAATAAATATGAAAATTATTAAAAGTAAATTAAAATTTATTCACAACGTCGCTCGAGCGAACAATTAGGACGGATTCTACGAGATGTGGTAAAAAAAAACAACGGATTTAACTATTTCTGAAAAAAATAAAAGTGGAAAAACCGAAATTGGGTGGTGAGAGAATATCGTCGAGAATTTTAAAATTTTAACAATATCAACCGGTGGCTTATGACAGAGTAGAATGGAACTCGACGCTTTGGACCCTTTTCGCGGATATATATATATATATATATATATTAAATCAAGGATAAATAATGAATCAAAATTTTATTATCGCACACCGGGAATTTTAAAATTATTAAAGCCTCACGTATAAAACTAATTCTTACTACCAAGATAAATAAAATTTAGGATTAAATTAAATTATAAGAAATAATAAAATTAAGTAAAAAACTATTCAAATATGATCGGATATTATGCGGTACTCTCAAATGAATCTGGTATAATACGTTACTCGTTACCAAACAGCTTTTCAGTTCTATCTGCAAAAATGCTTTAAAACTTGCTGTCGATCTTACATTAAAGTTAAACAATGACTCTCTCATTTGCACAGATTCTCTGTTTTCGCTCTCCCGTGTATCACTAATCCGCATGAGATCACAAAGTCCCATCGCGAAAGATATAATTTCAGTCATCTCTTCAACTTCTGTCAATATTACCTTCGCATGGATACCCGGTCACAGAGGCGTCAGCGGATATTTCAAAAAAAGAGGCGACTAGATGCCTCCCGATTCCAAATATACTAGTCAAAATTAATAACATCCCCGCTAATGAAGAAATGATCGAGAGTATGGAATGAAGTTCCTACTACCAATAAATTACGTTCAATATTGTCAAATAGTGGAGTTTGAACTACTTCAAGATCTATCCGGCAAAAAGACATTCTTATTTAATAAATAATTGATATACCCCCTTATCTGTAAGGTATGTTCAGCTCCTTTAACCATTAATTATATTCTGGTACAGTGTAGGAAATTCAACCTATTCCATTCCTAAATACGCCTTTCCACCTCCCTTTCAGAAATCTTCAGGGGAAACGAACAAAAGATCCAGCTCTTATTTCTTTTTTTTTTTTTTCTTTTTTTTTTATTTATTTTCTAACCTTGTGATAACAGTTCTTCAACTCAGCTTTATTCGATTTACACATAGTCTTCAATTTTCCTGTTGTTCGGAATTGTCCTCACTACTTGCATGGATTGTGCGCTATCCAGACGAGGGTAACTTATGGTTTACTTTTCTTTAAGTTTTGTGTTAATAATATCGTCTATGCATGCCACCTCTCCATTACTGAGAAAATTTATGTTCAGTGCAATTTCCGCTACACGATTTACATTCAAAAAGAATATGTTCTATTCTTTCATTACTTTTCGCATAATTTGATACATTTAATCTTAAATTTATACTATATATATATATATATATATATATATATATATATATATATATATATATATATATATAATGAAATCATTTAATAAAAAGTTACATAAATAATAGCGTAAATATATGATCACACTCGATTACATATCAGCTTATAGTATAAATATTCAATAAGACATATCGTTCATTTATTACAGGCCTGGGTGGAATTACTAATGCCCAAAAAATGAAAAAATCGTATAAATCTAACGTTCGGAGTGCGCTGAATTACACGGTTGTGAAAATTGACGCTTAACGAAGGAAATAAACTGAATTCAATACGTAGATCTGACGCGGAATAACGAAAGCAAGTGAAAACAAGCAAAAAGAAATGGCATATACGTAAAAAGAATTTAAATTAATGGAATATCGGAAAATAAAGATTTTAGGACATGTAATAAGACGCGTTAACTTTATAAAAAGTATAATAGAGGGTAAAGTTACGGGCAAAAGATCAAGAGAAGGGCAAAAATATCTACAATAGATAGCGTATACGCTCGAATATAAGTAAATATCGAAGACTTCGCGACACCGGCTACCGACAGGACATAATGTCTGTAGCGACGGGGATTTAATGTGAATAATTGAAAAATATATATATATATATATATTACGTATATTGGAAAAATATGACGACTAAAAATTCTACTTACTATTTTAAAGTGAATATCCGATAGTCGAATCGCGGTAGTTAGTGCAAATTTTCTGATGGCGACTAATTGCTCCGAGTAAGTTGAAGCTTAGCTGTAAAACTTCCGCTAACGAAGTTTCGCGTTAAAATGATCCGGTTTGAATACGGTAGCAATCAGTTCGGAGGTCGAGCATCGAGCAGGTATAGATTATAGATAGGAGAAAAATAATATAATAATAGTGAAAAGAAATGAATAATATATAGGTCTCTCAACTACCGGGAAGTAAGCATTGTACAAAAATATATTAAAAAAAAAAAAAAAAAGTGAGTTAGTGGAAGGCAGGTCAAATAATAATAGTAATAATAGTAGGAATAATCATAATAATAGCAACTTAACCCTTCCTTTACTTCCCTAAATAATTCTCTATAGCTTTGCCATATTGCGTTTTATATTATTAGTATATATATTTTTTACCTAACACGGTTCAGACGCGTATCAACCCTTTACTATAATAATGCTTCCTGTTTTCATTCCCACAGTCTATCCTTTTCTTCGTGTTTTAATTCACATTTTAATATCTCCTTCGTGTTTGATAATCCATTAGAATTTTCGAAAACACCTTTACATCCCTGAACCATCACCGTACCGCGTTAGTTACACAGTATGTTACACAGAGCTAACGGGTCTTAGGTTAGAAAATTGGTCGAGACACATCCTATATTACATATATATATATATATATATATATATATATATATATATATATATATATATATATATATATATAAATGAATTAGTGACGCTTTTTGTTCGGAGTGTAGCGATTGTAAATTTTTTGAATTAGCGTTACAGTTTTTAACGACATTGTATCAGTATTGGAAAGGTAATTTTACGATACATATATATATATATAGAAATAAAATCGAATTTCGAAAAGCTAATAACTCGTGTTATTCAAATATTGAATATTTAAAATTTTTAAAATCGGCGGTCACTTCTGCTAAATGTAGGTTAAGAGTAATTCGCCGGTAAATAATTTTCAGACGGAATGTTTGACAGATAGGCTTTTTAATTTGTTTTTTTAAATAGGGGTGCCTTGCTTACCTAACGTAATACTGTGGGGGCTATCTACATCTTAATCAAGCATGCTGACTTCTCTAGAAACATCGCTGTATGGTGGAGTAATTGTAGATTATCTAGATGGATAAGGGACGATACACGAAGGTGTAATACCCGAAGAACGTAGCAAGACAATGTAAAGCTTCGAACGCAACGGCGCCACAGAAGAGCATTAAAAAAAAAACAACACGATCGGGATTGCAGACTGCTTCAGAATGGATGGGACAGAAGGGATTTTCTCTAAGCTACATACGGAAAAAACGTCAGGCAACAAATGATGTCCAAATCGCAATCTACTGATGAATACAATTCCCTTACGACTAATTTTTTTTTTTTTTGTAAAATCGTATATTTGAATAAATTTTTACATAATTACACAGTCATAGTAATGCACATATATAACACGTATGTAACACTATTTCCACACATACACACAATATATATAAACTGATACACGCTATAAAATCATCTACATATATTCAGATTAAAAATTACATGCGTATAATTATATTTTACCTCATCCCGTTAAGCTTTCTCTTGTCGACAGCTATCAAACTAATTAATTAATATTTATACATAAATGTACACGTACGTATATACACACACATATATATCTATACATATACATACACATACAACTATATACATAATTTTAACAATTTACTTACTGAATATAGTATTTCACTCATTCTAAAAATCCATTTATACGTTTCACTCATTTTTCAGACATTTACGCCGTCATTTTTACTTATTGCCTGCAGTAGCCCCCCCCTTATATCCAAGTTGTCTATCCCTTTTTCTCGTCATTTTCCATTCTACATCTCTCTTTTTAATATTTTATTTATAATTCTCTTAAAGAAATAGAAGCACAGTAGTTTGGATCTATATCATCCAATACGTACATTATCATCAAAGAAAAGCTTTGAATCAAGTCATATTAATCTTTTTTTTGTCTGTGACTGTTAATTCATACAGTCGTTTTTCAAACCATGTTGTTACCATTGGGTTTCCTTCAATTTTGTCTTGTATTGCAAACAAAAGTATATTCCTCCTTCTCGGATTTCATGTTCCGCAAAGTTTCTTTTCAGTTTTTTTGTCTTTTTTTTTCTTTATTATTATTTATTATTAGAATCTTAATGAAAAACCCATCGCGAAAGTTAAAAAAAAGCTGCTGCCTGTCACCTGTGCTGTTTAACCTTTATGTGGGAAAGGCAATGAAGTGCATTTCAGAAATTGATGACGATGGAATACAAATAAACGGAGTTGGATATAAAACGATTAGATGTACGAATGATATAGCACTAATTACGGATAGCGAAGCAAAATTGCAGAAGTCCATTAATGTTTTAAACAAACTTTTAAACAACACATGCAGAATGAATATTAATGAAACTAAAACCGAAGTTTTAAGGTGCGATAAAAAAGGAGATGGACAGACAAAAATATTCGTAAATGGTAAAAGGTTACAGCGAATGAATTAACTTTTAATATCTGAGCGGCCTAATAACAGATGATGGTAGAACGAAACAGGAAATAAGGATAATAGCCCAAGTAATTCAGCAAAAAACTAGGACTCCTCGCATCCAGAAATATATCTTTGGATATTAGAAAACGTTTTTTATCAAAACTTTCATTTGGAGTATCGCCTTTTATGGATTCGAAACGTGGACATTGTTGAAGAAGGACAAATATAAATTAGAGGCGCTTGAAATTTGGCGATGGCGGCGCGATGGACCGATAAAATATCCAACTGCGAGGTATTGCGCAAAGTAAATGAAAAACGTGAAATTTTAACAACGACACAAAGAAGGGATACGGTAATAGGACGTATTATACGTCAATAGATGGAAAGGAAGGAGGCAGTATGCGGTAATTAAAGCACTAACCACATAACGTGAACATCTCACTCGTCACGCTATCCACCAACCTCCGGGTTTATGGACGGAAAACATTTGTATCCGTCGGATAATTAACCTATTTGATTTTTTCGCACAGCCCCATAATTGGACTCCATACACGTCCAAATTGGTCTAATTATTTACATATACAGAAGTCCTTTGTTACGTAGACTGAGCACGGAATTTCGACCAATTAACCAATGTATGAGTAATTTTGTTCTTTTTTCAAGTTCAGTTTTTACACAGGTATATCGTTTTTTTTTTGTTTTTTTTTTAATAAATCGGAGTTTGTTCCGGAAACTGGAAAACTAAAAAAATTATTTATAATAATGATCGATCGAACTAATTTATTTCAATAATAACGTTCGTGCGAATAACGTATTAACACTTTTCTAGTTCACACGTCGGTATAACGGTCAAACATTCTAATTCGTTTCTCGAAGTTTCAACATTTCAAATAACATATGACATCGTTGCTCGTATAATAATAAGAGTTTTATTCTTTTTTGCGTGTGGGGGAGCGTTGAGGTATGCTTTCCTAGAAATGGATAAGATGAAAAATATGGAACGAGTTTTTTATACATATGTATGTACGCGTGCGTGAACTTGTAATATACACGCATATATATATATATATACATATATGTATGTGTATGTAGGATAATCGACTTTCGAGAAGGTCGAGTTAAATTTTTCAATTTTTCCCTTATCGATGCGGGGTACTCGAATCTTCTGCATCAAGCCCTGGAGCTTAAGACGTGGACTGATTGCCATTTCATTCGGAAATAGGGTCTTAACGGTAACTGAACATATAAGGTTTATAGCCGTTACTACTCCGTCTCTCCGTTCCATCGCCAAACGTACTGTCTTACTAGCATACCCTCTTATATAGGACGACCTGAAGAAGAAGAAGAAGAAGAAGAAGAAATGTGTATATTCAATTTTTCGGTCAACTAAATATTTTTATAATATTTCCTCCGGTAGGATAAACTTCCCTTCCGTCTCCGTACCGAGTAAGCTTCGACCGAATCTCTATCGTAAATAGAAGAAACATTATTATACAAGCTGGTGGAGTTTCCCGTTTTCTTGTCCGTTTTCTTTATTTCTCTATTTTTCCAGTCGGTTTCTCCAGCACAGCCTCTATGTACGTCGTAAACATGTGCATATATATATATATGTGTGTGTATATATCTGAATATATATATTATCGTAATTCGGGATAGTTGTCTATTTATCCAAACGACTAGGCGCCGAAGCAAAAAAAAACACAAAAAAACGGTTATATTTCGTTCCCCTCGCCACCCCGACTAAAAACTATTCTTCTTAGAATTTTTCGTCCCATGATTTTCCATTTGTCTGTTCCCGCGCCAGAGATAAGGAATTCAGGCGAAATAAAAAAGGTTAAAGCTCAAAAAAAAAAGGAAAATAAAGAGCAATATTCGTTTTAAATCTATACGTAATCGTACACACACATAGACATACTTTATGCATACATATGTATACATATATATATATAAATTAACTAGATGGATATTTATATACGTATATACACAACAACACACGAAGAGATACTTTATGCATATATACACAAATTAACTAGCAGATATTTATTTACACACACACATGGATATATATACATATATATATATATGTAAATAGTTAACCATTTATTTACAGTGCTAACTTCCTTATATATGTCCAAAAATGCGTGGACATATATTGACAGTAGTGTATATACATATATACAATTTATATAGAATGTATATATGTATTTATTTATAACAAAATGTGATTCAAAACACACAAACAGGCCACCTGTAGTGATTCATTTTTATATGTGTATATACACCTCATTAATGCAGCTGAACTTTGATATATTTCCAAACCAATATACACGTATCAGAATATGTACGTGTAAATTTTATTGACGAATATAAATATATATGTATGTACAGATGTCAATACATATACATACGTATTATAACCATATATGCGCGTATATACATATATTCATATATATATATACATGTACGTACATACTTGTATACACGTGTATATATGTACATACATACTTGTACATACGTACCTACTTATGTATGTATATATTTATATGTAAAATATATACATGTATATGATACACATGAAATATGGAAATTATTACCGAGTTTCTCTCCTCACACGTTTCATACAGCTGAAATTCGAGTTACTAAAACGCATTTACTAAGTTAGACAGAGAAACCCATAACTGGTCAGAAAGATATTTTCTGCATTCGCTCGCCCGTGCAGACACATTGTGCCAAAATGTACGACGTGCTTTCAGGTCCGGAATAAATTGGATGGCTTTCAAAATTACATAGCCGACGACCTTTTTTTATTTCTAAATGGGCTTATTCTAACCTCCGCATTTTATCATTTTTAGACACCTTCGCATGTCGACTGCAGATGGCAATGCGGGCGGTATTCGCGTGTTTAAACGAAACGACATTAAGCGACTTTGCTGTCATTTCGGGGTAGTACAGGCACTTTTCTTCGTATTTTTTATATTTCTCCTATTTTGCTATCGCCTTTAAACCTTTTCCGTAGTAAACGCGTAATTTATTTCGTTCGGGAAGTTTCTATCCGGATTTTCCCGCTTACTACGTTCGGGGTTTTAATTCCGTCGTTTTTTTTTTCTAAAATTCCGATTTTTAAATAATCTAACCTTTTTATTTTTTCCCCCTAACTATAATACGAATACAATTTTAACAATATATAGTTTTACGTTCCGCGAAGTTTATCGAAGTATAGTTTTAAAAATTATCAGAATTTACGGACGCGATCGAAAAAATTGTTGTAAACTTCTTTGGATAATGACGAATTATGCAATGTAAATCTATCCTGTAGGAATTGTTTATCCTGTAGGATGTCAGTTAAAAAGACGACGTACAGGATAGATATTTACGTTATGAAATATAGATTTAGGGTAATTTAAACGAAATAGGTAAAATTTATGTAGGACGAAACATTAGTAAAATGACTTGTGCACTAGACTGAAGCCGGTCTATAATATTTAATGTTCTTAAACAGGAAACCCCTTATATATATATATATATATACATATATATATATATATATATATGCTTGTGTGTAGTGGCCGGTTATCTGCCGGGTGTTCGAATAATAGCGAGAATCCTTTTCTTAACCACTGGTTGATCAGTGTTGTGTATACGGACGCATCCTCATTTAATGAGTTTCTTGGCTGCTCTGTCGCCATGAATAATGCCATTGTACAGCCGAACTTTATGCGATTTACCTCGTCGTGAACTTCATAATAAGCTCTAACATCCAACAGCTATCGATTGTATATTTCGACTTTCTCTCAGCTCTTAAAACTCTGCAAGCGATGTATTTAGCAACGATCTGCGTCCTACAACCAAAGAAGCGACACGGCTGTTATTATTTAAGTCTCGTTTCTACGGATTCCAGCTCATGCCGGTACTTCAGGGAATGAACCAGAAGATATAGCAACAAAGGAGTCGGCTACATTGTCGCTAATCCAAAATGTCGCAGTTCCAGCTATTGATGCACGTAATTATATCAAATCCAGACTTTTTGCTGGCAATAAAAATGACAATCGACCTCATTAAATAACGCCAAATAAATAAAGTAATTCCGTTTTACCTTGGAAGACTTCGCTTCCAAATCGCGGAGAAGACATTGTCCTCAGTAGATTACGACTGGGTCATACAAGATTCACCAATTCACACTTGATCAACAGAACTCCGGTTCATCAGTGCCCCGTTCGTATCGTCACACTTTCCGTCTCCCATATCCTCATTGTCTGTCTTTTGTCTCTCAACCTTCCCTTATTTAAATTAATAATAATTATATATATATATATATATATATATATATGTATGTATGTAGTTGTGTGATTGATACTTGAATACTGAAGCTTTGGAGTGGATGTCAATAGAAACACGCGACAGATGATGCAAACATTTTTAACCGAATCATTTTCAGATGTAAATAAAAAGTCGATAAAAAAATAGAAAAGTATGCAACGTAATCGTTAGAAGAGTAACGGAATCTTATCGTGAATATGATAAATATGCGATATTTAGTCGAGCTGTCGTTTAGGAAATTTTTTAATTAATAATTCTAACAAATAACATGAACGTGCACAAAATTCGTTTAAATAAATATATATATATAAATAAATAAAAAAATGACAATAATAATAATAACAACGGTATTGATGACGATATAAACGGTCATAATTATTTGGATAAAAACAAAAAACAACATATGTAGCCATCTGAAATATGTAAAGAAGCAAACACGTCTTACAGTTAGTTTTCAACGTGGAAGATACGACGGTGCACGTTCTAATTTCCTAGTCTTCTGCAATAATCGGTTATAAAAATATACGTGGATAGTAAAGGATATATCAAAGGGTCCTGTTGAATAAATAAAACGACAGTAACTCGAAGTTGCTTATAAAAAGTAAGTCCAAATTGAAAGCTGTTAAGCGAAACAAGTGTTTTATATTCTCTATGATGTAGTATACAGATATATATCTATACAGGAGCTGCTTGTATAATATTCCATCTTCGTATTGTGTTTTTAGAAACAACTACTGGTGTAAATTAAATGATTTGTATTATAATTATATAATATACTTCGCGCTGAATTATCTAATTTAAATAAATTTCGAAAAATATGTTATTTATATTTTGTTTAATGCATTATTATATTCGCTTAAATGTATACATAAAGAAATACGATCATTTTAATAAGAAAATTATAATTCTTCGAATTGCGTTATCTTTTCTGCGTCTTCTGGAATTTTACGTAATTTTCCGCGGACGTTAATACTTTAATTAATTTTCAGTCTTTTTCTTCGGATCTAACCATCGATTAAATTTTCTTCACTCACCAGGACAAGCGCCAGAACTGGAACTAACTCTATCTTCACGGTCAAACAACTCTAGGCTTCTTCATTCCCTTCATTGTTCGAGCGCTCTATATAGTACTATTCTAACAAAGTTTTACGTACTGTCTATTCGATTTTCTACATAGAGTACATCGAAATCGAATAAAGCTGAACCGAAAAACTTATTACAGGATTAAAAAAAATAAAAAAAAAACGAAAACGGAAAAATATAACTATCGCAGAGCGCGTGTAATAGATAATTTATAATGCGAAGAAAATCAGCATCGAGTTTACTCTATAAAAGAATGGTTTATTTAGCTGTGCTGGCTCCTATATGGAAATATGGCCTGGAGGTTTATGGCACATCGGCCAAATCAAACTTAAACAGACTTCAACAACTATAGTCGAAGGTACTCCGCTCAATAGGTAATGCTCCATATTTTGTTTCGAATATCACGCTGCATCATGATTTAGAGAAGTTGAATATGTATGTAAGTACTATAGAAATCGCTACAAGAAGTTTTTTAGCGAGTTAAAAAAAACAGTCCAAATGTTCAAATATCATGCATGCATCAACCAATGTTGTCTAGCAAATCACGTAGATTGAAAAGAAAATGGACTCAAGATATCCTCGATACCGGATAACTACTAATTATATACGGCAGCCTACTTCGGTTATGGTTCAACGGTCGCTGGCAGTGCTATTAATCATTATAGTTTCAGAAAACTAATCGTCATACTATGGAAACCATGAAAATAATATATGCAGACATTGACTCCTTTCCAATGGGAAAATAGTTGGTAAAATTTTTTTACGCTTAGTTATTTAAAAAATGTGTTGAATATTATCATTGTCAATTGTTGTCCAAAGACCGGTATGGCATAAAAAATAATAAATAATTTTTAAAAAAAATGTGTAATTAGCACATGTGATAATGATAACAGTAATTAGGTGATACATTGAGTATAGTATACCTAAATGGAGGGAAGCTGTTTATAACATTAAAAACGCTTAGCCACTAAGGAGTTACTCATGGCCTAGTGGTTGAAATTTAAAGCTGATCTGATTTGTACTAATAATATATATATATATATATATATATATATATATATATATATATATATATATATATATATAAGAATATGATGACCTTCAAATGACAATCATTCATGTTTATAACTCATATGAGACACGAGCTCGATTCGATGTACAGTTTGAAAGGGGCACAGTTGACACCGGATAACAACATTGCTTACGAGTATAGTGTAGTTCAATTATTATTTTGGAAACAATTGCTTTCAAATATTCGGTCATCAGTTTTGTACACAACTTTCGATCGTGAGTTTAAGACCAATGTTTTTAAGATCCACAGCCATTACGTACTTATACTGTAACAATGATCTCTCGAGCAACCTGCCCGTATAGCATCCTTTTCGGAATATGTTCTGGGTATATACATATATATAGTATAAAACATATATGAAGAGATATTTACTTTTTTTTTTTTTAATATATGGGTACTAGTGATTCCACTCAAGGCTGTAACAAATGGATGATATGTCTTATTAAATATTTATACTACAGACTGATATGTAGTTGAATATAATCATGTACACACTATTGTTCTGTAAGCTTAGCAAGCATCTGAGTTGGTACATTCTGTAATAATTGCAACTGAAAAACGGGTGGTTTTCATTCTGGTCTCCATCGCATGGATAAGTACAGAATGGCGAAGTGCTAATTTATGTGTGAATAGATGGAATGTTGTTGACGTTAAGCCTTAGGCGAAGATTTACGCCTTAAAAGGTCTTTTTTAAGCCAAGCTTTGACGATCATCTACGTGAATATTGAAGGATTAACACGTGCAAAATCGAGCATGTTATCGAACTTATGTAAACGACAAAATAAAGGGAAGCTACAATCCGGATTTAATATTTGTTTCAGAAAAAATTGCTCCCATGTGCTCTAAATATGTTATGCACCCAATAAAGCCAACATAGACCTATCCAGCTGACAATATTCCTAATAATACAGAGAATAAACTCTTTGCCAAAGAATCGATTTAATTTTAAGAAGGCAAATTGGAATAAATTCGGAAAACTGCTAAATGAAACCTTAAACAAAATAGATGAGGTAGCTGAAAATTATAATAAGTTTACAGAACTTTTCTACAAATGCTCAATCAAAAGGACATAGAAAACAGTATATTCAAGGTTTAAGCAATGAAACTCAACGAAAACTACAAGAATAGATCCAAAACTATGAAATATCTTTTTTAGTGATACCACAATGGAACTCGCAGAACAAGTAAATGAGTTGACAGCAAACCGAAAAAGAGAAGGATGGATTGAATTGATAAATTCACTGGATATGAAGCAAAACAGTGCTAAAGCCTGGAGGCTCCTAAAAAACTTAAATGGTAAACGCACAAATAAAAATGGTCTAGCAAATGACACGGTTCATAATATAGCCAGTCAGTTGACTGCAAATGGTAAACCGAAGAAGAAAACAAAAAAGGCGAAAATCATCACAGATGAAATCAAAACCATTTTAAGGAGCAAATTACAGCACATGAGATACAAGAAGCTATAAAAATTATGAAGAACCGAAAAGCTCACGGACCCGATGGAATTATAGCAGAGCAACTAGAACAGTTAAGTGATGAGGTCATAGTCTGCAAAATTAAAAAAGGAAAAATATCACAAATATAGAAAAAAGCGAATATCATAGCGATATTGAAACCTGGTAAAGATCAAGAATCTCCTGCCAGCTATAGACTTATTTCTCTACTAAGTCACGCGATGAAAATATTTGAAGGAATCATTCTTAATAGGATACAGAAATTAATAAGAGAACAAGCTGGTTTCAGACTAGGAAAGAGCAGCAGCGATCAAATACTGAACTTGGCTCAATATATTGAGAAAACTGCCGCTTATGATACAGTGAACCATAGCTTACTGTTTAAAAAAATATATGATATGACGGACGATTACAAATTAACCACTATCTTCAGAGAATTCCTCACAAACGGAAGAATCAAAGTGAAATTTGGGACAAAGAAACGGCCTACCACAGGGTAGCGTACTACACTAACGATCAGCCGAAGACATTGGGAACAAGAAGGTTCATATCCCCGGACGACCTGGCAGTTGCAGCTCAAGACAGGGCCCATGCAGAAGTTCACGAGCATCTACAACAGATGATTACTATAATGAAAATGCTTTAAACCCCAATCTAGGAAAAACGGAAGTGCGTGTGCCTTACACTTAAACAATGGAAAGGCAAGATGTAAACTGAATGTCTACTGGAACGGACGTAAGATACGGGGCGTAATCAAACTCCAAAATATTTAGGTGTTACTTTACACTGAACACTTACATTTAGAACGCATTACGAAACATTCAAGAAAAAAGTTGAAACAAGAAATAATCTATTGCAAAAACTCGTTTCTACGAAATGGGATGCTACGCTAGAAATGATTCGAACATTGGCGCTGTTTTTTCAGCAGGATAGTCTGGAGCAGATCAGCCAAGAAAAATCGGCATTAAACAGCGATTGGAGATCTGTATGGAGCCAGTGGTATCGCTCCACTATCAATACGTAGGAAAGTATCAGAAATGAGAACGAAAACACTAGCGTTTACAGAGCAGCGCCACATGATCTATGGACAATCACCACCTAAAGAAAGACTTAAATCTAGAAAATATTTTTGGAACTTCAACACATCACTTTTACACGAGCAAGCGAAACACTATAAGGAACCATGACAACAACTGGACGTGGTTGGTAACAAGGGCATATTGTCACACAACACGATCAGCTCGAAAAAATGGTAAAACCTAAATAGATTACGAACAAGATGCGGCCGTACACAAAGGTTAAAAATATTAGGACTAGATACTGATTCAAGGTAAGTACGCGGGGAGGAACAAAACCATAAACACTTGTTCAGGTGTCCACTACTAGAACGTTAAATAACAATCGACAGCTTGTGGGCTCCACAGTTCACTGACGAAGCGATGAAGCTAATTGATTTCTGGGAGGGGAAAATATAAAGCGTTATACGATACGACGACGAACCTTAGGCGACATATATATTAAGTATAAACGAAATCCTTTTTTTTCCATGTTGCCGAGATGATTGATGAATCAAGGAATTACTGAAGTCGTCTACGGTATTATTCCAGCGAATACTTGAGCGGCTGGGAATCCAGACAAATTTGACATCAAAGCGTTTCAGAGATAGATCATAAATATTTCTTAGAATATCGTAGATTGATGAAAAAAATAAATGTTAACAGTACAAGAAATTGCCTAGCGTTTTTTAGTTCGATATTATTTCATAAACAACAAAAAAAAGTTCTTAAATTTTTATATAAGAAGACTAGAAAGCTTTTCGCCTATTAAGCGATAATCAAGTGAATTTGAAAAAATAGATATATCTCATTTTTGATGTCTACTTGATTTGTCCGCTTGATAATAGATGAAAAGATTCGCGGTGTTATTATTATATAATAAAAATTTAACGATTTTAACTAACCATTTTTGTTGTTCATTTATTTTTTACAATAACTACATTTCACGCTGTTTAATATTATTTCTAGATACAAACTGTTAGGAATATTTTGTACAACATATCTGCTCATTACGAATAAAGTGATCCTGAAAATAGAATAAATACAAATGTGGGAAACGTCCTCGAAGACTTTGTGTACGAATTTTAAGTATGCTACTTTCAAAGAGTCGTACGTGCAAAAGTAATCAAAGTCATCGAAGAAGGAGAAAATCTGATTTTTATACAAATTTATCAGGTAACCGAATAAATGCTTCGAATAAACTTATTATGGATAACACTGCGTCTGTTAGGGTGAGACAAAATTCTTATTAGATTAATGCGTTTTGTTATTCATATATATATGTATATCCGGTCTAAACGTGAATTTGTTGTCTATTACGGTGCAATGGTAGAACGTATTTGGAATATGATAGCAGTTTCAATTGAAAAGTATATCGATTAATAAAATAATTAATAGTTAACGTGAAAAGGTTAACGAAGCAATTTGAAATTTATTGCAAACGGTCAGTGAACCGACGGAAATCGGTCACGATACTTGAAGTTTTTAACGAAAATATTTCAATGCAACGTACCTAATTTTTTGTGAGCGGATAATCATAGTCGAGATATTATTTGAAGAAAAATTGCGCGATTCTCTTTCATTATCAATAATTGATAAATCGCCAACTTTTTAGTCAGTAATAAACGACTTAAACGTTATGTTTGTGGAGGATGAAATAAAAAGACAAGCAAACAAACATGTTGCACGAATTAGCGTTCACACGAATCCACTTGCTACTGATTTGCTGAATGATTCCGGTGAAATACGCAGGCTGTGGCGAAGTAAGCCTCTAGACTTCGTTCAACCAGCATAGGTTTAGAGGGAGTACCGCTGAGTACTGCCCTTCCACAAAATATCATTCATCTCATTAAGTCAATCACTAAATGACCTCTAAGATTGGTAAGTTGTGATGGGGAAAAAAAAAAATGATAACTTCCTTTTTTTCCTTTAAAGATTTGAAAGTTAAGAATGTTAAAATGGTCGCGCTAACAGGACTGACGATATGCTTTAAGTGTATTTGGTAAAATTCGTGAAAAGACCGCTCCATTATGGATTACTAATTTCGATTTGCTCCGAATTTATTTGACCAACGCATTTCGTCGAAGAAATTGTAACGAATTTCACATATATCGTCAGTTGTAAATCTTATCTCCGAAATAAACTGGTAGCCAATGAAAGTTGTTAAACACTTCAGTCGGATAACAGTATCGAACTTGAGAACCTCCGTACATCAGTATTGGGCCAGGCCCTTTCTATAAATACTGGATAGTACTAGATTGACAATTCTATAGAGTATTTGGAAACATTCAGCATACATCTGAGACGCCTGTTTCGTAATAATTGTAATTTGTTAACATCAGCATTTGATATAAAACTCACTACAGTACGTAATTACCGGTCGAATAAGCTTGTTTTATACAGAATTATTTTATTATTTACATTGAAAAATAATTTTCGATTAAATAACACGGCTAAACATTTTCTTAATAACAAAACCGAACAAAATACAACACAATCACTAAAAGTTTTTAATCGCGAAGCTTTTCGACAGTTACGTCATTTTCAAGCGTAAACAATAAATATTACATCTTTTTTTTATATCAGACGTAATTTCAATTTTAGATTTATTTACAATAAATTTTATTTATAAAACGGATTTTGAAAAATTCTTCATCAAAATTGATAAATATCTCCAAACTGGGTTCAGGTTCCATTAAATGTTGAATATATCGGAGAGTAGTGATTTTATTAATTAATAACAAACCAAACAATATTCAACAATATAAAATTTTATATAATAGCGAGTAAATTATAACTCAATAAAATCACTACTCTCCCGTGTTATAAACTAGTTTAAAATTATTTTTATTATTTTTATTTTACCGACTAATCTGTTTTTATTTAACTACTGATGACCAGAGGTACGCATAAAAATAAGTTAGGTTACTATATTTTATATTGAATTATAAAAATTGGAACGATGAAGAAATGTGATCAATTTTGATAAGGAGTTAGGAGTAAATATTTCAGTTAAAGAGGATGAAAAGTTTAGTGCGGATCTAATAGGAATTAAATTGAGAACATTCTGCGAGGATATGATTAACGGAAATACCAACATTACACGTATTACATATTGGAGCCAGTTTCTTCTGTAAAAAGTGGCCACGAGTTAGTTGAGTACGGTTGAGTCGGAGTCTGCTGATTACTTTAATTTGACGAATTTTATTTGTGGTCCGAACAGCTATCCAGTTGACTTCACAAAGTTGCGAAGCGTTTCTTCAAGTTGCGGGTGAAATCTGTTGTAGGTGTTGGAATGTCAGGAACAGGACGGATCGTGTCGGCTTGTTTGGCTGCTCTGTCGATCAGATCATTTCCAGGAATGCCTAAGGAACGTTATTTGGCGAATATTTTTGAAGCATTTAGCAATACGATGTTATTTCTCATTGTGACGATCGGAGATGGCTTTTAGTGCCGTAGCTGAATCTGAGAAAATCTGTGCTTAGTTGATATTTTCCTGATTTGTAATATAGTGGACTGCTCGGTATATTGCCCGGATCTCGGCAGACAAAATTCAGAATATTTCAGATAGTGAATACCATCCAGTCATATTTTACTACTGAGCACTTAACGAATGAGTTAAGAACCGATACGTCCGAATTAACAAAAGAACAATATCGCGCAATAGAACAACAAACGAAACAACCGTATCATCTTATTTATTTTTATTTTACTTACTGTTTTGTATTATTGTTTTGTGTATGAATTTTAATATTATTGATAACATTTATTTTTATTTCATTCGCTACGGTGTTGTTTTGTGCATAAATTTTGTATTGCTAACGTGTTGTTTACCACATTCGCTATCGGTTTGTTTCAAAATGCTGTTTTATCACTTTGATAGTTTTTATAAATGGTGTATCTAAAGTAATATTTTTTACCTTTCATATTTTCAACAAATTTGTATATATTTTTATAATTTATATTTTTAATGATGACGGTGATCTTGTGACAATGGCTTAACACAGAAAAGCTTCGTGATTTCAAATTAAAATAAAATTTTAGGTACTTTAACTTTTTCTTTTGTTTTGTTTATATTTTGTCAGACTTATTTTCTATGGCCGTTAAAAATAAAGGTCCGAACATCGTCAAAAATAATTCTTATATTTCATCGTTTTATTTTTCATTTCCGACAGAGCACGACGTCATCGCCGATTACAAATAAATCCGGAAGGGATATAATCTTGGGAATCCAGTACGATGTCTATGCGAATGTTAGACCCGTTGATATCGAATTTCTCAGACGACAGAAAGTGACGAATAAATTCCCTTAAGAAATCCACAAAACGGACGAAAGACTATAGAAACGTACCGAAAGAATTATCTTAAATAATAATAATAATTAATAAATAAATGAATACATAAATAAAGTGGTTCAACATTATTCGACTGAGGTACCAACTGCTCCTTTTCACGTAGAAAACATTCCTTTGTTTCTTCCAGCTTGTTTTTTATGAAATATGTTTTACCATATTTGATATATATATATATATATATATAATGTATATGTGATATAATTCTGAAGGAGAATCATCGAACTTTTGTTCTAAGAAATAAATATGAAATCCGTTTCCAGTTTCACCGTATTGTTATATTTTTCTCATCTTTATTCCGAAAGGTTTTTTTTTTCGATATCATACGTCGACGTAATAAATACGGCTGAAATCGAAAACAAAATAACTGCCACCACGACGTTAGAACCGGCAATTCGATAAGGTCTTACGTAGGCAGATAGATAGGTAGATTGGTAGTTTCTCAATTTGTTGTTTCTCAAGCGAGTATTAGTAGTAGTAATACTGTCCTGGATGAATAGAAAGTCTTTATTGGCGAGCGAGGGAGTGAAATTCGAGATTTGTGAAATCCTCCCGATTTTTTTTCTTTTTCTATTATTATTATTATTATTATTATTATTATTCTGACGGTAGTTATTAGTATTATTGTATGGTTGATGGTGATGACGTGTTATTATTATGATTATTTTTAGTTTTATTATTTCCACCATAATTTTATTTTTATTGCTTCAATTTTTTTCGTGGTCTCCAAAATACGATATCAACTTAAAATACAGTTTTGAATAAATAAAAATATAAATGACAAAACTATCACTTCGAATGAAATTATCCTTTCTAGAAGCTTGGAGATGAACTATGAAATCATCAAGAAAGCCATCAACTGAATATATATCTATAAGTATGGTAATAATAAAGCTTCCACTCGGAGTAGAATTATCCTTCTCAGCCATATAGCCAAAAATTTAGAAAAAAACTACGGGATCAGCAAAAAAACTCCTGAATATCTACCTAACTATCACCTAAATATCTACCTAACTATCACCTGAATCTACCAAACTATCACTTGAATATCTACCTAACTAGCACCTGAATATCTACCTATCATCTGAATATCTCAAGTACATTAAGCGAGGAAAAAATTAACGAAACGCATATAACCGGTGCGATATATTTTATTGCGACGACTAATAACACTATCTAGTCTTTAACGATAACGCTAACTACACGCGAGGATAGTTCCACTTCCATTAAAGTCGTTTCTACTTACTCGTTATTTGATTCGTCGTTTAAGCCGTTTTTTATATACTCGATGTAGTCCTGGATGTCTTCGTATGCAATCTATGTTGGAACTACTAAAATTTCCTAAATCTAATATAAGTTTAACGAAATAGTCGGTTGTTTTCAATAGATCGTAATGCTGATATCAGCTAATAAAGATTTCCGATTTTTATTTTTATTTTCCGAAAGATTTCGTCGATTCCACTAGTGACAGCAGGTATGAAGGGGCAGAGATGGGAAATGTCTATAAAACTATCGTTAAAACTGCTTTACTGGCCGCCCGTATAAATATGTCTCATCTGCTATCCGAGTAGGAAACGGCTGCCTTGCGAATAGGATTTTTGCTTGAAGTAAACTCTGCCAGAGAATACTGTTGATGTTGCAATAGGCTTAATAGTATTAAAATAGATAGCACGATGAACATACTCCTAGTGCGGTCATTCTATAGCCGTAGGCACTGAATGAATGTAGGGTTATAGCACTGTGATCAAGCGAGCAAATGGAAAACCAATTGATTTTTTCCAAGGCACATGATACAATCGCAAATGTCATGCGATAACAACGTGGCGACATTCTGGATCTGTGGGCGAGATGGTGTGTGAAATATGCAACCGGGCGAACGTGTATTAGTTCATCGGCTGGAAATAATTTGGACATAAACATCCGCAAACATTTAAGAATAACAATTTGGAGTGTGTAACAAGATTATCAGAACCCGGAAAATTGTTCATTACAGAGTGCTCGTATTCTTGTTAGTCCAGTTAGGGATGTGATATTATCCATCCGAGGTGACAGTATTCTGTCGTTTTCTTTTCTTCAATCTATTAATACGCATTTTTCGAACGTATTATCAATCTTGCCGGTGTAATGGCCGAAATGTTTCTGTACTAGTTGTAAAGAGACGTTTAATGTTTAACTCTTCTCTAAAATTGATATATTTATTCTCCTTATTGTCCATGGGATTTCCAGCGTTTTGCGTCATGTCTCCATCTCAAGCTCGTCAATTTTCTCTTTATCTTGTTTGTTTATAGTCGAAAAAGAACACAAATAAAAATGACTAGTTTTATTTTTGTTAATCTAGTAATTGAGCGGTCCTTCCAGATTAGATTTAGTCTTAAAATTGCTCTATTATTTCTTCTCTCGTTCCACACAAACATGAAACACGCACATATATATATATATATGTATATATATATATATATATATCGAGTGAAAGTTTGATACGTTTGACTGATTGGCCTTTTGTCGTCGAAGACCTCTATCTTTTTTGTTCGGCTGTTAATCTTTTCATTTGTAACTCCTGCCTACAATCGTTAACATCCGTCGTATAAATCATCGTATTGAGATATTAGTCTTTCTTTAATATCTGTCAGCAGGCACCTGCGCTTTTAAAAGTGTTCTGTCCACTTCGATCTTGTTTTTCGAATTTTTTCTGCGAAATTCTCCATTTCTTTTTTTTTTTTAAAAAAAACATCTCTTCGTTCGTTATTTGTTTCATTCGAAATATTTCAACCTCGCGCCGTCAGCGTCCCGTTTAAAATTCCTCTAGTATTTGCTTATCTCTTTTTGTCGTGGTATACGTTTCATCGACTTAAAATATCACATTCCATTCGTAAGACTTTACAATAGGCTATCCCTAGAATTAACGTAATAATTATGTCTCATTTCTCGATAAACAACTCCTTCGTTCATTCCAATTTTACGTTTGAATAATATACGTTGTCAACTGTAACATATCCAAGTGTGTGTGTGAAGAATTTGACTTGTTCCAAATTTTAGTTAATTACACCCATAATAAAGCGATTAATGTAAAAAAGAGAAAAAAAATATTTCGTAATTGCACTTGCTACTACAATAATGAAACAATAATCCAAAAATACCCTAAATTCTCCGATTAAAACGTCAACATATATATATATATATATATATATATATATATATATATATATATATATATATATATATATATATATATATATAAAGGTTAAATAACGTTAATAAAAGTGATAGGTGGAAACTAAGGCGTATTATTGTCGATAATTTGGTGGCGAGAATTTTCGTATTGAAAATATATAAGATTTACGTAAGCGCGGTTTTCCCAGGCTCGAGTGCCGAGACACCCTTCGGTATACGATCAGACTTTTATATCAACTAGCGGTACGATTTACTGACAATGGAACAGAGGAGTTTTGTTTCCACTAAAATCTAATTTTGTTTATTTTTTACCACGCCAAACACGAGGGTAGGTACGAAAGAAATTAAATATCAAAGTGGAAATAAATGTAAGCTCGAGCGTTTTTCAAAAACTCCATATCTATACATACATATGAATGTGTGTATGTGTGTGAGTGTAAAATAAACTATCTGGACGACGTAATGAAGAAGTATTGCTGTAAAAAAAATCCATCGGGGACTATCGGATTACTTTAGCAGGCGAGATGATATACTTAATCGTAACAATCGTAAAGAGGATAAAATCGATTATATCGTAACTAAAACTATTAGACTAGATTTTAGGGTATTTTTAAAAAAAACGCCAGAAACGAATTCTTCTATAGCAACCCTCTTTAACTATTATACGCACGCGATGGTAATTCTTCACCGAAAAAATAAATACGAAAATAATGCTTTTCCAATCACTCGCGACAGACTTCGTTAATTAAATTTCAAAATTACGGATTAATAAATTAACGTGAGAAAAACTACGTCTAATGATTGAATTTGAAATAACTGAAGTATACCACGTTTAGAAAATAAGCATTTCCTTCTTCCGGAATTTGAGAAATAAGTTTAACGATTTCAGTCGTATATTGAAGTATTTTAAAGGAAAACTATAAATTTTATACAGATTTATATTATACAATACTGCTTCTTAAGTGAACTGTAGATAATTTTCAATGTATCGATATAAATATTATTAAAATTGAAACATTTCACGTTAATCGGAAAATAAAGAATTTTGTCGGCATTAAAATTTCACGTACAACAGACTGAACGGGTTAAAATCTAATATATATATATATATATATATATTGGAATGCAAATAAATAAAAATAAAACAAAAATTATGATATGCGAAAAAAATAACAGTCGAAAGAAAATAAGTGCAGATATTGACGGTGTTAAAATACAAGAAGTGAATGAATTTCATTACTTGGGTAGTAAAATCACCAGAGATGGCAGGTGTAGACATTAAAAAACGGATCAATCAAGCAAAGCAAGTTTTTTACGATCGGAAAAATATTTTAACCAACAAGGCTATAAGTACAAATTTGAGGAAAAAATGTTTAACCTTATTTGTTTAGAATGCAGCGTTGTACGGATGTGAAACATGGATTATCGGTAAGGTAGAGAAAAAAACCCTAGAAGCCTTCGAAATACGGTGCTACAGGAGAATGCTGAAAATAAGATGGACCGATAAATTAACAAATGAAGAGGTGTTAGAAAAAATTGGCGAAGAAAGAAGAACATTATGAAAAAAAAATAATAAAGAACTAATATGTTCTGAAGCCTATTAAAGATAATTATAGAAGGACAGATGAATGGGAAACGCGGAAAGGGAAAAATCAATATACACAGCAAGTAATAGAAGATACTGGTAGCACAGGATATACGGATATGAAGAGGAAAACAGAAAGCCGTCAGTTGTGGAAGAAATTAGCAAACCAGTTTTAGGACTGATGAGACTACATGATGATATATATATATATATATAACTATGACGCGGTGGAGTAGTTGCTAGAGTGCTCGACTGTCAACTCGTCGGTTAAGGGTTCGAAACTAACACGCGACGTAGAAAGTTTTTCATCATTATTTAATTATTAATTATCGCGGAGAAGACAGTGGCATTCCACCCCGTATAACATCATAATTATGTACGCGCATCTGCGTTGCATATAAATAGTGTTTGTACGTAAAAATAAACGTACGATTGCGAGTCACAACGCTGGGCAACGAACAATACGACAACATATATATATATATATATATATATATATATATAGTCATTGTTGAATCGCTCCGAACGTTATGATCGTAAATAGCGAATTAGTTCACGAATTCGTCCATTGACCTCTATTCAATGCGCAAGCCGTGGGGTAACAAATTTCTCACGTGAACGGCCTACCTTCGCATAGGTCTAACTTTATATCTTCTGCAGCAGATCTCGATTTCAACGAAAACTTTTCCAATTGACCATTGGTTTTGTCTGAAATATCGTCGCTTACGTAACCGAACCCTCGCTACTAAATTATAAATCTCATCTATCCTCCGTAGGGTTTTTCGACTGGTAATTTAATTAATATAGGCTAGCTTCGTGTAGGAATACGGTAAGTTTGCATAATTTATCGCCGAATAAAAAGCTCAATGAAAAGGCAAAATCAAAGTTCGATATTAGCAGATGTATTAAGAAAATATATCAGTAGGGTAAAATAGCGAGCTCGATGTTCCGCATGGTGCGTAGAGGAGCTTTCGATGTATGTAAAAGATGCGTATGTGTTATGATAATTTCTTATTAGTTAACTCCTCGCATTCGAATTTGGCCATAATTAATTTAGGTATTATTTATGTTCGCTTAATAATTTACGCTAGATGGATCCATTGATCTGCCTACTAACCTAATGTATCGTATAGGATAAGTTTTATTTTTAATGTTCTTTATCAAGCGGGCATATTACTTCGAAGTTCGCATGTTGATCGAGTCGTTGAACATGACCGAATTTAAGCATATTGTCCGTGTATTGCGCTTCGCGGTGAGCGTGAAGATAGCTTATTTTGTTGCATACAGGAAAGAATCGGTAACCGTTCGGGCGAACTTTATTTGAAAACGTTAAATTATTTTTCAATTAAAATTGCCAGCAGTATCCCTTATTACACTATCATACATACAAATACACGTTCTACCATTTCACCGTAATAGACAACAAATTCACGTTTAGACCGAATATCGAGCATATAATAAAACGCGTTAATCTAATAAGATTTTTGTCTCATCCTTATAGGGCCGGAGATCCAGTTATAAATAAGTTTATTTAAAGAATTTATTTGACTACGGATACTTACTTTTTTTTTATTCACGCATCTAACCATTTATTAAGCTCCTTAGAGATTTTCCAAAACTACGTTTAGCCCTACACTTGTAATTGCTTTGCAGGTGGAAATGATCGTTTTCCCTTTAGCCGTGTGCTAGGTCTTACAAATTTATGATAACTTTTTCGAATAATTCTATTTCAGTTTACGAGGAATTTGTTAACATAAATCAAAAATGGTTATTTTTTAAATCACGCCTAGCAATTTTATCACTACTTTTCGTTCAAACGTAACAGTTCCATCATGTCCGCCTCAATATTTTCGCTTGTCATTTAACAGTAATAACTTTGTTCTCCGCACTAATTTACACACACATTTCGAACCTTCGCCAATCGGTAACACTATTCCTTCCGCTAATCAAGAATCTTTTCCCAATTACAGACTAAATGGTCATGCCTTTCTGTATCCACTGATGGTTCTAAATCTGCTTCGTCCGTTCACGTTTCTATCTCTAGTATAAACTTAACAAAAAGCTTCGCACTCTTTCCTGTTGTACCTGTATTCACTGCAGAAGCTTGGGCTATATATAAAGTACTATTGTATATTATCGTTCATAATCTGGCAAAACAAATTTTTAATTACTATCGGGTTCAAAAAGAAAGCAAAATTCGAACTGACTGCTTTGCTAGAAGTAAAAGTTCACGTAAACTTTACTTACATACGTGTTCGTATCCATGATAAAAAACGTGCAACAACTTAATATGTTTAAAGATTCCATTCAACATCTTCTTTCTCCTGGCTATAGAGGATATCCGCGTTTACAGATAGCTGCTTAGTTTCAACAATATTCTAACCTAATAATCTAAATACTTTATACGGATAAACCTATAGGAAAGTAAAAAGAAATCTGCCCTAAAGGATATGATGGTTATCTTAGAGTCTCTTCAATTCTTATTTTTGTATCAGATTTGCAATATGACGTTTACAGTCAATCATTGACGTCTAATAATACTTTCGCGATCGTGCCCGCGTCTATCTAATTATACTACTGACGTAAATATTTACACGTACGCGTGAGAATTGGAGAAGTGTCCGCTAATGCTCATAAGTCGGGTAGCGCATTTCGTCTAAAAGCGTTATAACGTTTCTTAAATCGACAATAATAATTCCATACAGGTGTATACGTATATATTAGCTCAATAAAATAACTGCTTTATACGGAAATAAACAAAAATTTAACAATAAAGGAAAACCCTCTTCTAGGCGATGAAAACTTACTCCATTCAAAGGAACTAGTTATACCATCAGATAGTACTGATGGAAGCTGTGTTACACTGTTGGGAACCTGTTTCTCGGTCAAATACGGGTAATTTCGATTGAGAAAAACATTTTAACCGTTCAATCTTATTACGGATAACGACTAAATAGAAGTATGATAAAGGTTACACGTGTACAATGTTAATAAAATAAAAATAAAAATTATCCAGACCAAAGAAAGAAAAGAACCGTCCGACATTTGATCTTCTAACCTTTTCGCATTGACTAGGCATCGTCCACTATTTATCACGTCACGTCCAAAGGATGCTGCATCGTCGGTGTTTGATCTTATAACCCCGTCTCCATTGTTAACGGACGTGTATAGTCCGGTATTTAACAAAATCGCGCAGAAGGATGCTGTGTAGACGAGATAATCCGTAAAAGGTCAAAAATGTCTCGAACCCTTTTTTGACGCTGAAAAATGATGATACGCTCCAGACCTAAATACGTCGAACCGGTTTTATTTGTGGTTCCTTAGGAATTCTAAACTATATTAACTCGTCTGTGGGATTTTATATATATATATATATATATATATATGTGTACGCATACATAAATAAAGATACGAGATATACGAAGTAACGTACGTAAAAAATAAGTTTACACCCTTCCTCTTTTTCAATGTCATATATGTTGAACAAAAAATCACACCCCTATATTATGATAGTTTACGTCCACGGGATGAATGACGGTAATTATTATTATTTTTAATCTCCTCGTTCAAGGTCACTAATCTATAGTATAGCCACGAAATATCGTACACAAAAAAAAAATTGTGCTAAATCAGGGGTTGATTTGGGGTGACTTTTATAGCGAATCGTATTATTTAAAAAGTTTTTTATTTTTATTTCCTGCACACAATCTGTTGGTTTAATGTATCATTGCTATGCATATAGATTATGATGATAGAACGCTTTCCAATAGTTTTCCTTGTTAATATATTGTCATTTATTATAGTATATTGAATTTTATAAATTATTATTTACCGACGGAATTCTAGTTCAATCTGGCTATTTCTAAACCAGAGTGCATCTTTCTGCGATTCCTGCAACTGCCCTCTCGCTATTCCTCACATCCTGTTATCGTGTCCTTCTTACGCACCCCCATTGCTGCTGTATTTGCTTCATCCCTAACCGAAATCCTACAGTCCATTCGCTGAATCTAAGCTCATCCTTTAAATTATCCTTCCGTGCCTCGGGCCTTAGTAGCAGTGTATAAGGCGCGTAAATTTAATAATAAAAAAATAATAATGTTATTTTTAAAGGCGTGCCGTTGGTCAAGGTGTAATCTAATATATTTAACATTACATGACTTTGGAATTATCCACTCCCCCATTTTTCAGTATAAACAGAACCTGTTTGGACTTTGACTCATTAACTGCGATTCTTCATTGTTTAAGCTAATTCTTCACATGTGACAGATGATTTTGAAGCTATTTTTTGACTGTATTGTTACTATGATGAGTTGATAGAATAGCTGTGTCATCAGCATGTGATAGTATCACTATTTTATGGAAAATCGTGAGTATAAATCTGATAGAAAAGTGGTCCCAGCACACTTTATATTATCAATATTAACCTGAAAATATCTTTAAAAGTAACATCATAAGTTGTCGCGTTGTTTTTCTCTTATACGCGCTTAAATTTAAGCGATATTTATCCTTTTTATTAAAATTTGAATATAAAATTTTTTTTCTGAAGCTATATTTATCCATCGGCATAGATATGAATTCATTGTTGCGAACGTATCCCCCCTTTTATAAGAAAATTAAAAAAACACACACATATCTGACGGTAAACATAATCTAAAAGGTACGCATCCGCTGTGGCTTCGCATTTATATCTAACATATGTGGAAAATTAAAATTAACACCGAAAAAACGGAAGCTATACTATTTACGAGACGCAGGCCGCAGATAACTCACCACATTGAAATAAGCAACAGACAACTACCATGGAAACCTCGTGTAACATATCTTGGTCTTACAATGGACAAGCGACTATCGTTCCATGAACACATTAAACACATCACGGACAAAGCGCACTCCCGATTATATAAAATTTTCCCCATTTTTCACAAACGTTCTAAAGTTAGTATTAAAAACAAACTAATAATATATAAAGCATACATACTCCCGATATTATTATACTCTTGCCCAATTTGGTCTGGTGTTAGTAATTCCACCTTAAATAAATTACAAATTGTTCAAAATAAATATCTGCGTATTGTACTTAATGCCCCTTACTATACTAAGATAACTGACATGCATGCAGCTCTTCATCAGCGTACTATTCCTGAGCTAGTACAGGAACAAGCAGATAGGTTCTAAATGCCTGACTAGCCATTACCCTATCGTACAGCGAATTGGAAACTATACTCGCGACTCGCTGACCAGAAAATATAAAAAATATAAACACAAAAGAATTAAACATTCGCTTCTCTAGCACCAGATTGTCGAACTACTTAAGTCGTTATTAATAAGTCACTATCCTCATGTAATCTATTGTATCAGTACTTCTTTCTTCCATCCTCTTATTTATTTGTTTAACCTTAATATAATTTGTATAATTTTACCCATATCCTTATTGTACTATTAAGATCAAACTATAATTAATTAATTTCTCTATTTTCGGCTACGCAGGGTTTTTAGTTGTATGTTTTTCCCTGTATAATTATTGTATAATTGTGAAATAAATTTTAAGATTTCTTTGTACACTATTTCCTAAGACGCGTAGTAAGAGCGTTAACGCTGCTCGGTATGCGCATTTTTTTTTATTTACTTATTATTTGCTGATGTATAAAAACATAAATATACTTTATTGAATTGAATTGAATTAACATATTTAAACCTGGACAACATTAATAAGTGCATAAATATACAGCCCCTTTGCTAACAGCTGTCAGTTCGGTTTACGGTTAACAAAACCGACAAAGAAATTTGAAGATAATCGACGAATGAAAATTTAAAATTGTTTTAAATTTAAAAAGTAATACGAATTTAATGTTTAAAATCGAATTTATATCAAATCTTCGGTTGATGCACGAATTATATAAATTTAATGAACTACCGTTTAAAGTCCAGAAGTGAATTTATGATTTAATGCGGATTATTTTTTTAGGCTTGCTAAAGTATATCGACTGGAAGAATAATCTAGGAAATTACTAAATATCCTCCTCCTGAGCAGATCATATTTTTGACATTCGATTAAATCGTATCCCAACCGCGAAATAAATCCCGCAAATAATATTTCGACAGACTGTAAGCTTTCGTTCTTTTGTATGGAAAATTGCTATAATCATTCTTAAGTTCAGCAGCGCATTGTTACATCCCCTAAGGAACGGTCTTACTTAGCGGATGATATTCGATTTCGAACACGGATTTAAATTCAAAACGGTATAAAAGATTACGGCAAGTCCGGAGATTTTCGTAGGTTTCTTGTTATCTTCGTCGTTACAACATCCGAAGGAATTGACTGACTAGGTGGTAGTCTCGTCGTACCATCGACGAAGATGACACACATCCTCGAAGATATTAATATTAACGTGAACACGTACACAGGATACTCTAGACGGCAAGTTGACACAGAATAGGCGACGGGATAATAATTCGTGTGGAGAGAAACTGGTAAAATCTGCCGAGATTTTAACCCTTAGGCCAAATAACGTCCTATACTTTAGCCCCGATGGATTAGAATGTTTATTTTTATCCCCGAAATAACTTTCTGACGCGAGATTTGCCGAACATCCGACAAAGTCCGATGACGTTAAAAACAGCTCTTTAGGTATACTCCTACTATTCATATCAGAACGCATTAGTAGCGAAAGTCGATGTGTATTATACATCATCGATGGGTGTTTCAGTCATTTGACTGGTACACCCCTATCGTCCAAGTCCGAAACATTTTCCTATCCGCTGTATTATACATATATATATATTATAATTATAAATATATACTAGCTGACCGGCGAACTTTGTATCGCCCCAGAATCGAGAAACGTATTAACTTATTAACTGAATTAAATAAAGAAAATACCGATGAAGAATTAGGAATTAAACGAAAAAAATTAAATAACAAATTTGTAAAGATAAATTATACGCCGATACTTTCGAATTTTTGTAGATTTATCGAACTTAATAAAAAATTATATTCAATTCAGCTAATGAGTTAATACATATACGAAGTTTTCCGGGTAAGGGATATATATATCCTAATGTCTAGTGTATATTCAAGATATATCACATTCCCGTGCTAAAAGCATTGTAGAATTGGCCCATCAAAAATCGCTCGAAAAATTTTTCAAAATCGAAAATCAAATTTTAAACTCAAGGTTGCAATTCGAAAATTTTAAAAATTCGTAGCAATAAACAATTTAAATTGGACCGAGTTGTAAATCTAAACCATTCTCGAATCCACCTGAAGACACACAAAAAATGTCATTAAAATTACTCCATCCGTTTAGGAGGAGTTCAGTGACATACACGCGCACAGAAGACTTATATATATATAAAGATTATAATATATATATTATAATAATTAATTCTGTACTCGATCATTCAAACGTCGACGTAATTAACCCCGGAATTTATCTCTCTTCTAGGATCAAGTGATAGGACAGCCTATCAACAATTGACGTGATTTAATATTTCGTGTTGAAAAATCGCAAACGGGCATAATATTCGATAGTATATCTAGGCGGTATACTAAAATTTCTCTTCTGCCCGATTATATAATTATTCCCCTTTAAATACGTCCTCATTTATCGAAAGGGATTTTACGAACCAAAAATAAATCAATCTTAGTTTGGAAAATTACGATACGGAGCATCTAAGTGTGCGTATTGTACTCAGTGTAAACATCGTAGTTATTAGTTCACATTAATACCAAGGATATCAATGTGTCTGTAGTTTATTCCCATTAATCGATCGAAAAATATGCGTGAGTGCGTTCGAAGCGATTGTAAGTGAACACTACAATTGGTTATTTAGCTGTTGTGTAAATAAATTATTATTTTAATTAATATTATTTTCTAAGAAGTATATTTATTTTTTCTTTGATTTCTCAATTTCTTCGACTTTTTTTCTTCTTATATTTTTTTGATATACACTTTATCGCGTTAATATTTATTTAAGTATCAATCGCGTTACAGTTTAAAACAAGTATCTAAATCGTAATTGTTACAAATTTTTTTTACAAAAAATCGTCTCGCAACAACTTCGAATCGAATAAAATCATTTTTTTCTATTTCAGTTTACGTTTATTGCACATATTTTCCCGAAACCTGTTGTTACGATTTCTATTCTTCGTCTGGAGTAGCGATTTTGCAACTTAATAGGTAATCGCGATTCCAGGTAGCTAAGATGTATGTGTGCAAAACATATATAAACATAGCAGGCTCAAACATAACCTGTTGTAACGTTTCGCGGCGCCTATTTTAAAAATTAATATTCCTTCTTTATTTATTTAATGTCTAACGTGTTTTTTCTTTTATCTCATTATCACTATCTTAATTTTTTTTTTCGATTATTTTTTGATAAGTATAATTACTTCTTTTATTTATTACGGGTCTTTGTATTATTTCTGATGTGCGGCGAGCCATCCTGGCCGTTACCTAATTATTATTTAAAATTTTTGGTTTTACTCACTGTAAATTATGTTGAACTATACGTTGTTGTTGTTGTTGTTAAGCATAGACGTATTAAACATAATTTATCGTATCGAGCTATTCGCTAATTAATATCGCTCTAATTATTATTAATGCGACGTATTATTTTCATTTAGTCGATAGTTTCAATTTTTTTCCCTTCTTTCTCCGGCGTTGTAATAATCGTTGTATACATTTTTTCTTCTTCTTCTTGGGTTTCATGCCGTGAACTGCCGCCTAGGCCCAGAGACGCGGAAATATAGGAATTAAATGTATCGAAATAAGTTGGTAATTTTGAGGAAATGAAGGAGACGTTCAACTTTAATATGATGATCAGACAGGATTTCAGAGAGGGTGGACGATTGAAGAATTGTAAATTTTCTATTTGTTACTTTAGTCTTATGTGTTACTGAATTATTTAATAAAAGATTTATATATATATTTATTTATTTATTTATACACAACAGCATAACGTCAATTACAGTGTACGTTCTTACAGAATAATTATAAAGTAAAAGTATGAACAAAAATAAAACTGAACCACACTCACACAACACGCTAATTAATATAAATAATATTTAGATTGAAAACAAAAAATTAATGATTCTAATGAAATACAATACCCAGATACAGCACACATCCGAAAAGCACAAAAAAAACCCACAGAAATATACCAGTCATACACCCATATTCTCATGTAAACAAACTCTCCATCGGGGCACGCACGTATGACCAAAATCAAAAAAAAAAAACGTACTGAAAAGTAACAACTGAAATATAGAGTTAAAAAAAATTTATTATATACAAATTTACTGTCGAAATGAATATCTAACTGTGGATGAATATTTAGTACGTTATTATATAGACGTAAGGTGGATAAAAGTGGTGAGTTGTAACCTAGATTTGTAATACGATTCATAGAAAATACAATGTGACCTACTATTAACACTGGGGGACCATAAATGAAATTGTAGATAATAAATAATTGTCATCTATGCGAGCGTTACAAAGATCGACCTCAACTTACTTATCTTTCTTCTAGCACTCGAGGATTTAATATTTAGGAAATCGCATAAAATATTATAACTTAAAAATGTTGGATAGACGCCAGTTTGACGGTAATAAATATACCTCAAAAACTGAGATTGAACTTTTTCCACCATATGAATATATTTAGTTGTAGAAAGGATCCCATACCGCAGATGCGTATTTTAATTTTGATCTCACAAGAGTTCATGAATGGTAACAGCGGAGTCCTAGCATCACGAAATATGCATGAATTTCTAATGATGAAACCCATAGTTCTGTAAGCATTTTTGGTAACATTACCAATATGAGTTGCAAATTTAAGCTCGTTGTCAATATAAACCCCCCAAATCCCGAACACAGGTTACAGTACAAACTGGAACATTACCCATAGAGTAATCAAAGAGACTTTTATTAAATCGAATATATATACATATGCCAGGAATTGCTAGATTAAATATATGCATATGTGTGTATATTAGCGTGTAAGTGTGTAGAAAAGATGTTAAAATTGATAATATGATTTTTAAGCAAAAATAAAACATCCTAGAGATAATTTTCGATAGCAGCCGCCTTGAATTCTTTAATTATTTCTAAAATTTTTTACACATATATTTATACATACTTATACATACATATATATATATATATATATATATATATATATATATATATATATATATATATATACGCTTGAAGCATTTATTGGCACGTTCCCTTTGAGTATTTTTAATTTCGGAGTTAGGATTGATACTACAAATCGGCAGCTGATTAGGAACGTACAAGAGAATATGTATATTATATGGTAGGCACGTATTATATATATACACACACATATATATATATATATATATATATATATATAGATTAATCCGAAAGTTTTTTAATATAATGCATGCACGAAAATAATCCTCTATTACTATAACCCTTTTTTTCTCTTTTGGCATCTTTCAATTTCGGATATGCTACGTGTCGCGGCGTCAAAATTCTAATAAAAAAAATGCAGATGGCTTCCTAAAGAATATTAACGTCCTTCGATCATGTCGTTATTTGAATACGGAGGTTGCGATTTTGTCCTAATAATAATATTCTTCTATTCAATACCTTTCTGGCTGATAGACGATGACGAACGGGAAGGTATAAAAAAAAAAAAACAAAAAAAAACTGCAACTTCTACTATTACCTCTGTGGCGGATTGTTGCGCCGACGGTATCTTTGTCGAATATACGGTCGAAAAAGTATAAACAGCACCCATCTGGGCCGAATGTTAGGCGCATAAAACAGGCGGCTTATTATTATGCAGCGGGAAATCGTGCTGTTGACTCAACTCAGGTACGCGATTAACGCGTTGAAGAGAACCCTTTCTTTTCTAGATCGGCTACCCTTACTACGACTGTCATAGCGTATTTTTCAAACATACCGTACGGTCGTCCCTATAACCCGAAATACCGTCGACTTATTTCTCTATTATACTTTTATCATTTATTATAATTATGACAAAAATAATAATTATTATTATTATTGTTAATTATTTAAAAAAAAAAAAATGCTTTGTCGTTAATAGGAAAAAATCATCATTATTCTGTCCGAGGTGTTATAAATTTACGAAATCTAAATATTCGGTTAAATACTTCCGGATATATTACGTTATTTAATGCGAAATCGTAAATTTTTAACCCGTCCGGCGGACTTATAGATGAAAACTCGTTTTCAGTTGCATACGTCGTCTCAGCTGTTGTCGATAACGAAATTTAGAACACTAGCGTTTGAAAAGTAATATTGCACTTTTTTTTTTTTAATTTTTTATATATATTTTTTTTAATTTTTTATTTTTTTTTGTTTATTATCAAAAATTTATTAAAAAAAAAACCAATGAGAAATTAGTAAAAACCACTACTAAACGTTGTATGAAAATCACACAGCTTTTTAATCGTGCGAACATAAATATAAATATACGCAATATCAAATCAAATCAAATATATTTAATCCGTTACAGTTTTACAAATGAAGTATGTTTAAATCTAACTGCCTATGCGCAAACATTGCGCGAATAGTACAATTGATATATTATATCGGTGTTATTCGTGCTCAACTAGGTCGCATTCCCACACGCGCACATGCTATAAAGAGAGAAACCGCATCGCGAGTTTATTACAACCGTATAAAGAATAAATATATCTCGTGTAAAAAATAAAAATAAAATAATCGACTTGATACATAAGAAACAACACGTTAATCTAGCTAACTCACACATACACACACACCTAAAATAATCGTGTATACACACATAGATAAGAAATAATACTAATTTAAATAGGTAATTTATAAGAATTAACAAAATGAAAAATAGTCCGACGGGTGCGGTAAACGAACGCGATCTATCTATGAAAAATATAAAATGCAAAAATACTAATTTACATATATATATATATATATATATATATATATACAATTGATAAATATTTACCAAAATTGATAAACAGCGCTTATAAAATAATGTGATACTCATTAATAGAACAAACTACAAGCGGCGATAATAAACATAGCAGTAGCGCGGGAAATAAGAATAACTTATAATATAAACATTTATGAATTTTCTATACTATACTTTTCTCAGAACTAAAATTATTCGTCAAAATTTACAACGAAAAAAAAAACAAAACAAAATTTAATTCGCTATAAAAATTATTTTATTAATGCGAATTACGATCACGTAAAATGACATTAATGTCGAAAAGTTTCGAATTAATAAAATAATATTTATAGTGATTAACTTTGTTCCTATTTTGTTTTATTACTTCATAAAATCACTACTCTTCGATACATGAATATTTTTTTTATTATTTCCATTTTTTTCAGTCTTTTTATTTTTATTTAAACCCTACTATATTTTTTATAAAGTTATTACGTCTTATTACATAATGGTTTTTCCTCTTTTCTATACGATTTATTATTAAACTTCTTTTTTCACGTATTCCCTTTAGGTTTACTCCGTTTTCATTTCTTTCCGAGACATTTTATTTATTCTGCGCCGGATCCACGTCGCCATTCAGTTTATTTATTTCGTACTCTGTTAAGCACCAATTTTACACATATTCCACGGATAAAGGAATTCCTTCTAAATCATTGAGAATGCGTATCGCTTTAGCGAAGTTTCTTCAATTAAATAATAGACGATATAGAAGAAAACCGAAAAAAACATCACGAAAGTCAAATGTCATTGATGAGAATCCAACATTATCGGACGTCAGTCGAATTTTCGACTAAATTGTTCGCCAAACAAACTTTTCTAAATGGTTTCTATTTAACGTGTACAAGGGCTGTCGCACACATCGGTAGAAAAGCGTTGACAAATTTCCGCATTAGAAAACAACAGACGAAACATCCATCAGATGAATAAATAGGAAAACCATCCTAAGTTGAGCATCTTAATTTGGCCATATATGTACAATCTTCAAACTTCGATATTAGTTTCAGTTCGATGTTCAAAATCCTAATCTTCCCGTTTTTACGATAGAACACCTATATATACATATATATATATATATATATATATATATATATGTATATATATATATACACAAGCGTATATCTACATATATTCGCAAATACTGCCTTCACACGCGTATATTAACTTTGTCGTATCAATATCGCCTAGGAAAAGATTTATGCTCACTTCTAGATGGCCGAACGATGGTGCGTAAAAGGACATCTCTCCCGGGATATAACATTTCGGTCAACGTCATTCATCATTCTGTCCGCCCGTTCGCCACCATTTACTCTTTCTTTTCATCATCATCAACATTTATTATCATTATTATTGAGTCCGTAAGAGGTGAATAAGGTTAAGTCGCTCATACGTGCATATATATATTGTATATACATATATATATATATATAATATACAGATAACCCTAAAATACGTCATTCTATTTCATAACGGTACCAAGTGTGTCGGGTAATTTCATTTCACTTCAATTCTTACAACTGCCTTATTCTTCGGTGAAATCTATCCTACTCCATCCAAAGTTAGAAACTATATACATACATATATATATATATATATATATATTTATATATATATATATATATATATATATATATATATGTATGTGTATCTATATAAATAAAGACCTAAATGCGATGACGATAAGAGTAAAAAGAGAACCTAAAACCCTGAAATGTTAAAACCGAAATTTGACTGAATCCTTTAAATCCGACCACCGTCTTCGATGATCCTTCCCCCCCACTCCCTTTCTAGACTTTTAACGCACCAACTCCTACACTTTTTTCTAGATGACCATCCACGTAATAACGTCATTTAGATAAGACAACCCTTCGTAAAAACTAACCGCCAAGAAGAAAACGTCGACTTTAAAGCCCGAATACGTTATTTTCTTCTTTATACGAGCCAACTTAACCCATACGATAGGAATAATAATTCCTAAGTCCACAGTTATGAACACTGGAAACAGACACTCGCATACGCGACACATCGAAATATATAACACGCTATATACATATATATATACATATACATAGCACTTCGATCAACGTTATGCATATATATATATATATATATATATATATATATATATATCTATTGCACACATATATAAACATATATTATATATACACATATACACATGTTTTTATATATATATATATATCCATATATTTACAGTATACTGATATAGTACATACACATATATAACAAGCCTAAAATGATGAACGTGAGTGCAAACAAACGGACACATTTTACATGACGTAGTTGACAATAATATTACTTTAACTGGTACACAGCATTTACAGCAATACCAACAGAACGAACTTCAGCCGTTCGTTTTCCTTATAACTGCAGAATTGTAGAACTTTCAGTAATATATATAATACGCGGAAAGCGATGCGGGAGGAAAAATCGTTAACTTGACGCAACAACATCCATCAAGTTTAACTTCGCCAACAGAAATATTTTTTTCTTGCGTTATTGATGGACCAGTAGGCGCTTAACAAAAAAGATTGAAGAGGTGCTTCTACTATAATCCTTACATACATATATATGTACGTATCGCGGTATCATCTGGATAGGTTGCCTAATTCTTCTTGCATTATATACGTATTTTACTGTAATGTGTTTCAAATACTATGCATACATAACGCTCGCGCATTTCATATTATATACATATATATACACTTATATATCGCGCGGAGTAAGTCATGTAAACATAATTTAATATCGAAAAAATATCGGCAGTAAAGACAGACATGTTCCTCCGCTTTCGGCACGGCCAGTAGAAAGATTGATCTTAGCGAGCGGACCATAACCTTATGAATAGATATTGTATGTCGATTGCAACGAAAGAGTGCGCGGTATTTCAGTTTCTATGGAAAGCATAGGGTCAAATTACGAGCTGAAAATTGCTTGCCCCCTGTAACACGTCTACATATCTGACGAAAATGAAGTTCGTATATTTTCCCGAAGAAAATCTCGTACGTATTCCATCATCAATTTATTATACTATTATTATTATTATTATTATTATTATTGTCGTTATGCATTATCGAAATTTCAGAGTCAGTAGGTGGATAGTCTATCTTTTTCAATGGCTACCACCGCTAGTCCGTACGTCATGTCACCCGTTATAACGGGGGGGGAAAAAAGTAATATTCAAAGAAAGTAATTTACGAAACTCATTCGTCATCTCACGAACGGATGTCGGACAGGGCAGACAGACCTTTATCGACTGAATTAACACGTTATATTTCTCTTTCGATATATCGAAGTTGTGTTCTCCATGCGAAGAGTTGTGACCTACTTTAGCAATCTCCGTTCTCAGGTTTTTGCGCATAATTTCTCGGATAATATCTATTTTAAGTTGATAGATAAACCGAGTCTTTGTTTCTTCAGACTGTTTTCCGGTTCGATTGATTATTTTCTTCACTGTTTATTCGGACGTTTGTATTCAGTTCCAGTCTCGGTTTTGGAATGATATTTTTTGTTGTCATGTGTCGTCCGTATTATTGCTGACAAATTTTCGTTATTTAATATAGTATCGTCGCCGACCGAAATGTTTATTTCTGCAACTTGTAGTTTACAATTTTGTCCTACCTACGGTATTTCATTTTTCAAGGGTAGTTTCCAAATAAAATGTATCAGCTTTTTATAGTCTTATTTTTATGATTATGATTTATTCGGATGAAATCTGTTTTATTCCTGTATCAATTTTACCTCTCTAACGAATTCGACCAGCTGTTTATCTCATTTTTTTTTTATTATTGACTAGTTTTTGGACTCGTTAAAATTTCGCACGATATTTGCGTCTATCTCTTTACTTTGTCTAATATCATCTGGATTGATTTTCGTCGATGTTTATTGAGGAATATACGACATTTATTTGTACGAGTATCGACTCATCTTTGAGGATATTTGAAATATTTTTTTCTCCTTTTGTTCACAAGTACGTATTTTTCTATGCACTCTCGGACGAAGCAATTTTTTCCATTCATTTACTTCGTGTTTACGCGACCACTGCGTTCCCGGACAATTTTCAATATATCATCGTACCGTGGTGTGGTCCTTCTGTTTTCGTTTCACCATTACATGAGATGAGTTTTAACCATTTGTTACTCTAGCCATCCGCTGCACCGCGTCGGTCTAACTTCGTCTGTCCACGTATTCATTCTGATCCAGATTGTTAGTATAATGTTTATTATTATTGGGTTTTTTTCTTTATATCGTTTTTATTGTGTCACGCTTCGGCTGAAATGAATTTTCTTTTCGCATTAATTGGAATTTGCTTATTCAAAGCGTTTCGCTCAATTTTCCAAACGCAATCCAAGACAAAGATATTCTGCACGTTATTTCTGTTTTCGTCGCCATTTTTCGATTAGTCATAATTTTTTATCTGATTATACGATATAATTTTATTCGCTAGTTCTATTTCCTTTGAATTCGTTTTAATTCTTATAGCTTTTCCGTGTTAGTCCTTATTTTCGTTGTTGGAAAATTTATTTTTAATACTATTTAGTTAGAATTTAGATTTCAGCGAGGTGAGATGGTTATTTTCCAGATGTTTGTTTTGCTTTCCTAGACTAGTATAGACTAGTGTATGGTTTTCTTATTATATTTTCAACAGTAAATCTTTCATTGTTTCATCATTACGTTTATAGAGATACACCCGGAACTGGAACAGAATAAAATCACATATATTTTATTATCCATAGGTGGGGTGCCCTTATTTAACTCGAGACTGTCTTGCGTAATAACTGTTTTATATACATATATATATATGTGTGTGTGTTTTGAAGGTTAGTGTGCATGCTCTGGAACAATATTGAACTTCCTATATTTTGTTCGATGTACAAAGTGACATAGTTCTTTTATTTGTATAAGTGAAAAAAATAACAAACAGTTCAGATAACATCTGGTGCAGGAAGTACTACACGTTCGATGAATAATATCAAACGGTGTGTTGTGATAAACGGTTTTTGAATTATCCAATAAAAGTAAATTTTTTAACTTTTGCGCCTCGTAGTCCTTTATACAAATACGTGTAGGAATTTCACGTACTAACCATTTAAGTATATATATATATGTGTGTATGTTTGTGTATATATTGGTACAGATGAGTAGTAGAATATATATATATATATATGTGTGTGTGTGTGTGTAATAAACTGCGAAGAAAGATGAACATATTCTAAAGTACCTTAATAGTTAGACCATTCTCCGTGAGGAATAATATCCAAATTTAAAGGGTACTTCCTATATGAATCGCGCTGCGAACCCTTTCCAGCCAAATAAAAATGAATAATGATAAAAATAATAATAACATACATTAATAATGATTATGATAATAATAAAATAAAAATATATGGACAGGATTGCGAAAACCCACGTGTGGTGTAACTGTTCGGATCTATCATTTTATTATTTTTTTCTATACTTGTTATTTGCTAATAGGTAAAAAAATAAGTTAACCTTTATGTACCTTCCGTAGAAGAGATACCGCAGTTTCGTATGCGCAACTCTTTCATTTCTCATTTCGCGAACTCATCTCTCCGTTCTACGACCCTCTCTGGCAGCCTCGATACTTAGTTTTTTTCATCGAACTATTTTTTAATTCTTATTCTGTTTCTATGTCGTTCGCAGCTGGAATCTTTCGACTAGGGTGAGAGGTTTGGCGAGTCAGCGTGCCGGTTGCTTTCGAATTGTTAATAAAAATGCAAAATGATAATCATTCCGATTAGCAGCGTGTCGATAATAAACGACTTATCAGAATGGTAGATGAGTAATAAATTTAGGGGGGATCTATTCGATAATCGAAAATTTATTATTATCATCGAACGTTTGAAAACCAAAAATGCTAGAAGAGTTCGAAGTAATTCCGCGCTTAGAAGGAATACGTGTATATATAACGATTCGTCTTATATTAATTAATTAAACGAAATTAACGTGCCCCACCCCCTTATAGCAGCTATGGCTAGTGGCACGGTAGGAAAAGAGGATTAGATTGAGGAATAGAGGAAGTTAGATTCGATGATGAAACGTAGTTATCTTTGAAGAGGTGATGAAGTAAAGGAGGAAAATTAAGAGACGCTGTAAGCGAGGAATACAAGGGACAGATAACTAGAATTTGGGAAATAGAGAGGATAATTGGCACAGACGGAACACAGTGGAGCCGAACGCACGAGTGAAACGAGTCGTCTCCGCGACTTGAAAGCGAAGTTATCCAAGAACCGATCGAATGTTTGATTTACCGTTGTCTGTTGTTTTATGAAGCCAGCTGCCACTTGCTCTGTCATAATGCGAGAAACCTATTTACGATGTCGGAACTGGAACATCCGGAACCGGCAAGGAGCTCAACTGGCCGCTTTAACAGCTAGTTCCTACCCATGAATACCAGCATTAGTTGGGATCCGCAGGAATGTCACTTTCTAACTCAACCATGCCAGTAGCAGTTTCATGACTTTTTTTTTGGCTACGGAGTGCTGATCATCGTTGAAACGTCGCAGAGAGCGCTGAGTGCTGGAAGGGAGTCGTAACATATAGTTTAAAGGTATTATTTTAGCGTAAAACGGAATTAATTTATCGCGAATTTATAAAAAACGATTAAAATAATTAGGAAAGAAATTTGCTTACACACGCACGATTTGTAATTCACACGTTTTTCTCGCTAATATTCTCAAAAATATGCCCATAAATAATTGGAATTACACCATATATATACTTAGTTAACTTCAACTAAATAAACCATTGTTGTTATTTTGTTATATCCTCTTTTATATACATATATATATATATATATATATATATATATATATATATATATATGTAATATATATATATGTAATATAGCAACCAGCGATCAACCTTTTTGTTAAAATCACGTTCTTTTTATTTAGATAAGAATCGCATACTATTCAAAACTGTTATATACGTAACTATTTCGGTAGTGTAGAATTTCGTTTCGCCAATTTCCACAATTATAACTGAAAATTTCTGAACCGGGCACAAAAGCGCTAAAAACACTGATATGAAAATGTTGCGTAACTTTGTGTATTAGCTATTATGCCAGACTTTGTCGAAAGCCTAGCAAGATTTTTCCTCGAGAGTCGTCTAAATAATGTTAAATATAATATGTACTTGCTCTGTTGTACTGTTGGTTCTGAATCCAAATTCATGTTCCGATAGTAAATCTCTATCATCGATGATTGGCGTTAGTCTTTTTAGCAGCAGTTTTTCATAAAGCTTCTAGATATTACAGACAACAACGAGATGGGTCGATACGAAATCGGTTCTGTTGGTGCTTTCTGCGGTTTCTTTATAATCCGCGACGATTTTACTAGAAAATACCGTAGTCGAATCATCGCGTTGAAAATATACGTCAGTAGTATAAAACTTTTTCGCGTCAATTGTTTTAAAATCCTCGCGATAATTGAATCGTATCCCGGTGATTTATTTGGGTTCACGGTTTTCACCGCATTATTAATTTCACGTGGAGATGTAAGTTTATAACAGTAAGTATCGACTGAGTAGATTGTTAAAAGCTTGCTTCACCCTTGACACGGGTCGACTTCGTATTGCAGTAAACGTAAGAATTGTGGCTATCTATCAATTTCTTATATTACATATTATATATATATATATATATATCTATATATATATCTATATATATATATATATATATATATATATATATATATATATATATATATATATGTATATATATGAGAGAGATTACTTTTGCGAATATAAAACTAATGACAACAATAATACCAAAGTAAAAAAACGAGAATACTTTCCAGCGTGTATAGAGCCGGCAGTCTCCATTTCTTTTAAGCTAATCGATGTTATCGGCGGTTTAAAGTAAACGAAACGTACACAATTTTATTTCATTATATTGTACGTAATGTACATATATGTGTGCGTGTGTGTGTGTCTTGTCCGTATATATGTACAACGGAAAATCGAGGGAAATAAGTACAAAGATAGTCGGGAAATCAAAAGTATTCTAAAAGAAAATTTCTTCGCTACTTTGTCGTCTGACCAAATACGAGATGTAGTCGTCCGCTGCTACATTATCCGGTTAGCCATGTCCCTGTTGTTATCGTTGAAAGGATCGCTGTTTACCGTACGTATGGCTACTGTAAAAAAATAAATAAGATAAAAAATAATAAAAAAAAAAAGAGAGAGAGAGAAGAAAACATATGTGGGCGGCCTGCATCGAATGGTAGCCATAACATCAGTCCGCTATTATGCCCTTCGCCATACTTCTTTGCAAAACACCCTTAGAACTTTTTTGCGGACTCCGATGGTCGACCCATCTTTGCGCTTATTACCACGTAAGTATATTATAGATACATATGTGTGTGTGTGCTTATGTATGTATCGCTAATGTTATGTCTCGTTCTTCGCACGATGAAGCTATTTGGACCCAGTATTTCCTAGCTATTTTGCTGTTGGAAAAATAGAAAAATATCAAAAACGAAAAATACAAATATGTTTATATATATATATATATATATATATATATAACATATATATTGTACAAAAACTTTTACCAAGAGGAAAGGAAATTTTACGGGTGTCCTCCGGTGTAATATTTTTCCTATTTCTGTTCAGAACAGCGACACGGGTCGCCGCTATCATTATTATAATGGTACGCGCGCATCGAATAACAATGTCAAAGATAGAGGAAGTAAACATATATACATATATATATATATATATATATATATATATATATATGAAGTCATTCGGCCAAATCTATCTATCTACATATCTATATCTCGGGCCATTTCTATAGTTCTACTACTGTTCCGTAAGTTAAATGTGGAGCCGACTTGGCTATAAAAGTAAAAAGAGGAAACTTACAAAACAAACATGTCATATCCCTCGCCTTACCGGCGGTCGGTCGAACAAGTAAAAGACATAAAGGCCATACGGCATTTGGAGACAATATTATCATTATTATTATTATTACTATTATTACCGTTATTTTCGTAGAGGCCTAGTTAAAGTATCTGACATTTGAATGCCATTTTGTCTTGTAAATAGCCCCCTATTACTTTCTATATATGTGCGTTGAAACGTCGTTGGAAGAGTTAACCGTAACAAATCTGGCCGTTTCGATTGCAAGTCGCGTTGCTGGCTTTTTGCGAACATAATATATATATATTTTATATACATATATATATATATGTATATATATATATATATATATATATATATATATTATATATATATATTAATATAAAATATAAAGACCTTGCGCCTAACATTTATGTTGTACATCATTATCCGTTATATTATAAACCTTTACATATGTCGTTCGTAAGGGTACATAATCGCCTAATATAGTATGGGCGCTAATTTTGATTAAATTACAAATATCGACGAAAATCCGCTACACTCCAGGTTGTTGAACGCTAATTCTTTTCTAACGATGAACAAATTCAAATACGCTACCAAGATTTTAGATGAAATACAAATTCGAGCGCTTAACATCGACCTAAGGAAGCGGACGAACTATTTCGAGGGAACACGTAACGATCAAATACCGGGCTGATGTTAAATTATACTCATTAAATATGCCGTAAACCGCATAAAATTACATATTCGCCGAACGCAGGTCATTGACAATCGCCCGTTCTAACAAGCGATAACCGATTCTTCGGTCGATCGAATGCGATCTATCGTTAAATACTGATTAAATCCAAAAACTATGGTCTTTACCGTTTTTCTGTATACGACGTAATCTAGAGACAGCGGATATTCAGCGTATTTTGAAATGTATAGAACGTCGCGCAACAGGCAGACTCGAAAGAGAACGAACGTATTTATTTATTAAACGCGAATACGTCTACCAAGTGCGACGTAACAGCTGACGAAGCAGTCATTGCAGACGATTACATGACGCGATAGAGCGTATAAAAAAAATGCGAGAAAAATAGATCAATCAAAAACGAGCGCGAGACTGCGCGTAATAAAACAACTGCAGAAATAATAAGGAAAGAGGAAAGTAAACAAGAATAGGTGTTGAGCACGCGAGAGACGATGCTAGTAAATAGCAGATAAATGAAAATCCTGCAGGCAATCGATGGAGTTGTACAAAAATACATGCGTAAATGTATATAAAAAAGTCGCGATCAATAACAGAAATCGTAGACATCTATACGAGCTTCGAACATGTAAACCGAATAATTCGTAAGCGCAAAAGAATCGTTCGATTCAAACGAGACAAACTATTACAGATAAATGAAAATCCTGCAGGCAATCGATGGAGTTGTACAAAAATACTTGCGTAAATATTAAGTATATAAAAAAAAAGTCGCGATCAATAACAGAAATCGTAGGCATCTATACGAGCTTTGAACGATGTAAACCGAATAATTCGTAAGCGCAAAATAATCGTTCGATTCAAACAATAGAAACTGTTGCAATAGTTCAGGAGCGATGGAAATAACCGTGTGGACTGTAGCGACAAAGTGTGGTATAGTGGACCTTATTTTCTCACTGGTACTATCAACGGAACTCTGTCGAAACACGTTTTTGTTTCCCTCATTTCGTTATCGTCGACGTCTGCCGGCCCGTACACGGTTTCAACACAAGAGTGTTACTGTTCGGCAGAAAAGCTCGCAATACTGAAAGAAGCACAATCGCATATTATCGCGTCGCGCGGAATTGACCGTTTTTTTTGTTTTTTTTTTGTGCAGATACCTTGAGAGCCTACGAAACACATCCACGATATCTGGAAGACCTGAAAACTCTGATTTCTGCGAAAATTTCGAAAATTCATATTCTCTCGGAAAAGTGTTGAAAATTTTATAAAAAGACCGAATGAACGCAAATGGCGGTCATCTGAACGACATTACGAACACGAAAAATAATTTAACGCTAATCTCTCGTTTTCCTATTTTTAAATAAAATTTCATTCAAAAATATTTTATAGATCATGCACAAGAATTGTAAGAATACGCGGAATATGAGAAGAAATTATGCGAAGAAATTTGACGAACCCCATAGACCGTTTTTTAAGGAAAGATGAAGAACAAATTTATTTCGATAAGTAAATTTTTACGACAGCGCTGCTACAACTAAATTCACTAAGGGGGCTAAGAAAATCTTGCAGTTGTTAGACTTTTCAGCCGGTCGCGTATCTACTTCATAAAGTACGTTCTGTGAATCGGTAGGTTTAGTGTTGGAGCTAAAATGTGCTCTGGATTCTTTAGCTGCCTTATCGATCGAATTGTTTAATCCTACTTCTTTATGTATCCACATCATTGTTATTACTTCTTTATAGCATAAGTCAATCCAACTATAAAGGACGTTGTGGTTTGCGTTTATTCCGAAGACGGCGAATAGAGCTGAGTGAATTGGTACAAATGAGAATCTTGCTTTTGAGTTCCGAAACGGCAATTTCGACAGCGTAGAATATAAGATTTGTTTACGTTCGGCTGAATCGGTGTACATAATTTTATTTGAGCTGCCATTTGAAAAGCTTCACGTATAAACTGGATGACTTATTGCGAGAGTAGAAATACATCAGAAATAATTGCGAAGCAATAGATAACAGATTTAAACTCTTATCGAATTACTTCGTTCGTAATATAGAAGCGTGCAATCCAGCAGATTATGATTGATTATTGAGAACGCGGATGACATCGATAGATTAGATATTGCATGCAGATGAGCAAGGAAATTGAGTAAGAGGTAAGCAAGAGTGTATTCGATAATGTTCGTTGGGAAAAAAAATTATACGTTTTAGAAAATTCCAAAACGTACGTTTAAGCGAATACGATTTCAATAATCGTACGATTCAATCAATCAAACGTTAATCAATCTGTCAGTAGAGGAGAACGATCGATAACGTACGTTTCGCATATGATCGATAATCTATCGATAGAGTATAAGAAAATTCGTTCGAAGAAAATTAATATAAAATGAAATTCGAACAGAGCGGAATGTAATGATTTTCGAAAAATAAATAACGAAGGAAAAAAGGTAATTAAAATCGTTAAATTTCGATGAAAATAAAAAAACAAAACGCAAAAGGCTTTTCGACTATTAAGCTATTATCATGATGAAATATAGTCAAATAATGTATATAAAAAAATATAAAAGCAAAAAACGGTATTTTGGAATAAACTAGATACGCTGTAGTACTACAGATTTTATTTTATTGTTAACTGAGAGTTATAATTGACATTTAATAAAAAAAAATGAAAGGATTGATTATGTTCCGGGATACATGTTAAAGAACTGCCGCCTGTAATAAAATGATGATTTAGTTTCTGCATATGTTAATCGAAACTTTCTCTCTGACAAGTACGATGCAGCAGACGACACAGTTTACGCGGCAAAAGTTCAGTCATTTTCTAAGCTTGATATTAGACGTAGATTTTGCGAAAAACTTGTCCCTTGTTTCGTCATAGATTTAATTTCGAAAGGACATAATCGTAAAAGTAATTGTAAAGTCAATTATCGTTTGCATACCGTGACACTACGGAATGTCTTAACTATTTAAAAATTCTTAAATTATTTTTCCATTTTTAAATATTTTATAATATAACGACGTTAATAAATAAATTGATAGACAATCGATGTTATTGTACAGTGTTCCAATTCTGCCGAAATTACTTCCCTGTTGAGATGATATTAATTTTTGGTTTACAATATCATCGTGTTTCCCGCGTGATTAATTTCATGCCTGGTATCGATAGTACGTTCTCCAATATGGGTTCCTTGAATTCCGAGTATATCGAAATTTTGTTCTCTATACATTACGGTTAATTACTTTGCCTCGAATCAGATCTTCTGCAATCACAGAGATCACTGTCAGTGATGGCGTTGTTGAAAATGATCATACCCGGAGGGCTATCTTTCTTCACTTCGCCGTCTTTGGAGATGGTATGATCAATCGGGGATAGTCGAAAATAGTAATATTATATCTCGACGTATTCTTCGTATAAATCGCCGTCCAGTGACATTACGTGGAGGTTGCTACCTCCGTTTCCTTAATAACTCAAGGCTGCTTGAAAAAAACTGCAAAAACTGCACGGTTAGCTAGATGGATTGAATTTATTTCTGAACTTACGCTGGTGGAGCAGCTACAGAAAAATGATGCTCCAAATTGGCGAGGACTCTGAATAGACTGTAGGATGTGGAAAGAGTAGACACAACCTAGTTAAATTAAAACAGTGAGCTATGTGATTGCGGAGAGCGGCAACCCAGTAATCTGTACGCCCGTTAATATCGACAATTATTTATCAAAGAAGAGGATTTGTGAACTAAGAGCATCAATGACGAAGCTCGCGCAGGCTGATAAATTACTGAAGTAACTTCATATGGATATTACGTTTATATTTCATATTCTATTTCATACACTAGAAGTTACCCACGACTTCGCCCTTGTAATTATTTTTTTTAATACAATCTGGCTGTCTCTTTCGTTCAACACGTCTTACGTATATATATATATATATATATATATATATATATATATATATATATAATACCCGTCCGTTAGTTCGGCCACGCCCCTAACATAACATAAAGTGGTTTGTATTGCGTTTGTCGGTAATGAAGGTACATTCGAACCGGAAAACGTGTTAAATTTTAGACGATTTTTACTATTTTTAAAACATGATATTATTGTAATTTCTGTCCTGTTTGTGATATCAATGTGAAACAAAGCTTAGAACGAACCCGATAATATAGGCTATTTGCGAATTTCAGAATTATTGCTTTAATAGTGTTCGAGATAAATCGGAACAGACAGACAGACAAAATTAAAAAAAAAATTCCCCTTTATGTGTGATAAAAATAGCCAATGCGGTGATTGTAATGAAAATATTCGCAAATCACGGACAGTACAGTTTTATATAAGAAACATCCAGGCGATAGTTAACCTCCAGCGAACTATAACGAGCTAATAGAAGCCGAATAAAAATAGAAACGAGGAAATTAAAAATATATGATTGTCCCAGACACTTTTGCCGTTTACCGAGGAAATACTCGCATTCCTTCGGAACAAAATACATCAGATTACGTTCGTCGTTTAAGACCATTCGCGAAAATTCTTTAGTCGACGCTTTTAACGACGAAATGTTTTTATAAATTCAAAAAAAAAAAAAAAAAAAAAAAAAAACTCAAAAACGGGTTATCGGGAAATGAGATCGAAGAGGAAGCTTTAACGGGCGAATCGAAAATCCGAACTGGCGAACTTGTCAAAATGGAAAAATGTTCATCTATAATATAGACGGGGGGGGACAATATTTGTTTCGAACTGGCGAGCAACGTAACGTTAGAGAGAAAAAACGGGAATAACGTGTAAAGTATTCAAATAATCGCAGAACGGGGGTTACGATGGAAGATGAAGGAAGGACTATGTTAACTATGTATCAACGACAAGACGTTCTAAAAATGACCCATTATTATTCATAGGACGTTATCATCATCAATATTACCGGTTACTTTGAGATATATATATACATAATAACTATACGTATCATTTTGGATGGTGGTTGAATCGTGCGGGTACTTTTGTAGACTTTATACGTCTTCGATAAGTCTGCACCGGTCGTCCGAAAAGTCGATCGTCCACGTCGTCGTGTAGGGAAATGAAAATAAGGTAAGGAGGCGGACGAGCGATATCTTCAGCTGTAATGGAAAATGAAAAGAAAAAGGTAACGAATTCGGAAGCCTTGACGGTAGAAAAATTGTGAAATGTCCACTGGGACCAACAACTGACAGTTGTACCCAACGTTATAGCCACAGCGTTGTTTTCATTCCACGCGAACAACTTTTAATATATATTTATGCATATATATATATATATATATATATATATATATATATATATATATATTCATAGTGTATGTATGTGTGAGTATACATGGAAATTTAGGCGGGCATTTATATACGTCACACTCGCACACACCAACAAATCTGAATTATTCATTTTTACTTCGGTGGTAGTTCGCACACCTCCACCCCCTTAAAATAGTAATTCTGAAAGTAAAACTCCATTCTCCAGCCATTCCACTATATAATACGAATCACCTTTCTATTTATACGTTCGACAGAAAAAAAGTATTAAAATAATTTATTTCTCTCTCTCTGTATCTTTCTCTCTCTCTCTATATATATATATATATATATATATTAGAATGTAGACGAAAAATTTTTCTCTCCAATCGAACAAGATAATTTTTGTCTTCACATTTGATAAAATGAAAATTGTGCTGTACAAACATTCCTCCTTTTTTTTTTTTATTTTGTTTTACAAGCCGTGTATATGAATAATAGTTAGAGGCTCAGAACTATTATGAAGAAATTATTATAACATAGATAACAAATTAGTTTTGTCTTAGAAACCACGAAAACCTGGTTTAACCCTTTCAAAAACAGTGTCCACTATATGAGACGTGAAATTTTAACGTTCACAAAAATTTTTGTACATGTCATTTTTCCAATATTAAAAATATTTATATAAATACATTGAAAATTATATATAGTTCACCTAGGAAGCAGTGCTGTAGAAAGAACGCCCCTATAAAATTTATAATTTAATGTTAAAATTTTATCATGTATGACTGAAACCGGTGAAGGATATGTTCCAACAAATTTTGCCAAAAATGGAACGACGCGAGCTTGTGTAATTTCCGCTATTCTTCGTGGACAATCTACATCAATAAATACTCGACAGTTAATTTACATCAATAAATGTTCGACAGTTAATCTACATCACAATAAATTTTCGACAGTCGGCTGTTGGCGCATTTCGGTGGTGTTTTTCTTTATTTCCTATCCGTAATCAATTTCTATTATCTCGATGTACAGAGAGCCAAAGTTTGGTAAACGATTTTATCTCGGTCTTATAATTTACTTTAGCTAGATATTCTCTGCCAATTGTACATTGGAAGTGCTGCTTGAGATATTCTTTAAAGTCGTATAACTGTGCAGAACGGAGTTTTCGCTGATTCATCAGCTTTTATTTTACCGTATATACTGCCATGTGTCGATATTCACAAAAATTTTACATTCTTAGACGTTATTTGTAACGTGAATATTATTTCATTGGCAATTGGATGCGAATATTTGTTATTTAACAAAAGGTGGTGAGGCAGCTTGGGAACCGCCTACAAAACTCCACACTCCTGAGATGGTCGATTTAACGTTGGCGAGTTGAGGTCACCTGTATAAATATGTTTCACTTGCTGTCCCAGCAGCATAAACCCCGCTGCCTTGCCGTTAGGATTTTGTCCAAAGGCTGAGGGAGTAAACCCTAACAGAAAATCATACAGAAGGAAACGGGAATTCCCTAGTTAGACATGGCGCGTGAATAATCTGATAAAAGTGACGCATGCATGGAATGCTCCTTAACGGAAGCATTAGCCAATGGACAGTTATGTGCAGTTGTGCAGACTAACTTGAGCTGCCCTGTGCCATTAACGGATGCGGAACTCTGAATGAGGGGACACATTGCTGTAAAATACAGAAATAAGAAACGAAGGAATTTAAAGAACCAAATATATAAAATAGAAACCTGGAACGTCAAATCTTTAAAGCAGCGTGGAAAATTAAAAAACCTGAAAATGATAATGAAAAGAATGAGGCAATATTTTTTTGGAATCAGTGAAGTCAGATGGGAAGAAGCAGAGACTACAGGTTTATACTTAGCAGGAGTTAGATTTCTTTTGTCCAAAGAAATAGGAGAAAAAGTAGACTACATGGCCATTACTGAAAAAGGACAAATGTAAATTAGAGACGCTTGAAATATGGAGCTGGCGACGCATGTTAAAAATAAAATGGACGGATAAAATATCCAACTGTGAGGTATTAATAAATGAAAAACGTGAAATTTTAACAACGATTTAGCACATATTATACGTCACTCGATATGGATTGCTAACCTGATAGAAGGAAAAACAACAGAGTAAGACGGCGAAGGAAGTTCATGGATGACATTAAAGGAAAGAGGCCGTGCACGTGATCAACTCACTCGTCATGCTATTCACCAACCTCCGGTTTGAGGAGCATAAGAAGAAGAACATAATCTTTGAAAGCGAGTCGATATATATCGTGAAGTTTTCGCTCTTATTAGCATCCGTGTACTTCACTGCGGATCGAATTGCGAATAATTCCGTTGACAAACCTGATAGTTGATAGTGCATTTTGGAGAACCGGTTTCCCATTGATTGAACAACCTGTTTTTGATTTCGATCCACATGTGTACAGAAATTAATAGTCCGAATGATTTTCCTCAATCTCTTTAAACGTTTTCGTGATCTCGATATTATTTTCTCTATGGACGGTATAAAATGTTAAGTCCACTTGTGAACGTAACTGTGTCCACAATGAAATGGTGTTCGCGAGGTAGTGTTAGAAGTTCCCCGTTTGCAAGTTCTAATGAGTTTATATAGACCGGTAAGATCGGTATCTTCCGGAATAACGAGCGCCAGTATGATCAAATATATCGTCTTAGTAATTTCAAGGCAATTCAGAAACATCGCATGAAATATTTATTATTAATGATGTACGAAAATCTCTCCTGTTGCCAATCTGAGTGCTGCGTTTTTATCGTATTTAGAAACTTTAACAATGTTGAACTTGAACTTGCAGAAGCTTAAGCAGAGACGACTCTACCTTGTTAGAGCGTTATATAGTTTACTATCAAATACCACACCTAAGTATCATGCTTCATTTGATGATACCATTTTTGTCAGGAGCAGGTATCTGTTTGTATGTATATGGTGATTTTATTATCCAAATGTAGCTTCGAATATGCTTATTTCACAGTACATTTGGCGAACTTTTAAATTTAATTAATTTTTTTTACGTTGAATATGCTTTTTTTTTTTTTTTTTTTTATTTAAATTTACGTGCCGTGTACCGCAATTATAGCTAGAGGCACGGAACTAAAATAGTTACAACAAAGGTATTAAATAATTAAGGTATTAGATAATTATAACGAAGATATTTTACAACAAAGGTATTAAGATAATTATAACAAATGCGTTAATTTGATACATTTTAAAAATTCGAAAACTCTATTAATGGTATCCATGTTATCCCTCAGCAAACTTTGCAAGTCGAGCGATGCGATCCCGTACTGTTTTCGGTATTTGTCGTAAATTGGACAGTCTACCAATAGATGCTCGACGGTCAACTGACAAAAACATTGTTGGCACGTTGGCGGCGTACTTCTTTCTAATAGATGAATGTGTGTTAATTTTATGTGTCCTATAATCGGCATAATACTACCCCATTCTGCTACTACGATGTGCTGCTGAGTGCCACTGTTTTGAAGATAATTTTATCGATCGTAGTTTATTCACCGTAGATATCCTTTGCCAGTTACTATTCCATGTCGATTCGAAATGCTGCTTTAAGTATTCTTTGAAGTCAGCTATCGGTGTACATGGATATTTAGAAGCGGATGCGAAACGTGCTTTTATTCCGCGTTAATTTACTATCTAGATGCATACCAAGGTATCTTGTGCACTGTCGCTTATCGGCACTTCTTTTCGACGATTGCATTGCCTTCAGGTTTCTATTTGTAAAGTTACCCTTTTACAGTTCATTTACCTTTACTCCCCGTTGTTCGCTCCACGCTGTTACTTCATTTAACGAACTAGGTTTTTATTAGCTTCCTCCGGGCAATAGTTATAACAAAGTACAGGAGTATCATCTGCGAAGGTAAGCTTTTATCAGATACTATAAGATCTGCTGTCTAATATAAAAATGAAATTAACAATATACTTCTTAGAAGTAATTCTTCATCAAAATTTATCGCTAAATTTTTATAAATTATTTTTACCTCTTTCTTTTATAATTTTTCTAGTAGTTTTCTTTAAAAAGTTTTTCCGAGTGTAAAATTTTATAATTTTTGGTCAATATTATTTATTTTGTGATTTAATTCTTTACGATGTTTTATGTATAATGAATTTTCATCATTTTTTACGTATGAATTTAAATGTTCTTTAAATCTTAATGCGAATTGTCTGCCTGTTTGACCACATCATTGTCCATCCAGCGTATATACTGAATTCCTGTTGTTGTTTTTCTAATACAGTTGATATTGATCCCCTTGACCGAGGTTCAATTATATTTTTCGGAATTAAAGGACAATTTTTTGATATCCGTTAGCTCTTAAGATATAAAGAAGATTTGAACTTGTAAATAAATTGTCAAAATAGATGCTATAAGGACGTTTACGCTTTTCTTGCGGAAGCATTTTTATCATACGCAGCATTGGAGTAGATGATTCGCCAACAGCTTTATCAAATTCTAACAACGAATTTGGAGTTTTACCTTGATAAATTTCAAAATTAATACAATATCGCAGATTGCTTTAATAATACCGTATTTTCATTTTGCTGAGTTTTTTTGAGAATTGTAAAATTAATATTTTTTCATTTTATATTTTTATTTTTTCAAATATTCACTCGATAGTGGCCTAACAGCCGAAAAGCTTTGTAATTTTCCATAAAGAATAATTTTTAAGTAATTTTAACTTTCTTTATTGTTGTTTAATCTGTAATTTGTGTATGTATAGTTGTAACTTAAGAAACCACGCGAATAAATCGAGGCAATTGTATAGCCTTTCGTATAAAATAGACTCTAATATTTTACGGGGTACGGATAGTAACAAGATGTAGCAATTCAGCTGTATAACGATCTCCAGTTAGCTGTATTTAACAATACAAGTCATTTACCCGTTCTAATAATAAGATCAAACAAGCGGATAAGTGGCTTTTCAAACTGTATCGAATATAGTTTAAACAACGTTGCAGGTAATCTATCAAGACCAACACGTCACTTAAGTTTCAAATTGTTAACAATATATAATCATCTACGGTGAGTGGAGTAGGATTTAAATGTCTCCAATATTCAATTTAAAAAGTTTCAAATGTCGTAAAGTTGTCGATCGCACTTTAACAAGACTGTCATCGGTATGTCGTACACGATTTGACCAAAATAATACTATTGTTCGATATACGGAATCTTTGTGAAACTAAAGGATATCGCCGAGTAAAAAAAGTAGCTTCAGTTTTATTTGTTATATATATATATATATATCAATTCGCCACTTGCTGTTCAGAGATTATTACACTTTGATCGAAAAACATCACAAAATTAATGTTGGAAGTTTTGAAAAATCGTACCAAATAGTACGTTTCTTTGGAGGACGCCAGTCGTGGATGTTTTCTAAAATAATCTGTTGTTTAAGTTTCAAAACGAAAAGATATTCAATTTTTTCGCAAAATTCTGAAACAGTTTAACAAAAGGTAAACACTAAATTATAACTTTTGGGGGAAACGCAATAAAGAAGAACGTAAAGGTTCCTTTTTCCAATTTACAGTTAAAGGCGAAATTAATCTTTTTCTGTAATATACCTTGTATATATATATATATATATATATATATATATATATATATATATATATATATATATATATATACATACATATAGATTCGTACAAGATCGTAAGTCGTCGCCTAACGTCTGACGTATATATTACTCAAGGGTGTGGTAAGCGCATTTCAGAATGTTTGGTCAAACGTGGAAAGAAGAAAAAGAAAGCAATATAAAATAGAACGGTTTACTGTAAAGCACGAGGCCGTTCGACCGACCTTTCATCTTGGCGGCAGACTTTGGAAGGAGGTTGCGAATTTTCTCGCCAAAATTCCCCGAGGACTCGTATAGAGAAAATTACATTCTTCGTCTCTTTGACTTTAACTTTTCAGGTAAAGTTCTGTCCATATACGCGTATTACAACTTCTTCTTTCCACGGCTTTAAATCTTCGACTTGGTGTACTTTCTTATATTCACCGAAGCGATGCGAAGTATCTTCGATAGGAACTATCGATACATATATTCGCGCGATGACAAAGGGAGGTTGGTTAGGTAGTCAGTTGGATGTAACAAATACACCTCGCGAGGTCAATGGAGAATATCGTCGTCTCTGCTACCAACATCTCTTCCGTCCTTTTCATTCGATATTTTATTTATATATATATATATATACATATATATAAAAAGCGTATATGATTTTGTTCTCGTTAAGAGTAGAAATAGTAAATTATATGTGTGTATACGTACATATTGTGCTTGGGTGTGTATGGAAGTGTGTTATTTGCACGAATTGTATTTATAAAAATATTATATTAAAGTTTTATCACGTGTAGGAAGAATATCGATAAAAAATATAAAAACGAAAACTTGAAAATCCGAAATCTAACCAGTAGCTGAGGAAAATAAAACCCCTATATCCGAATTATTATCGGAGGCTATAATTAAAACCGGAACATCAACCAGCGACCTCAATAACGATACTGACGAATTACGTGAAAACGTAATTAAAATGATCCGGCGTAGCATTCCGCTGAAGTTTAACCTCCTACCACGATTACATCTGTTTCAACTCGAAAAATTTTACTTTTGTGCTTGCATGTTGTTTCGTAAATTTCTCATCGTTATTTTGCCATCCAAAAGATGTAGGCTGGCTATATCGATATTCCTGTTCAAGTTTTTTATTTATAATTCTTTATTATTACTATTATTATTAATTCTCGTGATTCGTGAGTAAAAGGTACTTTATATAGATTAACTAGTTTCATCTTAATCTAACGATTTATAATTATTAAAATAACGAACACTTTCGAATTATAAGGAAAACTATTTTAGGAAACCGATAATAATAAAAAATTATCAGATAAAGACGTTAGAGAAAAAACTAGATGACTTTGAAATGCGGCTATATCGCAAAATTCTCAAAGTAAAATGTACTTGACTAGATAAGAAACTGTGAAATATTAAGTCGTTTAAATAAAAGCAGATAGTAAAAAAAAAGGTCAAACAATGAAAACTGAAATATTTCGGATATATATATATATATATATAATACGTTACATATTCTTATACAAGGGAAGGTCGCTGCTGTGAAGATACCACCGGGAAGGAGAAGAACAACGTGTGGTAGCAAAACTTAGCACAGTGATACAACGTGTGGGAGCAAAACTTAGCGCAGTGATACAATGTGTGGGAGCAAACCTTAGCGCAGTGATACAATGTGTGGGAGCAAAACTTAGCACAGTGATACAACGTGTGGGAGCAAAACTTAGTGATACAACGTGAGTAGAGTTGAACTTTCCTGGGAGTGCATCGGATAGACAAAAAATTGGAACAATGTTGGCCGACGTTCGGTAATGGACATGACACCACGATGATGATAATGATGATGATGATGGTAAACGAAAAGATTATTAAGGTCCCGTAAATAAAAGTTATCAGCGAATAAAATTATACGATCGAAAAAAAATTGCAATCAACCATAACTAAATTACTATTTGCGCGCTAATGAAAAATTAATCAATCATCAAACAATCAATCATTGAACCCATTAGGTTCGTTTTCTCCATTCGATCCTATTCCATGCTATTGTTTTTAATTGGTTGTACGTTGTACATTTCACGTCTTTTACTATTTGCGATATATTTCCTCGGTTTTCCTCTGTATCCGGTATTCCTTGTTTTCCCTTCTATGACTTATCATTTCCTCATTCCTGATTATATGGCCCATCATTATGGTTCTTCTTTTCTTGCTGGTATTCAATAAACTACGAGTTTCCGCTACTTTTTTTTTTTGCAAAACGTCTTCGTTTCCACCCATTTTAATTTTAACATTTTCCTCTTGAACCACATTTATTCTCATCATTTGCATTTATTGTCCAGGTTTCGCACCCGTAAAGCATTCTCCATACGTACGACTTGATTAACTTTTTCTTCAAATTCATACCCATACTTTTACTGCTTAGCATCGAATATTTCTGCATGAAAGCATTTTTTGCCAGATTGATCCTACGTTTTATCTCCTCTGTGGTTGTCCATTCTCTGTTATCAGACTTCCGAGATATATTGCCTCTTTAGTTTTATTTCGAATTTTGTTATTAAGTATAATATGTTGTCTTTGTTGCAAGTGCGCCGTTTAACATATCAGAATTTTTGTTTTATCTTCATTTATTTTCATATTGTAATTTTTTAAATGTATTTTTATAATGTACAATGCTTTCTGCAGATCTGCTTCTGATTCCGCCAAAATTACTATATCATCCGCAAACCTGATCATTGATATTGTTACTCCGTGTTAGGCCAATGTTTCGTTTTTTTATTCTTGCTTTATGAGATTTATCGGTTTTTCGATATAAATATTAAATAAGGGGAAGGTGACATAACACAAGCCTGTCGAAGTCCCTTGTGTACTTCTACTTATACGCTTTTCAATTGTATAAATTCCGCTATTTGGTTCCTATACATCGCTTTAATTATTTTGGTTTCTGTGTGCGGTAGTCTCGTTTCTTCTAGGATGTGAAACAATTTTTCCCAGCTGAGACTCTGTCGAACGATTTTTCGAAGTCTAAGTAAGCTAGCACTGTTCGTTTGTTAGTTTCTAGTTGTTTCTCTATTATCAACCGTAGAGCTAGTATTACTTCTCCTGATCCTCTTTGTTTATCTTGCTCTGTATACGATTTAATACAATGGTGCTGGTATTTTTTATGCGACATTAAATTAATAATTCTTTAATTCTCACATTTATCTATGTTTGATTTATTAGGTATCATCACCAGTGTACCTTTTTTTTTAAGTCTGTGGGCACAATTCCTCCCCCCAATATTTCATTGAATAATTCCTTCGTTTCCGCTTGTACTTTCTCACCTGAATTGACTATTAGTTCTACCGATAATTCGTCCGATACTGCCTTTTTTTCTCTTTTTTTTTGCGCTGTTTTAAATTCAGAAGTAATTATATGAAGCATTTCATTTGTCTGTGCTCGGCTTTCCTGCTCTTGTTGTTCATCATCTTGATATAACTGTTCCAAATATTCTATCCACCGATTTCCTATTCCCGCTTCTTCCGTTTCTTTTTTCCATTTTTGTCTCTAATATATAACTTCCTAATTATCTTTCTTTTCCTAAAAAACTATCTTATAAACCAGCCTTATCTATTTGCTGGTCCTTCATCAGAGTCTCTATTTCCTTGCAAATATCATTTATCCACTTTTCTTTAGCTTCAGTGCATTTGCGATCTATTTGATTTCTTAATTCTTTATATCCTACCACGATTTTAGGTTTTTTTGTTTAACCTTCTTTCTTCAATGTCTCGCAAAATATCTGGTTCCCATTTTATTTGACGGTTTATCTCTGTAATTGCTGCTTTTTCCAATGAGTTTTTTTATCACATTCCACTTCTTTTTATTGTTGTTATTCCCTTCTTGGTTTAATGCAACTTACATTTCCTGTTTAGCTTTCTCATTATCTTGTAATAACCCTCTATCATAACAGCTTTTATGTATATATCTTATATTTCTTCTCTTCTTTGCATTTATCTTGTATTTCATGATCACCGTCGCAATCTGCTCCTGGTATGACTTATTATCGTACACCTGGCTCCGGAAGTTCTATTTGGTAATAGTGTAGTCCAGTTAGTATCTTCCTGTGTCACCCGGTTTTGTCATCGTCTATGCTTGTGATGTTGAAATAGCGTGTTCGTTACTGTTAGTTTATATTGCTTACAGAACTCTATCAGTCGTTCCCCTCTTTCGTTCCTAATACCCAAGTCAAATTATCCTATTTCTTTTCCTTCTTCTATTCCAGTCTCCTAATATAATCAATATTTCTTCTCTAGTAATTCTTCTAATTTTCCATACATCTCCTCTATTTCTACATCTTCCGCGTTGCTGGTTGGCATATATACTTGGATAATTGTAATTTTAGTCATTCCTATTTCTAGTTTTGCCATAATTATCCTTTCGTTTGCTGGTACAATACTTACGATTCTTTTGGACCACGCTTCATTCAAAATTATTGCCGCTCCTTTGGCACGTTCTCCTCCTGTAGACACAACTAAAAATTCGTCCGACATATATGATCTTGTCTCACTCAGACCAAGTATGTCAATGTTCGATCTTCTCATCTCTGCTTTAATGTTTTCTAACTTTCCTATCCTCGTTAGTGATCTGACATTCCATGTTCCGATAGTTATTTCCTCATATCCTTTCTCTTATATTCCACCTGTGAACCACATCCGGGTATCCTTCGCACACCTGTTCCATTTAAGGAACACCGTAGAATCAGTGCCGTAGTATTGTTTTATGTATTCATAGTAGGAACAAATGGAAAACTATTAGGTAAAATTAATGCGGTAGGTTCCCCTTTCTTTTCGCATCAAAGTTATGCCATTTCCGAATTATGTCCATCACGCCTGAATATTCTTTCACTTGCAGCTATCCCCTTGATTTCCACCTGCATTGATACTGAAAGAGCTGCTGCCCTCTTTCAGAGTATGTGCTTATTTAGTGGCGGCACGACTCGCCACGTCACAATAATGTCTTCGAGTATGTGTATGGTTTTGTTGTGGGCAACTTTTACCAGTCTTTGCCCCCATACACCATATTTCATTGTCGATTGGTTATTCGCAGCTAACCTACATATCTGTAGCTCGTTCCACTATCCGCAACCTGTGGACGCGCCCCCTCCCGGTTAGAGCTCCGGGTCCTTGAAAGTTTTTTTTTCACAACTGACCAACTTTGATAGTCATCAAGTGATTGATTTAAGCGAATAAAGTGTTTTGTGGAGGGTTAGTACTCAGCAGTACTCCCTCGAAACGCTATAATGTTTAAACAAGGTCTAAAGGCTTATTTCGCCACAGTCTGCGGGTTTCGCCAGAGTTATCCAGCAGGTTGATAGCAAGTGGATTCGTATGAACGCTAAGTCGGGCGACATGTTTATTTGCTTGTATTTTGATTTCATCCTCCACAAACATAACATTCAAGTCACTATGGAGGGTAAAATTTGACACGTACCAGGGGGCTGCAGTAATAGTTCTGAGTATTTTATTCTGATATCGCTGTATTTTTTGCAGGTTGGATGTTTTTGCGCAGCCCCACAGCTGTATGCCGTACACCCAAATTGGTTTTAAAGCAATTTTATACAATAGTACTTTATTTTCCAATGACAATCCTGATCTCTTAGCTAGCATCCACGACATAGTTCTGGTTTTAAGTCCCAAATGCTCAATTTTCTTCTGAATGTGAGTACCCCAGGTCAGCCTAGCATCTAAGTGCATACCTAAATATTTTACATTATTGGTGTTCGGGATTATAACATTATTTATCTTGACTGGAAGGCGTTTAATTTTTCGATTTGTAAAAGAAATATGTGTTGACTTACTTTCATTAACCACTATGTGCCATCGTTTTAGCCAAGTCTCTACACGCCCAAGTGACTCCTGCAGTTTTTTTGTTGCTATGTTTTCGCACTTATCCACTGCTAAGATAGCTGCGTCATCCGCGTACAAAGCTACTTCTGTATTACTGAGCGTCGGGAAGTCGGTTTTATAGATTAGGTATAATATTGGACCGAGAACGCTCCCTTGTGGGACCCCGGCCCTTATTGGAAAAATATCCGAGTATTCATCGGCCACCTTCACTCGAAAATATCTCTCTTGTAGATACGATTTAAATAGTAAATAGAAAGAGTGAGGAAGCAGCAATTTAAGTTTATACAACAGTCACTGATGCCACACCCGATCAAAAGCCTGCTGAACATCCAAAAACACCGCCGTACAAATATTCTTGTTTTCCAAGCTATTTTCGATAACCTTTGTTAATCTATGAACCTGCTCTACAGTACTGTGATGCCTATAGAACCCAAACTGAAAATCGGGAATAATTGCATTCGTGGATAATATCGGAAACAATCGTTTTAAAATTAATTTTTCCACCGTCTTCGAAAGAACAGGAAGCAACGAGATAGGTCTGTATGACGAGACTATTTCTGGCGACTTTCCAGGCTTTGGTATAACAGTTATCTGCGAGAACTTCCAGCCCAGAGGAAAATATTAGTTGCGAAAGACGGCGTTATATATCTGTGTTATGAATACAATACTTTTTCGTGGTAATTCATTTAAAACTTCAGCTGTGATTAGGTCAAATCCGGGGCTCTTTCTCCGTTTCATTTTTTTGAAGAATTGTTGTACCTCACTTGGAGTAACCGGTTTTATAGGCAGACTCATTTGCAGTGGTTTTTCCAGATATTCGAGGACATCTACGGAGTCATCAACTTCGGGATTAGGTGTAAATACATCGTGAAGGTAATTAGCAAGAAGCGCTGCTTTATCGATGTTAGCACGAGCCCAACTACCGTCAATTTTTTGTATTGGAGAAATATGCACCATTGGTCGTTTAAAGCGTTTAGTCGCTTTCCATAGAGAGTAATCATCGTTTTTAGACGGCGACAAACTTGACAGAAACGTTGCGAGGATTTCATTTTTATTTTCATGCAGTACTTTACGCAGTTCTTTGGTTTTTCTATTTAGTTGCGTTTTAATAATCGGATTTCTCGTGATGTTCCATGTTTTTCGTAACTTTCTCTTTTCATGCACGAGTGTTAATATGTGTTTCGGAATATTATTAGACTTCTTGGGGGGTTTTACAGTGGGAGTGGCTAGCCACGCAGCATTTTGTATATTTTCTGTTAATTTTTGTACTGCTCTATCTATGTCGTAATTAGTTTTAAGTGGCATATTTAAGTTTATGTTAGTTTCTATATATTGTTTAAACATAAACCAATTGGTATTTTTATTGACGAGATATGGCTCAGGTATTTTTGTAATTGGTGAAATGCTAACCGTTAACACAACTGCCGAGTGATCTGACTTTAGATCGAAACAAGAATCTACTCTCATGTATAAAGACGAGTAGTAGCTGTTTTCCATCAATCTACGATATCCTAAGAAATATTTATGATCTATCTCTGAAACGGGTTAGTGTAAATGTTAAAACTAACCGATAAGGAATTTATAACCTATTTCACGGATTATGAAAAGGTCTTTAACAGGGTGCTTCATAAAGAATGAATAAAATATGAACAATGGCAGGCTCAAAGAAATATAATATTTTATAGGGTCAGAGCACGCTGCCGCCTACAGGATTATAGGATTGAAACTTTTAGAAAATCATTAGATACAACGCACAGATATATAAAAAAGAAAAATGTTTATAAAAAGTAAAATGTAATGAACACTGACAAAACAGGTTAGGTTAAAATGATCAAAATGGGAGGTTTAGAACGGACTTGTTCTAGACCTTTGAACGGCGAGATTAAGGCAAACAATTTCTAGTTTTCTGATTTGCTGTCACCAAAAGAGAAGAAATCTAGGGATTTGGTCGAGAGAGATAAATGCAGGTATGAAAGAAGGCGAACGTAAAACCGGTGAAAGAATCACCTCTTGTCAGAATCGAATTTGGAATAAGTCGGATCGATGCGAGATCTGTTAGGTTTGAGTCGACCTTGTCTACCATCTCGAAATATGTATGTATATGAAGTTAACGTAAAATGCATGGACGTGTGTATATATATAATATATATATATATATATATATATATATAACGTTTTAAGAGAAAGGGGTACATAAGCAAATAGAATATGGTAATTAAAGAATTAAAGTTCATTAATAATATTCATAATAATAAAATACGTACTAAAGTTATATGGGGACAAAGATCGACCTGCTACACTAACGATATATTACATTGTCAAAATGGGTACCACTAAAATTACGAAGTTCACCCCATAAAACATAAATAAGAATAATAACAGTGATAATAATAATATACGAGAACATATAATGGCGTCTCAAAGAAGTTCGGCGATATGTTGTATCGTTAAAGTATTGATGTGTAATTTCGACAAACATTAGAACGAATAAAATGTATAGCACAGCCTTTTCGTTGTCTTTCGAGTTAGTTAGTTAGTTAGCTAACGTAGGATAATCACAACGAGGGATGATAAAAGATGTTAAATTTTTATATTAAAAACTCGTATTTACGAACTTACCCATTAGGGTCATACATGATGACAATTTTGTTAATATTTATATAATAAAACATTAAATAATAAAACTTTAAATATGCTTATTTTTCTAGTCCTTAAAATTATTTCATTAAAAAACGTTCGTTACAAAACTGTTCATTATGTCCGATTTTTTTTTTTTATAATCGGACAGTTATATATTTGTTTCTGATTTAATGTCATTATGACGTAGTAGTAATAAGAGAGAAAATACCAGTCGAAGATACAATCTTTAAAAGTATATAAATATAACCATTTTTTAACAAAAATAAACAGTACAAATCCTGCAGACTTAGTTGTAATAATTAAATAACAAAATAAAATAATCCGAAATAAAGAGGATCGATATTATAATAATCGCTCAAAATCGTCAAGAACTGCTATTTGGTCGAGAGCGTACGCTTCGTCCTCCGGCATCATCAACAGTCCCTTCCTGCGGTATATCAACAAGTCGTACGAATTTTACACCTATTATATACATATATATTTTTTTTTGTTAAATAATTTTGTTTGAATTTTATATATATTGTTTTATTGGATGTTTTATTATATGCTCGATTTTTTATACATATATATGTACACAAACACACATATATATATATATATATATATGTATATATATATATGTATTAATATATATGTATATATATATATATGTATATATATATATGTATTAATATATATGTATATATATATATGTATATATATGTGTATATATATATATATATATAATGTTAATAAAAGTGCAGCCAGCTAGTCTAAAGTTTCAATTAATACATAAGACGATTTCATAAGTTGCCTGGTTCACACTTTTAGCTTTAGGTGCTATACCGCGTTACAAGGTGGATCACGATCAATCCTGTAAATACAACATTAAATAATACTTTATAGAGGAGAAAGTCAAAACCAGAATAAAATTAATTAAATGAAATTATTTAATTACATCATAAATTGATTAAATGGATTCTTATTTAACACATCTTAGATTGGCTCTCCACGCTGGAATAAATAAAAGCATATTAGTAAATTTCTTCATAAATTGGTGATGATGAAGACCATATAAAGTTTCATTAAAATTAAATATGATTTAAATACTTTATAAACTTGACGACCGCGACAGAGTATTTAAGGTCGTTATAATATATATTTAAATATATATTAAGAAAAGGTAAGACCCTAAAACACTACCCCGCGGTAATCCCGAGGTCTGCACTTCACACTCACTATACACATTATTTATTTCGATTGCATACTTTCTATTTTCCAAAAAGTCCTAAACCAACTGAGTATAAATCCTCCAAATCCACAATTGTACAATTTTCTCATAATTATTTTATGGCCAATTATGTCAAAAGCTTTACGTAAGTCGAAATATACTAAAATAACAGATCTACCTTCTTCAAGACATTCAGCAATATAGGATATATGTTCAAATAACGCATCATCTGTATTTTTTCCGGGGACGAATCTGTACTGATTAACGGTACAAAATTTATCTTTCGTAAATAATTTATCAGTAGCTATTTCAAATATTTTTGAGAGAGTCGACAGTATATCGGTTTATAATTTTCTACATCAGCTTTGTCCCCACCTTTATAGACAGGTGTAATAATTCCTAATTTTAGTATTTCAAGAAATCTCCGATCCGTAACAGAATGATTAAAAAGATAAGTTAAAGTTCTAAGAAAAAGTTAAAAAGCCAATTTAAAAATTTTATCATTCCCGAAGGATTTATTAGATAATGACAATATCTATTCATTAATATCGTCTATTACAAAATTCAAAAATACGAAAGAATAAGTAGTTAAATGCTCATTTTCAATTACGAAGTTATCTTCACTAGACTGTAGTACAATGTCATTAACAGCGATCCGAAAATGGTCATTAATATATTTAGAAACTAATTTATCATTTCCATCAACCGAAACTAATTCATTATTAATCTGAAGCTTTTTAATTGCAGACGTTTTCTTCCCAATGGTCTGATTTACTATACTCCAATAATTCTTCTGATTACATTTATATTTGTTTAATAAATTTGTATAGTAATCATATTTCGCTCTCCTGATTGCATTTTGCACATCTTTTGACACTTTTAATACACATTACGTACCGCGATATCTGAAGGAAATTTTTTGGTTAATTTAAACGTGAAATCTTTATTTTGGGTTAGTTTTATTACATCAGAAGTTATCCATACGCTTCTTTTCCGATAGTGCTTAATTTTTTCAGGCTTTTTACATTTGTTTATTAAGTCTGTAATTTTAGATACAAACCAATCAAATTTTCCATCTAAAAACGAGGAAGACGCGGTAGAGGTGTATAAAAAGCATTCATTAAAATCCATTAAACAATTTTGAAAAAGTATTCTGTCAATATGAATAATATAATCATTATATTTAGATTTAATGCTTGGATTAAGATGTAGCACTTACACACCCATGACTACTGAAAGTTACCCGATTAATCGTGCATTCAGTAATACTTAAACTTATTACAAAGGTTTTTTCCCCTTTTAAAAAAATATGGTCTAAACACGAATTATAATTTTCTACATCCCTAAAAATGTGGGCAATTTGACCACATCAATGAAACCACGCATGTACGTAAGATTTAAATAATCATTACATAAATTTACTTTTAGGAGATCGATGTTCACGTCTCCATTAAATATAACTAAGTTATCTGTGTTATTTAAATCTTTTCCTAAAACAAGTAAAAAATCAGAAATATTCATTATTCCCAGCTCGAAGCCGTAAATGTACTATATTAGCTGTCGATATAATGGAATTTTTATTTTGAACTATCACACCATCTTTGGATTAAAGAACAACCCCACCAGAACGCTGCGAATGTCTACATTATCCATACAAAACATATCCCGGTATTTGATAACGATTCATTTCATGCGTGTACACCCACGTTTCAGTTCAAATTATTATATCATAGCTTGCATTACGATCCTCCAGGAATACTAGAAATTCATCGAAATGCTTGCGTAAACTTTGAATGTTTAAAGTTAATGTTTTAAGTAAGCTCGACGCCATTTAAGAAGGAAAAAATGAAATAAAAATAAATGAATAATAATAATAAATAAATAAGTTGCACTGTACACACTAAGGTCTATAGGAGTGGAATGTAGACTTCATCCATAACTATTGTGGAATTCAGACAACGATAACATACCATACTACACAGATCCATACGCACACATTTTCCAAAAGTATAAGATGAAACATTTATTACAACCATAATCGAGAGCCATTTATTCTGAAACAACACACAGACCACACTCAACAGCCAACTTGCAAAATATAACAGACACAAAACTTACCTCCAGAAAATTAACTGATAGTAATACGAACTGGTGAATATCGAACAATCCAGTTTACTAGCTTTGGACACGAATTAGCGTTTCGATCAATTCTACACCAGTAACATGAATTATGGGACTTCCATCAGTCTTTCGCGCAATAACTTTGCAATCTCTGTTCCATTACGTACTTGAACCCGCGACCTCGCAAGCCTCGCGCTCGTTTATAAATATCCGCAGTCACCGGAGTAAGATGTTCGTTTATATATAATGGTCTATCACCGCCGGTTCTAATATGTTTTCTTCAAATCAGTCGCCGTTATTTTTACTTGCCGTTTTTTTGAGTAATAAATCGTTTTTTACTACCCTACGGCAGAACTTTACGATAATATTCACCGGTCGTTTATTATTCGACGAAGGCAGATGATAGCAAACGTCTATGTCGCTTTCGGATATACGACACCCCATATTTTCACAAATTTTCTTTAAAACATCCGCTATATTTTCATCCTTCACCGACCAATCTCTCTGCTTCCAGTTCTTTCTAAAGTATATGAAAAGCTAATACTAAAAAGAATAAAACTTTTCTTAGAAAGTAAAAACCTAATACCGGAACACCAATTCGGTTTAGATTTGGTTATGGAACTGTGAAACAAGTCTACCATATAGTCAGCATTATTGAAGAATCCTTGGAGTCTAAGAAAATATGTGACGCAGTTTTCCTCGATGTTAAACAGGCGTTTGATAAAGTGTAGCATGAAGGATTGCTTTATAAAATCCGGTGCCACCTGCCATATCAGTTTTTTGAATTATTTAAATCGTACCTTGTCGAACGATATTTTGTTGTAAAATATAGAGATGAAGAATCTCGATTGCATACAATAAAAGCCGGTGTACCGCAAGGTAGTATATTGGGTGCGATGCTTTACCTAATTTTTACAGCAGATTGTACCAAATAACACAGAAATCTCTACTTTCGCGGATGATACAGCTATTATTTGTTCCGACTCGTCTTTAGAAAATGTTGAAATTAATTTACAATCAGCAGTTAATACACTTTCAATATGGTTCAAGCCGTGGCGTATAGAAATCAATGAGAAAAAATCAACCCGTGTAATATTTAAAAATAAAAAGATTTCTAAAACCAAAAATATTAATATCAACAATGTGATAATTCCAGTTTAAAAATCAGCAAAATATCTAGGAGTCCATTTGGACAGACAACTAACCTGAAAAAGCCACATAATAGCAAAACGTAATGAATTATTATTATTATTATTATTTTTATATATGTTTTTAAGAGTTAATACGATTTTAAGACTACGCTCAAATAAGTATTACTATTATTACGATGGTGTATATGCTTAAAACTAGTGTTAAACATAAAGACGGGTGTTAAGACACTTGCTCCAGCGAGCAAGGCTTCTTACTAACTTACATATATCATATATAAATTAGTACTTAATGCTAAATCAAGTCATGCGGTTTCATTCGTTTTAAACGGCGAGTATCGAGTTCGATGTCAAGCAATTTTTTCGCTTCAAGATTGGGATGTCCATGCAGTCGTCGTTTATGCATTTTTGCAATATCTTGTATTACTTCGCGTACACTTTTTACTACGAGGTCGCGGTGTATGCCATCGTTGCGGGAAAAAAGATAGGCATCTACGATTATTTGTAGGATTACATTTTGCCGAGTTTGGACAGGCTGCTGATTGATCTCCTTAGCGCAGCTCCATAGGGCTATTCCATATGTCCATATGGGCTTCATAATTTGTAAGTATATCAGGCGTTTGTAGTAAATGCTGAGCGTTGAACGCCGTCCTATTAGCTAGTATAGTGATGACATGGTTTTCTTGATTTGCCTGCACTTCATCTTTACATGCGGTTTCCAAGAAAGACGAGAGTCCAAGTGCATGCCAAGATATTTTACCACGTTGGTTTGCGGAATAGGGAACCCGATGGGACACGTTAACGTGCCGCAGGGTGAATACGATGTGTTGCGATTTGGAGTTGTTGAACATGATTTTCCATCGTTGAGCCCAACTCATGACGCTATCTAGATGGCGTTGAAGGTTCTTTGTTGCTTCCTTCTGGCAACTACTCTTGGATAGAATGGTGGTGTCATCGGCGAACGTAGCCGTAATCAGTAGGTAAATCGTTGGTATATAGGAGGTACAGGATAGGTCCAAGGACCCTGCGGAACTCCAGCCTGTATTGGGTGATACGATGATTTAGCATCTTCGTGTGCTACCCGAAATTGTCTTCCTGACAAGTATGATGTTAGCAAACGACATAGATTCCCTGGCAGAAGGTTGCACATTTTAACGATGAGACCTTCGTGCTAGACTTTATCGAAAGCCTGAACTACGTCGAGGAAAACGGCCTTGCAAAATTATTTATCTTCGAATGTTCGCTCTATAACTGTCGTTACCCGATGCACCTGTTGAATTGTAGAATGTTGGTCCCTAAATCCAAACTGGTGGTTTGGGACCTCCACAAATAATCTCATTCGTTTTAGTACTAGTTTTTCATATAATTTTGAAATTGATGATAAAAGCGATATTGGACGGTAAGACGTTACATCCTCCGCTGGCTTTCCTGGCTTCTTGAGCATAATCACTTGTGCTACCATGAAACAGGCTGGTACGTGCTCAAGTCTAAGACTTGCATTGAAACAGTACGCAAGTAGAACAATAGTTTGACGTGGTAACTCTTTCAATATACGTGGTGATATATGATCAATACCTGGGGCCTTCGTTGGGTTAATATTTTCTGAATTTCCTATGCTATCTCCATTGGAATAAAGTACTTCAATGGTTGATCTGCCTGATAACTTGTTGAAGGTGTGACGTCTGATGCAATATCGTGTGGCTGAAAGACTGTTGCTAGGTGTCTAGCAAAAAGCTCTGCTTTTTCTGCATCTTTTCTAATCCAATTTCCGCCTTCATCATTAAGGTGTGGAACTTGTATAATAGGTCGCTTTATCCTGTGTGTAGCTTTCCAAAGCGTGTAGTTTTTATCAGTGTAGGGACTGAACTCCTCAAGATATGTTGCAAATGTTTTTTGTTGTATTTCCTTAATTAATCTGTTTAGTTGGTTATTCAGGTGATTGAAAATGATTTTATCTTGTCGATTACATGACTTATGCCATTCCCGTCGTGCTTTCCTTCTCCCAGCAATCTTCTTGTAATTTCTTGCACTCCGCTATTCCTACTAGGAGGTGTAGCAAGCTTTGCTGAGTTCTGGATTGCTTCAATGAGATGTTCGACTTGAGAATCGAGTTCCGCAGGAGATTTGAGTCTCACTGTAAGACTGATTTGTTGGTCTAATTCGTAACGAAACCGATCCCAGTCTGTATATTTGTTTGTGAGGGTAACTTTCTTTCCCTTCATTATGACTGTTGCACTTACTGTTAATAGCAATGGAGAGTGATCCGAAGACAGGTCTTCTACATCTTTGATAACCATGTAGTTAGTTGCAATACCTTTCATGACGAAGAAGTCGATTACGACTGGCTTCTTTCGTCGATCAGTTGGCCAGTAAGTCGGTTTCCTTCCCGATGGGAAATTGCAGTGTATACTTTTAATGGCATCGAAGAACTCCGCGCGAGTAATCGACGATCCCCATGCCGTGTGTTTGGCATTAAAGTCACCTCCCAGGATGAATTTTTTACCCAAATGTCTCAGAAATTCTTTGTAGTGTCCGCGCTCCATATCTTTTTGTCCACGTTTGCGCGGAGGAGAATAGGTCGCAGCTATATTTATTTCACTGTTATTGAAATTAACTGATACAACTGTACATTGCATATAATCACGACAGAATTCTTGTTGTTGAAAGTGTTGGATGTTCTGCCTGATTAGGATAGCAGCTCACCCGCACATTTTGATATGATCTCTCGATGTGAGATGACATTCAGAGATTAACGCTATATCAATCTTATTGACATGGAGATATGTCTCAAGTTCCATCTGTCGCCGACGAAGACCATTAGCATTTCATGCGATGACTCTAAGAGATTCAGTCATTTTTCTTTCGGGATTTTTCCTTCTTACTCAGTGGAGTAGAGGCTTGTTCTAGCACGGAGATGCGATTCGTTATGGCGGCGAACTGTTTAATAAGATCTTGAAGAGTTTTATTAACATCGGCCAAAGTCACCTCTTTAATAGCTTTCTTAGCTCAGCATATGATTTACCAGGTTGAACCTTTTGCAGATGGGGTACGCTTGAACGTGTTGTATCACATTTGTTTTAGGTTTTGAGATTGCATTCATCAGGTTGCAGTAAGCTTCACAACCCTTATAATTAGAAGAGTGGTTTCCATTACAATTAACACATTTAAACTTCTTGGGATCCTTAAGATTGCAACAAGCTGATTCATGATTACCTCCACACTTAAAGCAAGAAATCTTTTGATAACAATTAGCTTTTGTATGATTCCATTTCTGGCATCGCTTACATTGTGGGATTGTTCTTACTTTAACTGGTGGTTCTACTGAAACCTTGCAATTTAGTAAGTATTTAATGTCATAGACTTCCTTGTTATTTGGCGATGCTCGAGGTCTACATAGAACAAGGGATATGTCCTCCTAACTTGATTTTATCACTAATTTTAATTGTTTACGAAATGTTCGTAATTTTCCGAATTTCATGCTCTTTCATGGTAAGGCATTCTGCAATTTCTTCAGGTGCTGTGGAAGAATACCACTCGATAAGGTTTGGCTGCTTTAAATATTGTGTTAGTCTTATCCACGCAATTATCAAGGATATCTTTTTTAAATGCGGAGAAATGAAGTTTGCTACTACTTACAACTATCGGTGGTGGGGTATTTTTACGTACTGTAGATAATCGATCAACCGTCGATTCACTCTCCATGTCAATGTCATAAGTAGGTAGCAATGTTGCATCACTGGATGGTGCAATAGTCTGGCTAATAGACTGATTGTCGGTAATGTTACTGTGTGTTTGTTGATTGAGTCTTTTTGCAGGACTTTCTCTACATTCTAGTGTTGATTTAGTTGTCTGTCTGCCAGCTGCCTGGCCTTGCTGTAACCAAAGTTGCTGTTTTAGCTCTTTGATTCCTATTTTAAGTTGTTCATTTTGTTGTTGCATCAATTGCAATTGTGCAATTAGTCCGTCTATTTGCTGTGCGGGCCGTTTTCATCTGTTTTGATGGTCAGCCGTTTATGATCTTCTGCTGAGTCACTACTGCCTGCTGACAGCTGTCTCTTAATGGAGAAAGAATTCCCCTGATTATTTAAAATTATTATTGGTTCTACCGTTTTGGTTTCATTTTCGTTGCCACAAATAGAAAGTTTAGGGACATGCCTTATCTTATCGGAAGAAAATCCGAATTATCACTGGAGACGTTGAACTCGCATATATTTCGCACATTCTAATCCGGAGTATTAGTTATTTACTTCTCAACCATGATTGTAACGCGATAAAAATATATAAAATTAATACACGTATCGGTGGGTAGCTAAGAAAAAAATTACTCAAATCGGCATTTTTCTTGTATTATAAAATCTTCAAATTGTGAAAAAATTATACAAGATATTATAATTAGCCGATTTTTAATTTGGGCTGTCTTAACGCGTTTTTAATTTGAAATTAACAAGTAAATGAAATTACTTCTACTTCGTTCATAATTTTACATATCCCAATAATTAACTCCCCTTGTTGGACGTAATGTATATTTTCGTTCTAGGGAGCATTTTGTAATTATTCATAAAACCATGGCAAAGTTTGTGTTTAATCGCTATCTAATGAGCAATGAGAAAACTAAAAGTTTAATGTAATCTAAGAGATAGCGCTCTATATACGTTTAAATTTAATAGACGGTTACTGTTCCAAACTTTGTTAATTTTTTTCTTTCTTTTCAGTTTCTACGTCCTCGTATAAAATTTCAACTATACGTAATATTTTTTATAACCTTCAAAAATTGATAAAACTGTGAAAACCGTTTCCGAAGTATTGCATTTATTCTGTTTTACCTGATGGCGTTGTATTTAAGTACTATGATTTACGTATAAATGCAACATTTATTTAGTTCTGTGATCTGTTTATTATATATATATGTATATATATACATATATATATATATATATATATATATATATATATATATATATATATACATAAATATATATATATCCTGCTATTAAAAGTCTGCAACCTACGACTGTCTCTCCCTCCGTGGGTTTAGGTCGCTGTAAAAACTTTAAATCGTTACACCTTAGTAACAACTTGCGGTTCGGATGTTTATCTAAAAGCAAAGGGAGACAACCCTGACATAAAACAATTACTCTGGAAGAAAAATATGCTGCTAGCGCAGAAGAAAGGAATTTGATTAAGACGTCAAATAAATATTGCCACATGGAATGTTCGAGGATTGCTGAAACTATGCAAGTTAGCTATAATAGAAAATGAAATGGATTCATATAATATCGATACACTGAGATTATCTGAAACGCACTGGAAAGGATATAGATACATACAAACCATGTCTGGACACATAATATATATATCTGCGCTTGACACAATGAGTCATAATGGTGTTACAATTCTTATCCCTAAATCTCTAGATAAACTAGTAATGAACTATAAACCCATAAACGAATAGGGTACTAACACTCAAATTGAACATAATGCCAATTAAACTAAATATTTTTCAGGTATATGGTCCCACCTCTACAGCTTCGGACGAAGGGATAGAACAGTTTTATAGCATATTACAAGAAACAGTAGTAAAATACCAAAGAAGGAGATGATAATGATACAAGGAGATTGGAACGCCATAGTCGGCAACACAGAAAATGACGATAACATGAGAAAGATTGTTGGAAAATACGGTATTGGATCACGCAATGATAGAGGGAAAGCTCTCTTACAATACTGTGCGGCAAACGACTTTATTATAACGAATACTTATTTTAAACAACCGATTAGACGTCTATGCACGTGGAGATCACCGGAGGGAACAAAGTAAGAAATCAAACAAATTTTCTCATTATTAACTCAAGATAGAAATCTAGCATTCGGAATACTAAGACATACCTCGGAGCAGACTGTGGCTCACACCATCAGCTATTAGCAGCTCGTTTACGGTTACGTCTAAAATCTAGAAACATAACTACAGAAGCCCATAAAACAAGCTCAATAGTGATGATCTTAAGCTCTTTACAGATCAAGTTAAAGGGAGATTAATGAAATGTGATCCTAAACAAGATAATCCAGAACACTCCTGACACAGATAAGGAATACCATAAATGAGGCAATGATATTTATAAATGTAAAGAATAAAAATGTACCAAAAAGGAAGCCCTGGTTATCAGACGCAACTTAGCACCTGATACAAGAAAGAAGGAAACAGAAAGCGAAAGGATTAAACACAGTGGAGGCGCAACAATCTTATATCATGATGAATCGACAAGTTCAAAAAAACTGCAAACGAGACAAAAAACACAATATCTAAACTGGCAAATTGCAATAAAACAGACTGGATTTGTTAGTGACAGAGGATCCAGAGAGCAAATTCTGTGTATCCGACAATTAATTGAAAAAAGTATCGAATATGACCAACCAATGTATTTACGCTTCATTGATTATCGTAAAGCATTTGATTGTGTCAAATAGAATAAACTATTGAAAATAGTAACCTTTATGGGTGTACCAAGCCACTTATGCTATCTAATATACAATCTTCATGCACCAACAGAAGCCACAATAAGGCTTGATGACGCCGTATCTGAAAAAATTTCATCCATAAAAAGGCGTAAGGAAAAGATGTATATTGCCTCCCATACTTTTCAATATATATATATACCGAATATATAATGAGGAACGCCTTAGAAGGCTATAAAGAAATAGTTAATATAGGCGGATATCGAGTATCTAATCTGCGATACGACGATGATACTATACTCATCGCTGCAGCTAGAAAAGAAATGATAGATTTACTGAACAGAGTAGAAATGGAAAGTAGAAAACTGGGACTTTTAATTAATAACAATAAGATAAAAATTATGGTAATAGATAAAAATAACAATCCCCAGAAGCTGAACACTATAAAGGATATAGAAATAATAAATTCATATACATATATTGGATCAATAATGAACAGACATGGCAGAAGTGGAGAGGATATTGAACGCAGAGTAGTGTTAGCAAAATCTGCAATGACGAGACTAAATAAAATTTGGAAAGATCATTCCTGTACTCGCTCAACAAAAATAAAGCTAATAAATACTTTAGTATTTGCAATATTTACATATGGAGCAGAAACTTGGATATTACATAAGCAAGATAAACGAAAAATTGACGCCTTTGAGATGTGAACGCAGAATGCTTAAAATTCCATGGACAGCAAAGAAGAGAAATACCTTAATTTTAGAAGATCTAAACGTGGTTCACCGCCTTTATACTTCATTTATGGACATATCATGCGAAAAAGCGAGAACTGCCTAGTAAAACGCATAGTAATTGGACAGATAGAAAGATAAAGAAGTAAAGGAAGACCTCCGACTCGATGGATAGATACTGTCACGACGCTTACTGGATTAACAAGATTTCAAAATCCGAAATAGGGTCAGATGGAGGAAAATTATATCAGATGCATTAAAATAAAGGTCACGTTACTCAGTCACTGAGTTATCGATTATGATGATAATCATATATATATATATATATACTAGAAGTTACCACACTTCGCCTGTGTAATTATTATTTTTTAATATAATATCATTGCCTCTTTCTTTTAACTATATATATATATATATATATATATATATATATATATCCCCATCGGTTATTTCGGCCACGCCCCGAACTCAACATAAAGTGATTTGTATTGAGGGGTTGGTAGTGAAGGTACATTCGAACCGGAAAACGTGTTAAATTTTAAATGGTATGGCAGAGAAATCGCTGTATCCTACTTTTTAAAATTTTAAATGATTGAATTATTGTAATTTCTGTCCTATTTTTGATGTCAATGTGAAACAAAACTTAGAACGAATCCAATAATATAGGCTATATGCGAATTTCATCATTATTGCTTTCATTGCTTTTGAGTTAAATAGAAACATATAGACAGACAAAACCTTTAAAAATAGATTTTCTTTTTACGTGTGATAAAAATAGCAATTTTTCGCTTAAATTTTGCAATATAGAAGTGAAATGTTGAAATATAATTTGAAATTTATTATTCATTCGGGTTCCTGTAGCGATTTTCAACATAGACAAATTATTAGAGTTCAGAACTAATATTATTACAACCATCACCCGTTTATGTTCTGGACACAATCGTCTTCCGGCTCACATGTTTCGTATTGGGATTTCCAGTTCCCCCCATATTGTTCCCATCCAGCCGATTAACAAATTATCGCCGATGAAAACCACATCCTTTTCAATTGCAGTTTTCACACACCTGACCAACTCGCACTCCTGAATTCCTTAATATCCATCGGTTATCGTCCTCCTTTCTCTATCACTTCCTTAATTTTTTCTAATGACTCCCGTGTTTTCCTCCTCCTTTACAAATTCCTAACCAATTGTAACATCAATATATAATAACTATTTATCAACACGTTATTGGGTTGTGATTGCTCCTCAGCAGTGCCCAAAAAATAAAAAAAAATAATAAAAAAATAATAATAATATTTGAACCTTTTCGAGGTCAACATTATGAATATCGTCTTCAAAATTAAAACCGAAATGTATTACGCTAGTAGCGATATCAATTTATTTCACGGAAAGAGAAACAAATCATCACGTAGCATGATTAATAACGCGATAAAACTTAAATATTATGGTATTGGTCCACGTGGGATAACTGGTTTTTCAATCTTTGGCTTTTCTCGATTAATACCAACAATCGCAAACGAACTATTGAGCTGGTGTTGGTCCGGGGTTGATAACTGGTTTTTCAACCTTTGGCTTGTTTCGATTAATACCAACAATCGCAAACGAACTACCGATCAATGATATCTATTAAAAATCAAAAAACGATTAATAAAAGTAAAAACCGTATATACATTTTTACCCGGTTAACATGTACAGCAGTATCAAAAATTTTTCGTTAAACTACAGTTTAGCTCAAATGCAAATATCAATCGAATGTATATGCTTAGTCTACCGGACAACCCTCTCAAGCGATTTAAGAAACGGAAATGGTGTTATGATGCCTTGCCGATCACTTGAAGAAATAGTTAATTTTTGCCAAACAGCACTACTTATGTGTCAACTTAATTGAATTTAAATGCAATAGACTCGTTGTACTTTTTTTCTTAACCTCATCCTTGAACTAACTTATCTCACTGGAGATATTAGTCATTCTTTTTCCCTTCCTTGCCTCTTCTTATCCTTACTACTTCTTATATTCATCACCGTTGGTTGTGGCATGTAATTGTCGGTACAACGTAGAGAAAAAAAACAAAAAAAACCTATGAATTTATATAATACTTCTTTTAACACGCGCTTCACAATTATCATTAATATACATCTACTGTTTTAATTTAAATACGTAAATAAGAAAGTATTAATATATTCCTACTAAGTCATAGAGGAATGCTAACCAATGAAATGGAAGGCGAAGTAGAGCGGAAAAGATCGAAAGACAGAGCTACATGAAGTAGGAATGCCGTGTGTCCAACTCAGGGAGGTTGGGCAGATCTTTGACGGTAGAATATAGAAATGAGGGACAATTTTTTTACGATTTACACCTAAATATAAATAACCACAAATTTACCGCTGACGATCAAAAGCGCGCGGAAAGACGGACCACCCTTACATGGATAGGATGAGTAATTTATATCCTAGGGACCCCTTCGATCGATAGGACCATCTTTTTCCTTTTTTAAAATACATGTATATATATATATATATATATATATATATATATATATATATATATATATATATATATTAGCAGCTAACTCTACCCTTAGATAAAACTACTATGCGCGCACCCGTTTGTCGTATTTTGAACATTCACCAGCTGTAGAAAATAAAATCTTTTATCTTTTCTCTCTCCCTCTCACTATGTAATGTAATATATATATATATATATATGAATATGTACGTAGGGTATATATGTATGTATATATATATATATATATAAAATTAAAATTTTTAAATGATAGTAAGATTATGGGGATCTTACATCATGATCGCCATGTTATAGAGAAATTAATAAACGATACGAAGATCTAATTCTCTATCACGGTACGCCAATTCATATTGAATTTTTTTTCAAGTTTTTAATTAAAATTTTTATCGTTTATTATTATATTTTTTAAGTTGGTGGGATACGTTATTTATTTTAATTATTTAAATAATTGTGATCACCTTCAGTTATTTACACAGAGATCAACGCAATTGTATCTCTCAAGATGCTATTATTTAAGTAATCAACCTATATGTTACTATTTAATATTTCCTTGTAGGTAAATAACTTTTAAATATCCTATTTCTTATTATTATTTCCACATAGAAAGATTTCACAAAACATGAATAAAATTCGAACATATTATACATGTAAAATATTTACGACACGTAAAACAATGATTACTATATAAAGTAAATATATATGTATATATATATATATATATATTGCGACGCCACACTCACACCGTCTACCAACACATATAGGCGTCAAATACGATTATTATTATTGTTATTATAGGGTTATTTAATTTTATTATTTTTATATGAATTGTATTTAATTATTATTATTATTGTTTTAATTTTTTATAATGTGGAATGTAGTGATTTTTTTATAAAAAATCAATTGAAGATTAGTTAAATCACTAATATTTATTTTCTTAAAGAAAACACAAAGCTTTTCGGCATTTACGCCATTATCAAGTGAAACATTTTAAAACATCATAATTTTAAAAATATAATTACTTAAAAATATGCGATGGTGATTGTGAAAATATGCTCCAAAAATGCTGTCTGCTTCTGTTCTGTCTATTTTTTGATTTGTTGAAATTTAATATCAATATATTTGTTTATTAATTTTGTTTTTTTATATTAATTTTTTCTTCAATACTATTTTCCAGATTCTGTAAAAGTTGTGAACTGGTGGAATTTTAAATTTTTCATTAACTATTGCGATGTATGATGTCCAAAAGTAAAATATAAAATATAAAAATATACGAACGCAAATTTTTTTTTTAAAAACACAATTTTACAAGTAAAATGAAAATAAATATTAAAAATCTGATAAATGCCGAAAAGCTTTGTGTTTTCTTTAAGAAAATAAATATTAGTGATTTAACTAACTTTCAATTGATTTTTTATTATTATTGTTATTAAAAAGTAATGTTGAAATTAATATTATATATATATATATATATATATTTATATTTATATTATACACGTTACCGACATATTTGATTGGACTCCACGAACTCGCCCGTCCGGATGGGATGACACGTGAGTTGGCCCACAATTTTTTTTTTTTTTTATAATTGCTAATTTACACCTAGCTAATGCTATTTAGTAAGTTTTATGATTATTTATGCATAATGTGACATGAGAAGCATCCCGTCCAATGATTATGTAATTTTACATATTAATAGTATTTATATTAAATCCAGTGGCTTCGTTCTGTTGAGTCTGCGGATAACGAGTGAGTTGTCTAGTAAGGAGATCGCCATATGATTAGGGTGGTTCTCTAGCCGGACGGCGTATTTTTTAGCAACTGTTGCTATTTCTTCTTTTACAGTTTTCACTTTGAGATCTTCGTGTAGTGTAGGATTTGATATATACCACGGAGCGTCGACAATAGTCCGAAGGATTTTGTTTTGAACTCTCTGCAAAATGGCAATATTACTTTTCTTGGCACAACCCCATAATTGGCAGCCATATCGCCAAACTGGTTTCAAAACTTGGTTCAGTTTATTATCAGTAGATAGTTCTGATAGTCTGCCTAGTAGCCAAAACATTTGTTTCCACTTAATGTTTAGTTCATTACGTTTTTTTATTATATGTTTTTTCCATGTTAGGTGCTTGTCTAAATTTAAACCAAGATCTTTTATTTCCTCTTTTTGTGGGATTGTAACACCATTCATAATTATCTGTCCAGTTGGTAGATTTCTTCTGTTAGTAAATATTACTCTAGCTGATTTATCTTCATTAATCTTTATTTTCCACATTTTAATCCATGTTTCGATTTTGGTTACTGCTTCTTGCAGGTTTTTACGTGCCACTATGGTAGATGCGTCTGAACAGAGAATTGCTGTGTCATCAGCGAAGGTTGCTATTTCGATGTTTGTCGGAATAGGAATGTCTGCCGTATGAACTAGATAGAGAAACGGCCCCAGTACACTCCCCTGGGGTACACCTGCTTTTACCGGATAAATCTGTGATTCATCATCTCCATATTTGACACAGAAGTACCTTTCATCTAGGTATGACTGCAATATCCGAGTTATCTGATGTGGAAAGTAACGACTGATTTTTTGTAATAGACCTTTATGCCAAACTTTGTCAAAAGCTTGACTTACGTCTAAGAAAACCGCGTCACAAACTTTTTTTTCTTCAATGGATTTTTCAATCACATTAACTATTCGATTGACCTGCTCTATTGTACTATGTTTTTCTCTAAAACCAAATTGATGGTCCGGTATTAGTGACTTGTTTTGGACAATTGGAAGTATTCTTTTTAGGAGTAGTTTTTCATACAACTTAGACAGCACAGGCAATAATGAAATGGGGCGATACGAGCTTCTTTCTGTTGCGAGTTTTTGCGGCTTTTTGATTACGATGATTTGCGAAAATTTTAATTGAACTGGGAAATATGTTAATCTCAGCATTGCATTGAAGATATACGTTAAAAGTATTAAATCTTTCCTTGGTAATTCTTTTAAAATTTTTGCTGTAACTGGTGCTTTTGTCGGATTCATCGTTTTTATTATATTTTTAATTTCGCCAGGGGAAGTAAGTTTAATGGGTTTAGACACATCATAACATCGTATTTCTGGAAAAGCAGAAGAGTTTTTAGGGAATGACTGAAATGTATCAGCGTAGTATTTTCCAAATACTTCTGCTTTCTCCAAATCAGTTCGGGCCCAACTTTCATCTGGCTTTTTTATTGGGAGATTAATTTGCTTAGGTCTTTGTAGATTTCTAGTCGCCTTCCATAGGGAATAATCACGTTCCGCTAATGGAGACAAGTTTAACAACTTTTCTCTAAATGATTTGTTTTTCAGGTCTACTAATAAGCGCTTTACAAGCTTAATCTGTTTATTCAGTGCCGTCTTAATTGTCGGATTTCTATACATCTGCCACTGATTCCTTAGTTTCCGTTTCAGTGTAACTTCCCTTCTAATTTCTTCGGGGTAATAGATGATAGGTGCGGACACATTAATTTTTTGTGTGGCAGCCCACGCTGACCGTTGTGTGATTTGAATAAAATATTCAAGTGCATTTTCTATGTGTTTTTCCGTTTTTAGTGGCATTTTTAAGTTAATCGTATTTTCCATTCGTTCCCTAAATTCTTCCCAATTAGTACATTTATTGTGCAGTTTAGGTTTGCAAATTTTAGTTATTATATGCTCACTGATATTAAGCATTATTGCAGAATGATCCGATGCTAATCCATCATCGTTTCTCACGTCCAGGAAAATTTGTGCAAAACCCTTTACTACAAAGATGTCTAATAAATCTGGAGTTTTTTGTGGGTCAGATGGCCAATAAGTCGGTTTCCCGGATGAATGAACATTGCTGTGTATTTCATCAACTGCCATTTTCAGTTGATTTCCTCTAGGAACAGTGAGTCTTGATCCAAAATGAATATTTTTGGCATTAAAGTCGCCACCAACTATAAACCTACTGCCTAATGTTTTGAAAAAATCAATGAAGTGTTTTTTCTTAATATTATGTTTTGGTGGGCAATATACAGCTGAGGTGGTAAACTTTTTGCCTGACTGTTCTTCAATTACTATGCTTGTTGCTTGTAAATGGTGGAATTCGTATTTTTCCAGTATATAGTGTTTTATATTATTTCTTATTAAAATACAAGTACCACCGTGCGCTCTTCCATCAGGATAGTTTGTGTAGTATGAGTTATATCCAGTGAAGGTGACGTGCCTTGTATTCGTTAAGTGCGTTTCAAATAATAAAAGCACGTCAATATTGTTTTGCATAATGTACATTTGTATTTCATCGGTATGATTTAGAACGCCATTTGCGTTCCAGGTAACTATTTTGAGATTCCTCATTTCTTATTCAACAACGCAGTTGTAATTGTCTGTATAACATGGTTGATCATTTGACTTTGCTGTTGCATCATATCGCGAAATAGCGTTTTTATTTCAGTTAAGAAGGAATGCAAAACTGTTGAAATATCATTGGTATTTATACTGTCACTGATTTCAGGACCTCTACTTATTTCACGTTTATTCCGCTCGCTTAAAGTTTGTGCATAAGTCAAGCGATGTGTTGATTCAGAACTGTCAGTCTGATTCATTATTATCTGCTCTTGGTTAACCAAGGAAGGCAAGTGACTATGTTGTATTTGTTGGTTTAAATTGTTTCTGGTATTTTTCGTTGTGTATTGCTCTTTATTTCTGATATCTTGAAGTTTTTTATAGACAGCACATCCTTTATAACTTGATGGGTGGTCTCCGTCGCAGTTGACACATTTTGGTGATTCATTCTGGTTTTTATCGCAACATGTTGATGGATGATTTTTACCGCATTTCACACATGCAAAAGGCCTGTTGCAATAAGTTTTTGTGTGTCCGTATCTTTGGCAACGAAAACACTGCGGAATGACATTCTTTTTCCGTGGAGATTCCATTTTCACTTTCATATGAAGTAACGTTTGAATTTTATATATATCGGGATTATTTTCCTGGGGCTCCAGATCTACAAAAAATAATGGTAAGGGTTGTTTGCTTACCCTATGTTTGATATTAGTCACGTGCCTAACTTTATGCCCCTGTTCTTCAAGGGCAGCTTTAATAAGGTTAGCATCTACAGAGTAGTGTAAATGTCGAACGAAAGCATCTCTCAGATTTAATCTGATATGTGTGATGCTCTATTCCTTCGTTTCTTAAATATTTGATTAGGGTACGGTAACTTTCAATGCCATTTGATTTTACTTCTACTCGGTTATCAGTTAGCGATCTACAATGTATATCATTTGTTGGAATAACGCTTGTGATATCTTTCATCATTTTAGCATAATCTACAACCCCGTAGACCGTTATAGCAGGTGGTTTTAGTTCTTTTTTGAGATCTGCATCTTCCTTCACGCTATTTTCATAAGTTTCCAAGCAAGCATATCTGTTATTATTAATTACGCATGGATATCTTTTTTTCAAGTTGTTCAGATGAGATGCTTCTAACATATTCTCTCTGTCTTTTTCTGTTATTTTTGACCACTTGCCAGCTGTGATCTTTTTCTTGCTCGATTTCAGTTAGCATTGTTTCTTGTAGTGGGTAGTTTTCCTCCGTTGTAATAGGCGATAGAAAATTTGTGTACACAGGTTTCGTTTCATGCGAGCCTGCCATCACCCGTGTTATTAGCGGTTTATTATTGTGAACATTATGTAACGTTACGTTATCACAGTTCTTAACATTTGTAATATTAGTATGGTTAATAATATCGTTAATACATGGAATTTTATCACCTGATTGGGAATTATATAGTGATGTTGATGGTATGTTGTCCGCATCAGCAGCAGCAACGACGTGCGTTGACTGCGTATGTATGGTTGGTTTACGGTTGCGTAGCGGTGACCGAGATAACGGCATAAATAATTTACTGATTGTTTACCGATAAGAATATACCGCCTACTGGCGTTTCAAATTATTTGGTTTAAACTAATCTGAGCGCGTATAATAGTAAATGAACACGATAAACACAAACACGAACCCCCCACAAAAAAATGTATTATTTTTTGGAAAGAAATAAAATTAATTACGGATCTCGAACGCGCACGATTTTCGGGTACGTTTATGTTTACTATTTAACTAAAACCAACGAAACCCGTATTTCTAACTTTCCAGGACTCTGAAGGTGACGCAGGTATTTTATTATTTTTATTATTATCGTTTCCTTTACTTTTGGCGAAATGCCGGTTTCTTTTCAATTATAATTTTTATAGATCTTTTCTCGTTTTCAATTGATTTTGCTTGTTTTCGACAAAAAAAAAAACTGATAGTTGGACCAAGGAAAAGTTCCGTTATTACTTATATTTTAAGGTTATATATTTATATATATATACATAGTCTTATACTTATTGTTGTCATTAGTACGGCGGCGGCAATAACATAGAAACACCTGCATTTCTAGGAATTATATAGATACTAGAAATTTCCTAAATTGGTTGTTTGGGCGAAACCCTCCGATTTCTCTTTTGGGATAGCCAATCAGAAATTTGGAGCTGTTTCTTTTAGTCTTTGACCGACCAAAAGACCGACTGAGCCCATTTTATGGGGTCTATTTCACCTCCTTTTTGCTGCGCTTGCTATACTTTTTATAGATATTTTCTTATTTTTTGTAAAAACGAATTTCTTAAAAATTCTAATATCTCACTGGCGCCAGCATGACCTTTTCTATTCACACATATGCATATATATATATATATATATATATACATATTATATTATAAAATCTTATCTTTTGCAAATAGTCATGTTCGTCCTATCTACCTGTACGTCATGTGATGTATATGTATACATATACATGTATATGCTTACTACTATCTCTCACAACTCGTCATTTAATATATCATTATTATCCTCATACGTATTTTTATCTTCGTAGTTTATTATTATAAATTTTAATTTGAAAATTTTAATTACTAAATTTTACTTTTATCTCACTACTACTAAAGCTGTAACAACCAGGGTTGTTACTATATATATACACATCAGATGGTATACCGTATGTGAAGGAAATTGATGCCACTGACGAGATGAATGCGAACGGTATGTTTTACTTATATCCGATTCTTTCTTTGATTATTTAATAGTAACGTTTTCGTTAAAATATCGCAAGATTGACTACATTTATATTTGATTAATATTATTACAGTCTTTCCGTTACAGAGGATTAATTCAGTTCAATTTTATCTATTATATCGACTAGATAATTTTTATATGATTAGCTGACTACTATCCGTGCCTTATCTATGTATGGATATATATATATATATATATATATATATATATATATATATATATATGTAACAAATTCCCAACAGTCAGTAACATATGTAAGATGTTTACTGTACAACTCTGTATATATAAACATAATATTATTATTATTATTTTTTTCCTTCGGAAATTTCGTAATTTGGGCCACTATCAACATCGTCCATCAACTACTATATTATATTTCGAATAATGTCAAGGTAACAGACCGATATCAGACGATCATGATAAGCATTTGTTTATCCACTCCAGGACGAAGTTTTCTATTTGAAAAACGCCAGTTAGAATGGATATGACTGAACATGTTAAACAAAGAGAATCGATCATTATTCATCCTACGTATCAACAGTTTCAGGGCTAAATAACTCTGTCTAAGTTGTAAGGGTGGAACTTTGCACTCTGCCATTAGTGCTGATACCGGAGTGCTTTTAACACCACCAATATACAGCCTAATGCATTTATTTTGCACACGATCCAACTTGCCTAACAATACTGTTGACGCGGTTCCATGTAACATGGAACCATATTCCAGTTTAGATGGGATTAGTGATTTGAAGAGTAGTAATAGAATAAAAGGGTCACCACCCCATCGTGAATTATGCAAAATACGTAAAATGTTAATCGCGCGATCGATAGCTATTAATAGTTTATCAATATGTGGGCGCCATGTTAACTGAGAATCCAGAATAATTCCTAAATAGCGAAATGATGAGCAGAAAGGAATAGCGCCCCTTTCCGTTGTAATGAAAAGGTTATTTGGCTGACATCGGCGATATGAAAAAACTACTGCTGCACACTTTTCAACATTAAAGTTTAACTTTAAGTCAGAAAGACAATATTCTATTCTAGCAACATCAGCATTAATATTGGATATGGCAACAGAAAAACTCGAATTTGATGTAAACACAGCGATATCATTTGCATGGAATAAAATCATGGAACGCATTTGGAGCTGCGACAAATTCAAAGTATATAGATTAAAAAGGATCGGGCTTAGAGAAGACCACTGGGGTAAACCTTTGTATACTGTACGTTGATAATTAACCAACCTTGTACTTAATGATATACAATGCTGCAGGAATAACCTACAAATAAATTGGCAACAGTGGTCAAGGACACCTATGATAACTTACACTGCAAGGTAGGCAAATGGACACTACCATAAGCATCCATTATATCCAGAAAAACAGTAATGTTAAAATGTTTTTCAATAAGACTATCGTATATATTGCCTAGCAGGTCACCCGCACAGTCCAACGTGCTCGTATTATTGCGGAAGCCGTACATATTAGGAGAAAGGATTTGATTGTGTTCTAACCACCAATTAAGACATAATGATAAAACTGATTCACATATCTTCCTGAAACAAGAGGTCAAAGAAATAGGTCGAAATTTTTCATTTTTCTTAGGGATGGGAACAACAACAAATACCATCCAAGAATTGGGGATCAGTTTGGACTGCCAAACTTTATTAAGAATGTCCACAAAGATTGTGAAAAAGTTATCTGGTAGTTTCTGTAGTACTTCGAAAGACACGCCATCATGACCAGGTGCAGTCTATTTCTTGTTTCCTAAGACATAAGCAACTTCATTCTTAGTAAAGGGAGAATCTAAAAAGTGGTTAGAAGGCCAATTGAGAGGTTGCATGACCTCTTCCATTTCAGGTACATGAGAAGGGGCCATTGTTTCCATGAAGGATTACATATTATCATCACTTAATTGATTAACCCGGCTATAGGTGGAACATCTGAAGGCTTTTGATAACCTCACACCTTTGAAATTGGGGCTTGCCGATTAAACTGTGTACAAAACTGTTGCCATGCTTTCCTTTTTGCCAGTTTAAATTCAAGCTAGGCTAACGCGTTAGCTTTCCTCCAATGTAGGTAATTTTCAGTAGTGCTATTACTTCTATATTGTAGAAAGGCTTTTCTTCTATCCCATGCAACACGTTGACAGGAATCTGACCACCAAAGGTTTGAGTTGCATTTATATTTCTTATTAGATATATTATGATGTAGTGGTGGTGTTGAGATAGAGAGCGAGTTGGAAATGTCACTCCTCGGCGACATACTATATCTTCACTCCCAATGGTCCTGTGATGCTAAGTGTTTCGTAATCAGGAAGTTTATATTAGGTCGTGTACCCAATTTCAGAATTTTAGGAGAAAACAAAGTTCCAATGAAAGGGTTAAATTTTCAATATCGAATTATTTTTCGATATCAACGAAACCGACAACCGAGTACTTCGCACTACAGAAAAAACTGCAGTTTCATGCCGCTTTTCTAAAACTAGCGTAATTTTTCGAATATTTAAGCTCTATATTCATCGACGATTTGGAAGAGGAACGTCTACATTGCGGTGTACGTTATCTACCTTTTTCTTAGTAGGAAACAATAAACCAACAGAACGTATAAATGATTTTTATATCCGTGAATTGTATAAAGTTGTTGGAAAAATTTCGGTCGATACCTAAATGTACCATCGGCGAAATTATCTACCGTAGAATCAGCGAGAACACTAATGACAAGTCATCACGGCAATTTGATGAATATCGTCAACGTACAAGTCTCTTTAATTTTATAACTTCCAAATGTTTCTTTTATATGACATAAATGATATATCGCTTACATTTATTAAGTTTTATTTTTATTCAAATTGTTTCTCTACGATTTTCCAACATTGACAAACACGCAGGTTTATATGCGGATGATATAGCAATATTTTGCAGCTCTTACAAACCAACTGATATTAAAAATCAATTAGAAATCGATGCACATAGCGTTTTAAAGTATTATCGCAAATGGCAAAATCGAAATAAATGCATTAAAAACTGAGACCATATTTTTTATTCGAGGTCGACCAATTTTGCCATCCGAAGTTCTAGTCGATGATAAAATTATAAATCGGTCGGATAGTGTACGTTATTTGGGTGTTTTATTAGATAAACGGTTAACATTCTCAGCGCGTGTAAATTACACAGCTCTAAATAAAACAGTAGGCGCAATTTACTTAATCGTAAATCGTACCTGGACGTTAATAATAAGCTCGACATTTATAAAGAGCTTATTCGTCCTGTGATAGCTTATGCTTGTCTCGCCTGGTCTTCTATCTCGAAGGCGAGCTTTAATAAATTACAATTAATACAAAATGAGTGGTTAAGATGCGTATTAAGTTCTCTAAGGTATGCCAGAATAGTGGACATTCATGAGATATTAAATTTACTTTTTATTCAGGATTTGATTAGTTTTGCTGATGATACGGCATAATTGGCTGAATCTATAGAAGATCTGCGGCGAATACTAGATACAGTTGCTACTGTAAGCCAGGAAATGGGAATCAATATAAACATTAAGAAAACAAAATTCATGGTAGCTTCCCGCCAAACAGTTACAGATAAAAAGTTATTTCTCAATTGGAATGAAATCAACGAGTAAATAAATATAAATATTTAGGCAGCCGGATTACAAGAAATAGTGACCCGGGTGTAGGGATACAAGCTCGAGTTAAAATGGCCGGAGATATGTTCATGGAATTCAAACACGTTCTTTGTAACCGATAATTAAGCTTAGATATCAAAAAGAAGATTCTAGGATGTTACGACTTTTGTATGGGTATGGAACTTTGACGCTAAATATGAAGAAGCGCATCTCATCGTTCGAAATGTGGTGTTGCAAAAGAATATGGAAAATTCCGTGGACAAGTAAAACAAAGAACGAAGAACTGTTAAAACCGATGGTAACTGGCCATATACTAATGACTAATAAAAATACGAAAAATTGCGTTTTTGGGACACCTAATGCGAGGATCGAAATATTACATTTACAATCATTGAAAACACTTTTAATGTAACTATCAATAATGTGGAACTTGAACGTGTTTATGAAATTAAGTATCTTGGGGTGGTTCATGATTGCAAATTAACTTGACGTAAACATACCGAGTTCCTTTCTAAAAAATTAAGAAAATTAAATTACATTTTTTATTATCTGAAGCAATTTTTTTCATCTACACAGTTATTTCCTTTGCATACTTCTTTGTATCAACCAGTTTTGTGCTACGGGCTTATGCATTGGGTTGGAGTTGGAAAGGTATATATCAATGCCATACAATCACTTCAAAACATGTTACTTAACACCATTGGTAATGGTAAGCAACCCTGTTGGAAAATTCGTCCTCTCATCGTTCGTGAATTATATGAAGTACAATTACTTGTTTTTGTCTTTAAAAATTTTAAACTTTTTTCAATTGAGTTGAATGGTGGTAAAACAAGGTTATCCTCACACGAGTTAGCAAAGTTGCCTAAATTTAATAAATTTCATACCCGAATTCAAGCGGTTTATATGGGTGCGTTTAACTCTTTACCGCGTCAACTAAAAATTGATCTTAAAAATTATAAACGACGGCATAAGTCGTTAGTTGCATTTGTAATGTGTAAATATGTAACAGGCTTTTCATAATAATAATTAAAGGTGCTAACTGGTTTAAAAGCATTCGGTTGGATTAGATTGATGATTTTATTTTGTAATTTAATTTTTCTTTATTTGTAAATTAAATTCTGTTTCAATTGTTTATCAATATTAATTATTATTTGATTATGAGTTATTTCCTATTATACTTTTATGTATACACGATTTTTAGTATTTATGTGCATATTTCTATGTTGTATATTTTATTTTCGCACGTTAGGTACATTCATGCTGATTTGTAATTATACTTTAATACTTACTTTATTTGATTGGCGGTGTCTGGGTGTTTGTGTGTGTATACTTACATGTCTAGATAGATTTTTTTTTTTTTAAAAGAATGTTTCGGTTAAGAAACTGTATTAATTTAATTAAATATAACGTTACGTTATTTTAGTGCGATGAAACGGAAGTTAAATTTATTTTTATTTATTTGTATTATTTAATCCGGTGTTTGCGCAATATGCGCATGATCATGATTTACAGGTTTTTTTCTTTGTAATATTTTTTTTATGAAAAAATTACATTCATTCATTCAATATTAATGAGAACGGTCAATGGTAGAAGAAAACCGGGAGAAGAAGGATCTCTTGGCTTGAGGACATCAAAATATGGACTGGAATTCAGAGTGCTGCGGAATTAATCAGAGCATCAAGAGATCCGGAACTACTTCCATCAGATAGTGGAGTCCATGCATGGTGACTAAGCAATACTCGAACCGGGTGGCACATGAAGAAGAAGAATAACTCGTGTTCTGCGATAACTGTATATTGCGTGAAAATGAGCATATCTCGACGATCCTAAATTACAATTCCAACCCACTACAGTTTATGTACACGAAGTATAAGCATAGACGCCATAAACAAAATATACAGTAAATTAATAATATTTGATAAAATGTAATCTGCTAACAATCTTTTTGATATGTGTATGCATTTTTATATACATCGTAAAATTAAGCATAGGTTACTCATTTAATTTCTGTATACGTCAATTATTTATTTTACGTAGTTAATATTTTATGTGTGTGTTATTATCCAACATAAGCAAAATATATGAAAAATGCATACATAAAAGACTAAAAGAATTTGTAGAAAGCAAAAATATAATTAATGAAAATCAGTACGGTGCATTGCCAGGCAGATCGTCTGAAATGGCGATATATAATATTTTGCATAACATTAAAACTTTTAAAAATAAAGGCTTTTGTACTTGTCTAATTACACTTGACATTACAAAGGCTTTTGATAGCTTAGATTTAAATAAGCTTATGTTATTATTAAAAAATTTAGCATTAGATTACAGCATACTGAATATTATTAATCAATACTTTCAAGATCGATCCACAATACTTGAAATGGGTACATATTCCAAACAACCAAAAATTGTTATGGGAGTACCGCAAGGGTCTGTATTAGGGCCATTCTTGTGGAACTTAGTTTTCTCACAAATGTACAATATACTGATTCCAAATAATGTAAAAATTTTTTTGTGGACGATATAGCAATAGTAATTGGCGATAAAAATGAAATCTCATTAGGAAAGAAATTAAGTGAGGTATACCATGCAATAAATAAATGGTTACAATCATTTAATCTCAGCATCAACAATTCGAAATCAACTATATGCTGTTCAATAGGAAATTACAAAATAAAAAGTTAAATTTAACGCAATATGGATTAGACATACAATATGTCACACAAACCAAATACTTAGGAGTATTAATTGATAATAATTTAAAATTCTATAATCATTTCAATCATATTACAACAAAAATTAGCACATTTATAAGGTATTCAATAAACTTTATAACAATAACAATAGAATAAACTATAAGAAGGGAATAATATTATATAAAAGTATAATATTACCAAACATACTTTATGGCAGCGTAATCTATAATGATATGTTAAATATCAAACGATTTCAAAACAAATTAAAAGCTTTCCAGAGAATGATTTCCATAAAATTAATCAAATCTTACAGAACAATTAGCTGTATGGCTAGCATTGTCATTGCTGGTATTAAACCGTTGGTGTATGAGATTGAGAAACATATTAATATTTTATTAATAAAAAATAATGTAAATACAACTTACGAATTTAACAACACGCACTATCAGCATACATACTATTTGCATCAAGAAAAAAGCTAACAATTAAACAATTCAAAATAGTATTGGATGAATATTATGTTAAAAAATATCAAAGGTTATGGGATGAATACAATGGACTAGCGAAACAATATTTTCCCAGTGTAGACAGAAGATTAAAAAAATGTTGTATTCGTGCCAAATTATTTCAATAGACAGTTTATTAGCGGACACGGATTATTTAAAGACTATTTATATAAGTATGGAATATACGAATAAATGTGCAATATGTAATTTAACCGATGATGTAAAGCATATACTGACAGGATTACGGCAACGCTGATTTCGCAGATATAAATGTAACAGAATTGGTGGATAAGCAGTTCGAAATATTTCACATTTTCACAGTATCAAAAATAACATACCGCGAAATACATCTACATATATATTCTAATCAAATTAATTGTATAATATCACCTTAATGTAAAATGGGCTGAACTGAGCACCGTAAACTTAATTGGATGGGCTCGTTTCAGTTCATTATTTATAAATTACATGTACCTCACTTATAAATAAATTTACCCCATCGTAATTTACGAACTGGGGATCAAAAAAAAAAAAAAAAAATATTTTATGTGTGCATGTGTATGTACATGTGTATATGTACATATGTACCATATATTTTTATTTTTATTTTACCACATTTTATTTATTTCCTTTCAGGTTTTTTTTGTTTTTTTTTTCCTGTAGCCTAACATTTGTCTCGTTAATTTTCTAGATTTAGTAATACTATATAAGTTAACTGTTAAGGTATAGGGGTACTTAATTTTATGAACCCCTTGTTATGTATATATATGTTAATGAAATAAATATAATAGATCGTAAATAGACGTAGCAATCAAGCGTGTTCGAGATATTTACCGCCCCCCTCGTGTTCGAATGTTGCAAAACTTGTAACAAAAGATCAAGCAGTTACGAGAACACAAAATTACAAGAATATATAATTGCTCTTGATAATATAAAAAAAAAAGGTTATTCATCTCTAAAATCTCTAAACCCCATTCCGTAGAAACACTGAATACATTTGTTTGCACTCATAAAGGCATAAAATTAAAAAAATCAATTTATACCGACTGAAAAGTTTGTTAAAACTTCGAGAAAACTAATCTTATCAAATATTCATACATGTATCCCTAATAAAGTAATTGTTGATGCTTTGGTCGCCAATAACCTTAAACCAGTTTCGTCCTTGAAATCTATGCGTTTGAAAGTTAATGAAGTCGAAACGTATTCTCGCATGACGAGCTTTAGAAGAATGATTTATATTCAGGATCATAAAGATGTTAACTTACCGGATTGCTTGTTGATAAGTCACGATAATGAAACCTTCCTTCGTAACAAACGATGAACTTAAATGTTATATTTGTAAAAATGAGGGGAACATCGCAGCGGAGTGTGACTTGCACAGTGAGAATCCAAAAGTCAACACTGAAGCGTATATACCCCTTACGTCGATTCTTTGTAAAGTATTGGAAAAATTATCAACAATAGGCTACTATGGGAAATTTATTACTAATCTCCAATATGGTTTTCGACCAGGACGACCCACAATCGATCCAATTCATTTATTACAACGATCTATAACTAAAGCATTTTCAAATAAGCACCATTTACTAGCGGTCTTTTTTGATTTCAAGAAGGCTTTCAACAACATCTGGAGGTATCGTATCCTTTCAACTCTACACTCCTGGAACTTCAAAGGCCGTCTTTGCACGTTCATTGCAAATTTTTGTTCAGACCGTCATTTTCAAGTATGACTAGGATCTACTTTATCCCAATTACATACATTTCTGACAGGAGTTCCACAGGGATCCGTCCTAAGCACAACACTGTTCAACATTATAATAAATTATATCGTAAAGCAAGTGCAAAAACCGGTAAATTCGATCCTCTTTGCAGATGACTTATGTATATTTCTTCTGTACAACTAGAAGAGGGTATCCTTCAAGTAAAATAAACAGACTTCAACAATGGTCCCATGAGAATGGTCTTTGTTTCTTTGCAACGAAAACAACTGCAATCCACTTCTGCAAACGGAAAAATTGTGATCGCAAAGTAAGTCTAGCGCTTAAATACAATCGGATAATACTTACAAATGAAGTAAGATATTTAGGATTGATATTAGATAACAAACTTACCTGGAAACCGTACATTGACTCGCTGAAGAGTAGTTGCTGCAAAAAGTTAAACTTGTTGCGGAAACTATCGCATACAACCTATGGTGCAAGCAGACCTGCTAGTATACTAACGCTTGTACGATCTAAAGTGCTTCCGCTAGTAAATCGTTGCTGAAAAGGTTAAACACAATCTATCATACAGCTTTAAAATTATCGACTGACGCTTTTCGAACTCCAATACCGAGTTTATTATGAGATGCAGTGGAGTGGCCATTAGATTTACAGCGGAATTATTTAACAATCTTAGCTTTTGCCAACATAAAATGTACAAGACGTTTGGAGAGGACGATGAATCATCGAGCCACTACATAATGTCTATTTCGCAACAATTAAATATCGAAATACCAACATTGGCCAGAAGCTCGATTCTGCTGTACCGCCACGGTCTTATACAATGCAGTGCGACGTGCAGGGCTCCGAAAGAACGACAAATGTCATTTAATGCCGTAAATAAATTAATAATAATAATAATAATTATATACATTACGTGCTAATAATCAGCAGTTTTAGAAAGACTCTAATAATAATAATCAAATATAAATGTAGTCAATCTTGGCATATTGTAACGAAAACTAAAAAATGAAGCGGATCTAAGTAAAAAATAAAGGCATCGATTCCTTCACATACGGTATACCGTCTGATTTATATATTATATATATATATATATTTATTTCTTGGCAATACCTATGGTCTAAATGTAAATACAAGGAAAACTAAGTGGATGTTGATTAGTAAACAACAAATTAATAGCTCCGTAATAACGGTAAATAATGAAATTATTGAAAAAGTGAATAGATTTAAATATCTGGGTTGTTATGTCACTAGTGTGCTCGATGCGGATACCAAAGCACGGTGCTGAAACAATTATTATGTGACCGATCGCTTAGTCTGAAAATAAGACAAGATATAGTTCGATGTTACATACAGCCAATTTTGTTATATGACATTGCTATTCCTCTAAATAAAAAACATTTGAATCGATACGAGGCTGTGGAAATGTGGCTACAAAGGAGAATGTTGAGGATACCTTGGACAGCAAAAATATCCGACAAAGATATCTTAAAGAAAGCGAATAGAGACCGACAATTACGGAATATTAAGAAATGTGTCATACGAGGTGCAAAGTATGAAATCTTACAGATTATTATACAAGGACAGATAGAAGGAAAAAGAAGTCCTGGAAGAATTGGCTGGAAAATATCAAAAATTAATACAACAATTAATAACAGATGCCAGGCAATGTAAAGACTAGTTGGTACATTGGTGATCGCCTACGCTCTCTCGAGTATGGCACATAGAAGAAGAAGAATAGTAATTAATAATTATTCGTTTTACGCGTCGTAAATATTTTATATATGTTAGAATTTTATTCATCTCGTGAAATCTTTTTACGTGAGAATAATAATAATTAAGAAATTTAAAAGTTATTTATTTACAAAACAAATATTAAATAGTAAAATATAGCTGGATTACTAGAATAATGGCCTGCACATATAGGTGGTAATCTCTTCTGTTTAAATAATAGAGTTTTGAGAGATACGATCGTGTTGATCTATTAGTAAATAATGAAAGGTGACCACAATTATTTAAATAATTAAAATAAAAAATGTATCCTACGAACGTAAAATATATAATAATAAACGTTTAAATTTTACATTAAAAACTTTTTTAAAAAAACAATTTAATATAAATTAGCATGCCACAATGTACACACGTGTATATTCATATGTATATATATATATATATATATGTACCTGCGTATATATTCATATATATATATATATATATATATATATATATATATATATATATATATATATATATATATATATATATATACATGTAATTATACGTATATATATATTATAAAGAGAGAGTGAGAGGGAGATAAAAAAGATAAAAGCTTTTATTTTCTATCAAAAACAACGAAAAGGTAGTTTTATCTAAGGCTAGAGTTAGCTGCTAAATATATATATATATATATATATATATATATAAAATGTAACCTAAAAAGAAAAAAAGATCCTTGGATCGTCGTATCGATCGAAGGGTGGTCCATAGGCAATAAATTACTCATACTAGCGGTGTAAGTGTGGTCTTTCGTTCAGACCCGAGTTGTTTGCCTGCGGTGGAATACGTGCATTTAAAGATGGAACAATTTGTTTTAAATAGGGATAAATTACAAATCTACCTGTCAATCTGCTTTAACATATTCTTGATGACCAGTTTTGGTGTTCAGTTAATCCAAAAACCGATATCTCTTAGATAATATCTCCGTGCATAACACTCACATAAAAGACTATATTCTAGAATTGTCCCAAAAAAATCTTTTAATTTTAGCGCACGCGCTAATAATTTACTTGCGAAGAAAATAAATTTTGAATGTATGAAGTATGAATCCCTAAACCAAAAATTAATGAGAAATTTTGAAGAAAAATCATTATATTTAAAATCTAGTTCGAAATTTTACAATCAATAATTAAAAAAAAATTAATTTAAATATTAAAAAATACTTATATATATATATATATATATATATATATATATATTACGTTTTAAATATATAATTAGATAACCTAACCTTTAACGTCTAATAATTTCTTTCTAAATAATATATAAATCTTAAATACACGATAAATACGTCTTATCAACACTTAGTAACTACCATTTTCCTTAGTTTCTTGGGAAAACAGTGAAATATAATGAAATTTAGAACATTGTAAAAATAGATTAAAACAATTTTTTCTATAGTTTTACATCATTTAACAATTGTAGTAATATATATTACGTATTTAAAAGTTACAGCGCAATTATTATTAAAAAAAAATTAAATAGTTTTGTTTAATTGTTCACATTAACCCATTAAATAAACGTATAGACTAGATGCATTTAAAGACGGAACAATCTGTTTTATCCCATTTTCGATCGTAAATAATCCGTTTAAAGATCGAACAAATCTCCTATCTGAACAGAATAGTCTCCACTTTCGCCTACTACGTATCTGACACTAGTTGTTACATTTTTATAGAGTACTCAAACCCATTTGATCGATGTTTGAGGAACTCCATGTTCTCTCAAGGAAAGCCAAATTAAATTATGAGGAATTTCTCTATAAAAACCAAGTGCATATTCTTCTCCTTTTCTCTATGTTTTTCTATGATCAAGTGTAGTGTAAAAATTGCATCAGTAGCACCGGGTCCCTTAGTTGTTACAGCTATTATGATGTTACGAAGGCGTTCATTTATAACTTTTTCAGAATTTTCAATGAGCACGATAGTAATCATATTACACGATAATTATTACAATCTGACGGATGACCATTGTTCTTCGACATTGGTATGGTGATGTTTTTCAAACTGCCAGGAAGTACACCTGTGTGAATCACTGCATTGAGTTACTCCGTTAACCATATTAAAGCAGCGCCTTTTAATTGCGGAATCTTCCAGACATCAAAGGGATGTCAACCGTTTTCTTTCAAAACGGTAATTAGTGATTTGAAATTATACCAAAAAGCCCGCTGCATCAACAAGTTTTAACTAATTTTAGTACGCGGGAAACATTCTTATGATTCTGTAACAAATAGGGACCCGACACATTGCGCTTTCATATTTTCCGACAGTATTAATATAAGAATTGAAGATTCAAACGATATATTTTAGCAGTTCAAAATCAAGTTCCAATATCGACATTTATCATTAGTAATTGGTAATTAAAAAAAAAAAAAATATTTTCAAGTCTCGCAGGTTTTTATTTATCTTTACTGCAGTATTTATCGTTTGGCTTTTCTCTCAATATTTATACTATTACTTTGATATTGTGCTAATATGTCCCCGGTATACAATGACTATAAACAGTGTAATATTTTTAGGTTTACAACTTTATACAAATATATTCATTGTTCAAAATTATCTTCAGTGCACTGTTGAATAATTTAAAAAAAAAAATTATATATATATATATAATTTTTTTCCTCTAAATTATTACAAGCCGCATTACAATTAATTTAGAGTTTTCATTCGAGTATGTGCCCGTGTTTCAAATCGTTTTACGGATGTGTATAAACCCTGGATAACGGATGAAATATTGAACATGATGAATCAGCGTAGGGAATTAAATGATAGACATAGCATTACGTATAGAAAAACAAGCAAACAGATAATGCGAAAATGCATTGAGGCAAAATATAACTGGTATATATAAAAATGTAAAGAGATAGAAGATCTCGAAAAAAGAAACAGCAGCAGGGAAATGCATGAAAAAATAAAGGCAATGATGGAAGAACATAAGAACAAAGCAATGAATGGGATAGTGAATATAAAAAACAAGAACGGGAAACCGTGCAGGAACGAAGAAGAAATACTTGATACGTGGACGGATTATATCGCGGAGCTGTATAATGATGATACCAGACCAGACACTGTGAAGATTAAAAAAGTAGAGATGCTCCGGAGATCGAAATGTTGGAATTGAATAACGCGATTCGAAAAACTAGAACAAATAAAGCAAGCGGAGAAGATGGAATGACTGCTGAAATGCAGTGGAATCAAAGCAAAAAAATTATTGCTGGATATTTTCAATCAAATTTATAATGATGGTTTATTACCGGAAGATTTTAAAATGAACATCATCATACTAATTCCTAAGAAAGGCTCCTCACAATCATATTCAAAACATCGAATGATAGCTTTAATGAGTCATACACTGAAGATATTATTAAGCATAATAAATGCGAGAATAGAAAGGAAAATAGATGCACAGCTAAGCGAAACACAATACGGGTTTATAGCAAACAGAGGGACAAAGTATGCCATAGCGCTGCCTAAGTTAATCGTCCAACGTGCTATAAATGCGAACAAAGAAATCATAGCTTCCTTTTTAGACTACGAAAAAGCGTTTGATAGAGTTGAACATGCAAAACTAATAAATATCTTACATAAAAATATGAGTTGGATCAAAATTATATCAAGATGATTAAAAATCTTTACTGGGAACAGTCAGCGAACATTAAAATCAAAAATAAATACTCCGAAAGAAGGATCAAAATACAGAAGGGGGTAAGACAAGGATGAACATTGTCGCCACGCTTGTTCAACGTATATGTTGAAGAAATAATGAAGAATGACGTGTTACAGAAAACTGGCTGTAAAATAAATGGAAAAGTATTCAACAGCATAAGCTATGCGATGACGGGATGTTAATTACAGAAACAGAGGGGCAGATGCAGAAGATGCCGGATGCAATCAACAATGAAGGAAACAAATTTGGTATGAAGATAAATACAAGAAAAACCTAAATAATGAAATTTACAAAAATAAGTAGTAGTGATACAAAAATAAAAATCGACAACAAATGGATAGAAAATGTAACCCAATTTAAATATTTGGGAGAAATAATTACAGATGATGGAAGGGATATCAAAGAAATAAGAGCAAGAATTGCAATGGCAAAACAAGCTTTCAGGATCTTGGAAACCGTTTTGAAGAACAGGAAGTTGTCAATGGAACTAAGGAAAAGAATTGTGCAATGCTACGTGTGGCCTGTGCTAAAATATGCGGCCGAAACGTGGGTTATTAACGCAAAATGCAAAAAGACGTTGGACGCGTTCGAAATGTGGACTTATCGACGATTGTTAAGGATATCATGGAAGGATTTCATTTCCAACAAAAAGGTGTTAAAGCAATGCAACATAGACAGGTTGATGATAGTACAAGATATCACGAAAAGAAAATTGAAATATATAGGTCATAAACTTCTTGAAGAGGGGCTGTTTATGTTGGTAGTACAAGGAAAAATACTTGGACAAAGATCAAGAGGAAGGAAAAGATTAGAATATGTAACATCAAACACTGGATTCAACAGAGTTAGGGAAGTATTAGCTGCAGCAAGATTCAGGAAAATATGAAAAGACCAACGCCCTTGATGTGCGACCTTCTTTGAAGGAGATGCAACATGATGATGATGATGATGTATATATATATTTATATATATAGCCGTGTATATAAATATCCGTATTATAATTATCAAAAATTTACTTACCAAACATAAAGCGACGAAGCTATAGATTATTGAAGCACGCATGATTGTAGGTAATTCTTGAATAAATTATCAAAAAGAAATAATGTATTAAGTCTGGAATACATCATTATTTATATAGATGTGGTCGTCATTTTCTAAACGGTGTGCTTCGATTATGTAAATACACAATATACGCGAATGACGGTTTATAATAGCAAATATTAGTTCTCTTATCATCGTTAAATTTCAAAGCGTACAGTGACAAAACAAAAATCGCGCAGCATATTATAAACTGTCAAATTGTTTATTCTTCTTTCCATGCATTTTTATGAAAAATAAACAAAAATTTATTCGAGTCATTCTGTCGAAAAATTATTTTCGCTGACATATCTGTTTTAAAACTTTGTAAATCAAAATGTAATCTCTAATTACAGTTCTTAATTGTTAGATATTAATAAATTAATTTACTTAACTCAATCTTATTTTTTCAGTTACGTGGTCGGTTTTCAAAACATTACTTTTCTTAAAATTAACAAAAAATTAGCTTAAATTTACATGTAGTCCTCGAAAATTATATTACTAGAAAATTATATTCAAATTTTCTTTTAGAGAAATGTATTTGTAATGCCGTATTAGCCACGCCTTTGATCATGACGGCTTATTATATAATTCAAAGTTTTGCGTGGAACGTTATTTTCGCCGTGAATCGAGCACAACGATGCAGAGTTTCGAAAAGAATTCAAAGTTATGCGATTTTCTTTTGTATGGGGATGCCTTAAGAGCTGCGTTTATGAAGGAATTTGAAAACTTCAGTGTTCGATAATTTTGTAAAGATCGAATGAATATGCAATCATCTGAACGATATTGCGTTCCACAAATGATTGTAAGCTAATCTTTACTATTTTTAAATAAAATTTCATTCAAAAATTTGGTAGAGTAGTTTTTGAATTATTCAAAAAACAACAAAACGTCTTCTCTGGGTCACCTTATATTATTATCAGTTTTCTTCATATCTAGATGAAAGATATTACTGCAGATGAGGTATCCGACATAAAGGCACGGGTTACTCAAGGAAGTGTATTGGACCGTTACCGTATCTCATTTTTACGGTCGATTTAACTGTTGAAGATAATACATAAATAGCAACCTTTATGACATCGCTCGTTTATGTTATTACAAATAGTAATTTCAAGGAGCAGTGAATAAAATTTCGTCATGTTGTAAGACATGGCTAATTAAAATAAACGATCAACACATAATATTTACAAATCGTCATATAAAGCCAGAAAATATATAGATAGATAATAAAATAATACCAATCGAAAAAGATATTAAATATTTAGAACTGTACTTATACCTGAAGTTAACGTGGTGTCTGATTCTGAGTTCAGCATGCTTTTATCCGAACTTTCCTAAAAAATATAAACTACTATTATATAAACGAATTCTCTCTCCTATATATATAAATACAGATACGAATTGTATATAGTGCAAAATAATATCATTAATATTCACATGTATCAATGTTCTACACGTGGGTCAAGCGTTAGCGTTCCAAGATACATAAGGAATAAAATCTTACATGATTAACCTTAGCTTGGAGTAGGTAGCTGGAGTAATTGAAAGAATGGTAATAAATCATCAAGAGCGGTTATATAACATTACAAATTGGACTGCTATTAGTTTCAATTCCATGCAAATACGCAGACTATAAATGAATTAGAGCTGGCATAGTAGTGAAAATTTGTTTGGTCTATTAAAACAGAAACTATTAATATAGGGTCTAGTCAATGAACCACGAATTTATCACGTCACGTCATGAATTTTTGTTTAATTGATAATGCAAATGTTCCTTTTTTATATATATAAATGGATAAATCTAAAAAATAACGTAAATTTTAATGAATAATGTAAATAATTAATAAGAAATATCTGAATAAATTAAAAACAACAAATTATTTACTTATAACAACTGATCATACTTAATTATGGAGAGAAAAATGTTCAGTGACTCTCATAGGAACAGCTTCTTAGCAACCACAAAAATTCACATGTAACACAAAAAAAATTTTCCTGTTGCTGTCTGAAAAATAAATTATTTTACTTATTTCTCATAAAATTAAATTAACTTTGAAATTATAACGGATATCATAAATCGTGATTAATTGTAATTCATTATAATTCATCTTGATTAATTATAATAAACCATGATTAGCTATATTTAATGTTAATTACATAGGCACAAAAAAAATGTATCAGAAACCGACGAAGATGAAAATCTCTGATATAGGTAACATATATAAAAAGGAAAACCACTATTAAAAACTGAGCATATAAGATTTCTAAAGCAGGCAACAGATCAAACTCCCCCTCTAGAACACTGCAGAATATTTCATTAATAATTTTCCTCAATCTTTGAACTAATATTAAAATCAGTGCTTACAGAAAAAAAATAGACCAAAAAGTTACCGTGTAATAAATTAATACAGAGACAAAAGCTTTTCAAGAATGTGGTAATGAATCAAATTATTGGTAATATTGACAGAATGTTTAACCTCGTTAAGGCCATTTAGATCAAATAATTGCATACATATCATAAGCTCATTATATAGTTACAATTAATTTCACAACACACGATAGTGAAGTTTATAAGATAAACAAGGACGAGTACACGATTATGAAAATAATTGTAAAGAAATATTTTTGCATTACGATAAATAATCAACTTGTCTTGTTTTATTTTGGTCTAGTTTATTATTCTTGATTGCCATATAGGAAATTTCTTGAATTATAGCTCTAAAAATTTATCGCACCTTGTAATAAAAAATGTTTTTTTACCTTTTTTTCATATGAAAAATCAAAAAGTCAATGAAATAAATAAATTATAACCAAACAAATTTTAACACAACCACTAAAAGTTTTTAATCGCGAAGCTTTTATTAAAAACTTTTGGTGATTGTGTTAAAATTTGTTTGTTTAATTCATAAAATCACTACTCTTCAATATATTCAACATTTAATAGAAATAAATAAGAATAAAGTAATATTGTAACATACAATCGATTCACTGATCCAGTGGCGTCTCGTGAATTTTTTCACATGTACTCGCTTAAACCCCTCACAAACATAAAAGAAATAAAATTGTTTACTCTAAAAAAAATGTTCAATACAAAAATTTACAGATAAATAAATTTGGACATTACAAAATGAATTACAAATAAATAATTTAAAAAATAATAAGTATGCTAACAATTAATTAGGTAGGTTTTAATCTAAAAAATTATCGATAAATGAAATCCACTCTTCTACCATTTTTAACAAATTCGTTTATAACACGATCGTGAAAACGTCGCGACGTAACTTACTCAGGACATCCTTTTCAATGGAAAGAACAGTTCATTCGGAAAGTCTTTCTTCTCTCTGAGTGCATCGTGTATACGTATTTATTCTTTTTAAAGCCTGAAAAAGAGAGCGCTCAGTCGTTGCAGTTGTAACTGGTATTAATCAGAGCACATAATCTTTTAACTTCTGGCAAAGCAAGAGAAAGACTGGAAATTTCTAAATGTTTATACAGTTCGTGAACTGAATAATGGCGGAACTCCGGAGTGTTGTATATCACAAAGTTCGGATTTTAACTTTGTCATGTTAAAATTCTTGCCATGAGAATGTCTCATTAATGCATTAAATAAATTGTCAGGAAACTTTCTTTCATATTGAATGAACATGTCTTTATTTAACAACGCTAAATATTCCAGTTTTTTAATCTCTGAAAACCTTTCCACAATTTGCATTGTAATATTGTCCATGATTTCATGAAAAAGTCGTCGGTATCCTACAGCCAGATCTTCATCATTTGAAAAATTTCCAGTTCGCCGTCTTTTTACACTAATAGTGGAGATGTATTCATTCGAAGTTTGATCATAAATTATCTGAAATTCATCTCGTAGTTTGTTCAAAAAAAGTTTTCAGTGTCTGTACTTCTTTAAAAGCTAACTGAATATCGAATATTTTTTTCTGTAGGATATCAAAACTTTTTTTGGTATGTGGAAATATCTTTTCAAAAATTTTTAGTACAAAATTGAATTCAAAATCTTGAAGATTATGGTGAAATCCTCGAGCGCATGCTCTAGTTTCGCTATCCCACACATCAGACTCATCCATCATATTTTCGAACAATTTTACTACGTCTTGTTTTACTGCGGAAACTACTTCAACCAACTTGCTATTAGAATTCCATCTAACAGCAGATGTAGAAGGTAATCTTCGTTTTATTTGTTCATTTAAAAAAATGACAACGTTTCGATGAATTTGAAAAAAAAGCTGAGAATCCATTTAAAGTTTCAAAAAAAACTCTACATTCGCGAATAGAATTGACGCTCTGTTTTAACACCAAAGTTAGCTGATGTGCATAGCAATGCACAAATTGAGCTTGTTCATATTTATCTGTCATCAGTTTCTGCAATCCATTATGTTGTCCAGCCATTACAGCAGCTCCATCGTAAGTCTGCGCAATTAATTTCCATCCACATTCGTATTCACTTATAAACTTGGTGATATGATTATACAATGCAACAGCAGTACAAGCTTTGGTAACGTCTGAAAAATCTATAAATCTTTCAACAGCTTGATGTTCATCCGAAATATACCTTACCGTTGTAGATAGCTGAGATTTTTTAGAAATATCGACAGTTTAATCCAGCATAATGGATACGAAGGTAGACTTATTAATTTCGGTTTTTATTTCATTTTTAACAACAGTACTAATTGGATCAACTCGTTTTGACTAGTTTTTGACGTGCCGCTAAAAACAGTAGAGAATTTTAAATGATGCGCCAATTTTTCATCTCGTAATGCTAAAATATTCAATAATTCGACGTAATTTCCTTTATTATTCGAATCCACTTTTTCATTGTGGCCCCTAAATGCTATCATCTCCTGTTGTGCCAAATAACACGTTACATCTATTAAACACTTGACAATATATCGATTCTGCGTAACTTTTTCATTAAATTTAGTAATTTCTTCTTGGCGAGTTTTATTAAAGCAAGATTCTATTGTATTCTCACCGAACGTAACTAGAGAAATCATAGCATTAACATGGGAAACCAACTTTTCTTGTCTGATTCTTACATTATTAAACTCACATCAACAACACCTTGATTCAGATTTCCAAATGCATCTTCTTCTTTTGTATTAAATAATAAACAATGCCAACGATATAACTTCTCAGAGTTTAAACATACGCATAACCAACTGTAATCTTTGTACCACTGCACTCGAAAATTCCGAAAATATTTCTTTTTACCATCATTTTACTTCGGTTTTTAAACTTAAATGTGGTGCAGGCTTACCAGTTTTTATTATTGCAAGTTTCTCATGAAATGGTCGAGAACTAAATGGTTTTTCAAATAAAGGTTCCATAAATATGTCTTTTTTATATAGTTTTTTTTTTTTTTTTTTTTTTTTTTTTTACGAGTAGTTATTGCCTATAAGGATATTACTCGAAATATGAATTAATTACACAATTTCGAATTTATTATGAAGTTGGTGAGAAGGAGGAGGTTGTTTACATTCGGTACATTTTTCTTCAGCTGATTGCACCGATATTGAGCAAATTTCGGGCAGATAACCACGATATGGTAGACTGTTAATGAAGTAAAGCGCAATTCGCATATTGGTGGTGGTTGGGCACTCAGTAGATAGGAGTGCGTACTCAGCGTGTGACCAATATACACTCGGTTGACGGCTGTTTCCAACCTCGGTGAACAAATTTTACCAATCTTTGATGGCCAGGTTGTTAAATCCTTCTTTACTCCATTCGTGTAAATTATTTAGACACTTCTGTAACAGATTTTGAGCGTAGAGCACGTCGTCTGTTAGTAGAGTTATGTTGACATCGTCAGCAAATAACCTCGTTGAAATTGGTGCTGGGATATGATCTACAATCGTATTTACTAAAATAAAAAAACAGTACACGCTTAATACACTGCCTTGGGGCACCCCATTTTCTAAATTAAAGTCTTGGGAATTTTTATTTCCTATTCGGACTTTGATCGAACGATTTGAAAGGAAATTTCTTGTAAATTGAACTAATCGGCCTTTCAAGCCCATCTTCAGCAGTAATTGAATTACTTTGTAACGCCATGCTGTATCATATGCTTTATGTATATCGAAAAATATTGATATAAGGTAATGTTTCTGCCGGAAAGCTCTCAATATTTCCTGTTGCAGATTATAAAATTGCGCGAGTGTGCTCCCATATCTGCGGAAACCTGTCTGATTTTCCGCGATCAATTCATTTCGTTCTAAATACCACATTAAACGACGTGCCACAAGTTTTTCCATCAACTTTCCTGCAGCGCAGGTAAGAGAGATTGGTCTATATGAAGATGGGTCGGTTCTTTCTTATTTTTCAAAATAGGAATAATGACTGCTTTGCTCCATAGCCGGAGGTAACAGTTATCTGTCCAGATTTTATTAAAAATATTTAGAAGGTGTTTTTTCATAACCAGAGGCAGATTTTTAATGAATAGAGGGGAAATTCCATCCGGTCCTGGGGGCAGAATTTTTAACTATTCTGTTGATCACTTCATTTAGTTCCTTTTCCGTGAAAAGTGAATTGAAGTCTTCATGGTTGTTTGAGTCGATTAGTAATGGTTTCTGCTCCTCTTTTGTTTTGTAAGAGAGAAAATACTTGTTATAATTTTTATTTGATGATACATCGGCAAAAAATTTTCCAAAGATATTCGCTACCTCTTCCGGATCTTGACTATAACCTGTTGATTCTTTCAATGTTATTATTGGTGGTGGCCTTCAGGTTCTATTTATGATATTTATTTTATGCCACATTTGTGGAATGTTGGAGTTTGAATCAGTTTCGGAAATGAATTCCGCCCAGCTTTTCCGTTTATTTTACCTTATAATTAGACGTGCGCGAGCTCTACAGAGTCGAAAGTTAACTAAATCTGTATTCTGTCTTGTAGCACGAAATTTCTTCAAAGCATTGTTTGTGGTTTGGGTAGCCACTTTTACTTCATGACACCACCAGGGGACATTGCGCATTGATATAAATTTGGACGTCTTTGGAACAGATTTTTCTGTCGCTTCAATTATGTGGTTGTTAAAGTTATTAACCGCGGAATCGATGTCAGTGAGACTGGAATTGAAGGGTAAATTACATAGCTCACGGAACTTATCCCAATTAGCTTTTATTACAATCCAACCCTGAGGTTTATTTATTTTGTATTCCCTGTTTATGTTATTCATCTGTAAGCAAATTGGGTAGTGATCACTGTGACATAAGTCAGGATGGATTGACCATAGAAATTTTGAATAGACTTCATTCGTAGATAACGTTAAATCAATAGCCGATAGAGTTCCGTTATGAGTCTTGTCGGCTGTTTGTTATTAAGTAATGAAATGTGTAAATTTGCATGGAGCAGTTTTTCAAATATTTTCCCTTTCCTGTTTGTTTTATTGGATCCCCATAATGGACTGTGTGCGTTCATATCGCCAAGTAGGAGAAACGGTTTAGGCAACTGACATATTAGTTTATTTATTTCCTGGAATGATGGTGTGAAGTCAGGAGGCAAATACATGTTACAAACAGTAAGTTGATGGAAAGGAGTTGATTTACAAAATTGCATATTGACAGTAACGTTCTGTATTAACGTATTTATTCTGAGCTCGTTTATTACTGGTATTGATTCATGGATAAAAGTTGCAACACCTCCGGACGCATGCGATCCTGTAGTATGGTCATGGCGGAAATGGTTGTAATATTTTAGGGACATAGACTGAGCTGGTTGGGAGTGTGTTTCTTGTAAACAGATAATGATCGGTTTTTTCTTTACAATTAGCTGTTGAAGTTCAGTTAAGTTATTCTGTAAACCATTGATATTCCATTGAAGTAGGAAGTTACCTATCATCATTATTTTTAACTATTAAATCCTCGGCAATTTTGTTGGTGAGTTTTGTTATTCGTATTTTTGTGGAATGATCATTAATGGCAGAGTATACCGACTTTAATTGGATAAATACAGTATCCACCGAACTAAGTGGGATATTCAATTTCATAAATAATTCTTAGACAGATAAGGTTTTATTATTATCATGGATCAATGAAAGTATTTTTTCAAAGGATATCTTTAAGTGTTTTTAGGTTATTTTCTATGCATTGCTTAGCCGGCAATAAATTGATTCTCAATTTTTATTGTTCATCACTTTCTTCTTTCTTCTTTTTTTGTCGTTGAAATTCATTGTTATACTGGACACTACTTGCGGAAGATATAGAGTTCTCAGATAAATTACGTTTGTAGCTTTTGCTATTTAATAACATTGGATCAGTCAGGTTTGATTCGACTTCTTCTAAAGTCGAGGATTTGTTTAATTTTAATGTTTTTTGGCCACTGGAAGTAGTCTGATCAGTCAAACTTTGATCTACATCGTTACTTGTGCTTATATCAGAGTTGGAAAGGCTTTCGGGTACTAAACTACCTCTTCTTGGCTTATTGCAGCTAATGGGTTTAAATTCAACCGCTTCCATTTGTTCTCTTTCCCTCTTTCTGGACAGTTATTATTAGAATGATCCTTCGTTTTACATGAGCTACACCACCGCTCATCTGTTGATAAGAATATTCTAAAGGACTCATTATCGTAGTTAACACTTAATGATTCAGGGACATTGTCCATATCATCATTAGTCGGTTGTATGTACACCTGACGTCTAAAACTTTTAATATGTTTAAAATCATTATCGTTAAGTCCAACTTTCATAAAAGAGATTGGAGAGGTTAAATTAAAATTAGACGAAATTAGAGCTTTTTCAATTACAATATGGGGGATATGCGGGGAAACATTTGAAATGACCAGTCGTTTAGATGAATTAATTAACTTACGGACACGAACGAGTAAATTGTTAACCGAAATAGTAGAGTGATTTTGAACCAGGTTATTAACAATTTCTTTTGATTTTAAATATACACAAATACGATTGTTCGATATTCGAGAGGAGAAAATAATATTAGATGGATGAATAATTTCGCTGCGAGCGGTGATATATTCTACGAACTTAATGTTGTCTACCGCATGTAGAGTAATAGCTTGATCGCGAGTAGGAAAGATTTCAGTTTGAATAATATCACTATACGTTGGCTGTGTGCTCGTCATGATGAACGACGGCACGTGCCGTTTTAATTATATTATCTACCTAGTAAATGAAACGATCTTACCCGAACCGATAAGCGATTATTATAACGACACGCAGGTTTGATGCAACGAGCGAAGAACAATCGAATGTTAGAAGACGTACTATTATCGTAATCGAACGTTAACACACACGAGCGAAAACATTAAACCGACTATTAATTTGATGATCACTTAATAATTTTAAAAAATCACAATCATATTCTAATACCGCAAAATTTGTACAAACGGCAATACACGACGATGAAAGATCAAACGAACCATATACAGGCGCGCGCCTCTAAATCCAAACAACGTAAGTCTATACTCGCAAGGAGAGCGATTATAACTCCTACAAACTAATCAAAATATTCTCCAAGTAGTCATAAAGAGAGAGAACTATTACTGCCGATATACATTCCGCTTCCTCTGCCTGGTGTATTGACAAGGTCATGCGTCATTATACGGTACTCGCGTTTCAAAACGTGCACAGGGGCGTTGTTATTATACATTCGTATGATTTGATCGATCCTATAATCTACAACACAAATTGAAGGCGTCTCAACCTAGCGAACTGCATTCTATTATAATCGCCATCCAGTACGAGTACAGTGCATCATTTAAAATGTAAGGTAAACGTGGTATATGCGCCGTTACTCTTGAAGATTATTATGTATCCGCACTGGTAAACTTTTTTTGCATTTGCAAATGTAATTTAGCTTCATTTTGAAGAAAAAGAAAGCTAGAATAAAATTTCATAAGCTGTATTCTTCCATTTCTCTACTGTACTCGGCGAGTACAGCGATTACACATACGAGCCGCCACTGCACTGATCTAATATTTTTTTTTTTTTGGGCACTGCTGAGGAGCAATCACAACCTACTAACGTGTTGATAAATAGTTATTATATATTGATGTCACAATTGGTTAGGAATTTGTAAAGAAGGAGGAAAACATGGGAGTCATTAGAAAAAAATAAAGAAGTGATAGAGAAAGGAGGACGATAACCGATGGATATTAAGGAATTCAGGAGTGCGAGTTGGTTAGGTGTGTGAAAACTGCAATTGAAAAGGATGTGGTTTTCATCGGCGATAATTTGTGAATCTGCTGGATGGAAACAATATGAGGAACTGGAAATCACAATACGAAACATGTGAGCCAGAAGACGATTGTGTCCAGAACGTAAACAGGTGATGGTTGTAATAAATTTTCGGAAGTTGAGGTGTATGTTGGACAAATTAAAGTTCCAGGGAGTAGGAGATGTGGCCAGATAATATCTAGGGGTGGAAGAACTAACTAGCCACGATGACCACTCGTAGGATATATCCATGTTGGGAAGGGATATCAGGACTGTGGTGGAAATTGCTGGCACCAGAGAGCTGAAGAAAATGGCTTCCTTGGCCAGAGTGTCGGCAACCTCATTGCCATGAATTCCGGAATGACCGGGAATCCAGACGTATGATATTAAGATGCCACAGCTGAATAGTAAATAAGTAAATTGTCGCACTGCCAAGGGAAGATAATTGGAATTAGGTTGAAAGGAGGAATGCTTCAATGTGAGGAGAAAACTTAGGGAGTCGGATAAGATTAAGTATAGGGAAGAGGAATGGTGATCTAAACGTGATAAGAATTGCAGAGTTTTAGGGATGCTTAGGCCCTCGGCAGTGAAAATTGAATTGAACTGAGGAAAAATGAATGATTTGGAGATGTTATATTGCGGTATATAGAATGCTCCCATAATGGACCGACCAGGAAATTTGGATCCATCTGAAAATATATGTACATGATTAGGCCAGTAATTTTGTATGAAAGCATTAAGATCAGGATGGGAAGACATGATGGAGGAGAAGGAGGAGGTGTCAATGGAGATGTTAAAAAGATTGACATGATATGAATTAGTAAAGTAAATTGTGGGACGAGATGGAAGGATAAAATACTTGTACGTCCGGTATTTATAAGCTGCAGTGGAGAGTAGTGGAATACGGGAGCGAGTGAAACGCCATTTTCTGAAAATTTTTAAAAAATTGGAAGTGAAGGAATTAACTTGTTTATTGAGAGATTTCGAGATAAATCGGCAGGCTAAATTTTTACGTTGGAGGGAGAGAGGAACAATATGAGATTCGGAGGAAAGAAAGGAAATAGGTGTAGAACAAAGAGAGCCTAAAATTAAGCGCATACAGAGGTTTTGTATTTTATCCAATTTGGTTAAGAGGTGTCGGGAGGCATTACCATACAGGAAGGAGCAGTAGTCAATTTTGGAACAAATTAAGGAAATATATAGAATGTGGAGAGAAACGGGATCTCCACCCCAGACAGTTGAGGAGAGGGATCTTAGGATATTAGAGAATTGTAGGGTGACCGAAATAAGGAAGTCTATATGTGGTTTCCAAGTAAGCTTTGATCTAAAGTCAGTCCTAAGTAGGTGAATTGGGTTACTATGGCTCATTATAAAACGGAATATATTGAGGAGGATGAGTAGGCCGATTGAGGGAAAACACGATAGCTGCAGATTTGCTGGGATTAATGGAAAGATCGGAAAATTGGAAACGGTTACTTAAAGTTATGATATCATGTGTTAAATATTGCGTAATAAGGTCAAGATTATTGCTATGTTGAAAGAGGACCTGATTGTCCGCATAGGAGATGAGAATGGAGGAATGGGGAAGCGGAGGTTTTAAATCGTGCATAATATAGATATTAAATAAAATGGACTAAGAACAGAACCTTGTGCGAGACCGGTGTAAATAGTGCGGTGCAGCGGATGTTGGAGTGTAAGGTGCCGGAAGTCTAAATGTTTGATTTTAAATAGATTACAAATATAAGCTGCGAGATTATGTGGAATACTAAGTGATAAGAGGCGTTGGTGCAGTAAGCTGATGTTGAGGTTATCGAAAGCTGCGGTGAGATCCAGAAACGTGGCTAACAAGAAACCTTTATCTATATATGTTTTGTATATGTTAGATGTCAGAAAGGAGAGACAATCAGCAGTTGAATATTAGGGCAGAAGCCATAAATAAAATTAGGGAGAATATTATTATTTTACAACCACCACTCTAAACGATAGCGGATGACAGATTCAAGAAGTTTTCGAACACAGTAAGCTAGAGCAATGGGGCTGTATGAAGTAGCCAAATGTTTGGGTTTTGAAGATTTGTAAACAGGGGCAATATTGAAGGTTAGCCAGTCCTGAGGAATAAAGTTATCTTGTAGAAATTTGGAGAACATTTGGGAAAGGAAATTCAAAGAACGGGTTGACAAAGCTTGAAGCATTTTATATGATATTAAATCAGAGCCTGGGGCAGTATCCCTTTTATTTTCTAATATATGTGTGAGCTCTCTAATCGTGATAGGCATATCCAACATGTTTGGAGGGGAAGCAGATGTGAAATGGAAAGGGTTGGTTTGATGAATGGAAGGTATGTACGGAGGAGAAACGCGGTTGACAAATTCGTCAAACCAATGTTCGTGATCAGTAGAGGGAGTAGAAGCAGAAAGAGCTCGATGTTTAAATGCGTTACATTGTTCCCAGATTTTGGATAACGGTGTGGATCTTTTAAAAGATGAGCAGAATCGTCTCCAGGAATCCCGTTTGGTCTGATTTAATAACCGGCGGGTTTGGGCATTGATCTTCCTAAATTCGATAAAATTGGATACGGTTTTATTTTTCCGAAAGATGCGGAATGCCTGATTCCTTTTGTTTATCTGGAAGGAACATTGCTTCGTCCACCATCTGACGGGAAGTTTCTTACCTAGGTAAATGGCATTATTACAAGTGGAGGCGGAAACTGAATCATGGATGATGGATAGAAAGAGATCATATACTTCGGGGGAGGACAGATTTGACAGAAAGCTGAAGAAAAGATTGTCAGCAATGGAAGAGAATAAATCATAATCGATTTTTTTTTTGGTGTGCAGGATAGAGAAAGGGGTAGAAGATGAAGTAGTATTCCCACTGGGGAGTTGGAGGTATATACAAACCGGCAGATGATCACTACCCATATAGAAGGGGATGACCTAATAGTTGCATGAAAAAGATAAGATGGGAGAACAGAGGTGAGATCAATGGCACTGGATGAAAATTGAGGAGTAGGAAGCATTGTGTGAGTCCTGTTGTTTAGAATATTCAGTGAATATTGATCGGCAATTTGTAAAACGGCTGTATCATTAAGATTAAATGAACTACAGCCCCAGCTGGGGTGATGAGCGTTAAAATCGCCCCCAATAATGAGATGTGTCGAGGCTAAAGACTCAATGGCTGCTCCGAAAGCTCGCACATTGACTCTGTGCAGGGGAGGCACATAGATGGACAGTATATTGACTGTAGTATTATTGATAGTAATGGCGATTCCTATTGAGTTGATGAGTTGATGTTATGCAACTAATTTGAGTAGTTAACAAAATCCAGGGATGGAAAAACCTGTGGATGGAGATAACCATGTTTCAGAGATAAGTAAAATGTCAAAGTTCTTGTCTCGTAAAAATATTTCTAGATTTGGTTTGTTGCAAGGTAGGCTATGAGCATTCAATTGCAGAATCTTAATCATCAACAATGGGAGAAGTAAGGAGCAGTCATATATAGGGAAAAATGGAGCTAATGTAGATATGTGGAATGGCATGGATCAAACCAAAAATATGGTGTCGAGCAATGCTTAAAGGTGAGAATAGAAGTGATCAAAGGGTAAGATGGGTAGAATGGTAGAGTAAGAGGAAAATGAGATATATAACATACATGCACACACATACTACACGCACATATACATATGTACATGTGTTCGCACACACCCATATGAAAAGTGGAGCTTTTACGCACACCCACACATACATACACACGCGCACACACACACACGCAAACATATATACATATGAACATAAATCTAAATGGATAAATAGAAAGAGGTAGAGATTGGAAGGTTAAAAGGCGTTCGCAAGAGTTGTAGGTAATATAATGAATTTGTGGGGGAAGTTAGCATTAAGGGTGTATACATTAGTTTTTGAGTTGTTTGATACGAATTGAAGTAGGTTGCGATTTAATTTCGGAAGGTCTAGAAGGAGCAGAGTGGACGATACAGACTTTACTTTGTTTACTGTGATGAGGAAGTTTATTGGTATCGGAATTAGAATCGGAAGAAGATGAGGCAAAGGAAGCGCCTCTATGTAAGGCAGCGTTAGGTTCCCTGAGGTTATGTTGTGAATAGATATTGTTTAAGGAGGATTTTGTAGGAGGGAACCCGTCAGATGTGTTAAGATTAAGCTGTGTAGCTTGAACCGGATAGGGGACTTTGGTGGGAGAGGATATGTCAACTTGATTAAATTTAGATTGAGAGAAGTTACTTTGACTTGGTATGTTTGAAGAAGATTGTTGGAGGTAGACAGGAGGGGACTGTCCTGATGGGAAAGAAAGTAAGTGATTATAGCTTGGAAATTGTTTGTTGGTGGCGGTAATTGGGCTGCGAAAACGATTCGGAGAGGGTATTTGGTGAAGTGATGACGAGATGTGTCGGTATTTTTAGGTAAAGCTGGCTTGTTTACAGAATGAGCAATAGAGGAGGCTGCATCCGCAAACGTAAAGGCTTTACTGACTAGGCTGGATTTGGAAATATTAATGGCTTCAGTTCGGGATACATTATCGAAGGCTACTATTTTATTAATTTTATATTGTTCCTGGTAATATGGGCATGAATGATTGGTGGTGAAATGTGAGTCGTTACAATTTAAGCAAGGCACTGATTCATTTTTGGGATGCGGGCAAGATGAAATAAAATGATTTCCAGTACAATTAGGACATCTTGGTCTAGAGTGACATTGAGTGGCAGCATGTGAGTAATGAAAACAATTTTTACATAATACGGGAGGTTTGATGCTAGGTTGGACCTCGAACCTCAACTTGTACACAGATATGAACTCGGGTAAAATGTTTCCTAGAAATTTAATTTCGACCATACGAGTAGGAATAAGAGTAGTATCTTGACATCTATGAATCTGTTGTAAGTCAACAACCTCAATGGAGCTTTCAATCCCATCCTGCAAGTCTTGGGTCGAAATATCAGTCGGCACATCGCGAATAACTCCGAAACGATATAACAGACTGTTAGGAATAAATGCATTTAAATTGTTTTAAAAGAAACAAATTCGCAGCAGAACATGTGGAAAAAGTAGCTTTAATTTGGTTGTGACCACTTCGGGTGAAATAGCTGAGACCATCAGAGGGTGCTAGTAATTTTCAAACGGCCAAGGGATTGAAATTGCCTATATTTTGATCTTTAGCCTTTATCAAAACCACATAAGGACCAGAATGTATCGAAGGCGAGTATACAAGAATTTTTTCATTAACAGTGCTGCGAATATTATCGATAGAATTATTACTATTATTAAAGGAATCACTACTAAAATTATTATTCTTAATAAATTCATTATCGATCTTACTGTTATCATCATTATACTACCATTATTACCACTGCTGTAAAGGTTACTGTCAACGTTAACGATCTTTGTTTCTTTTTAGGTTACATTATATATATATATATATATATATATATATATATATATATATATATATATATATATATATATATATATATATATATATAGCTAACTCTACCCTTAGATAAAACGACCTTTATATATATATATATATATATATATATATATATATAAACGCTCGTTCACTGTTTTTGATAGAAAATAAAATCTTTTCTTTTTTCTCTCCCTAACACACTCTCTTTATAATATATATATACACGTAGTTATATATATATATATATATTATACGCAGGTGGATATATATATATATATATATATATATATATATATATATATATATATGTGTGAAAATATACACGTGTCTACATTATGGTACACTAGTTTATATTGAATTGTTTTTTTTTAAGTTTTAATGTAAAATTTAAACGTTTATTATTATATTTTTTACGTTCGTAGGATACATTATTTATGTTAATTATTTAAATGATTGTGGTCACTGATGAATGAAAAAGGTAGGAACGTTGTATCACACGCTTCATTAAAAAATAAACTCTTAATACAACGTAACATAATTGAACGACTTACAACGTAATAAGCTAAACAGTGATGCCACTATTAATACATAAAATTATGATTGTATGCAGAGCTTGTTACACTTAACATTCCCCCTCAAACTCCGCACGCAATAATTTATATTTATTATAAACAATAACAAATTATAAAATATTTATACACCTAAGCCCATTAAATCACGCATTTGGTCAAATAACAACTTTGGCAATGATTTCATTAACCCCATCAGCCTTTTGCTGTTTAGTATTAATATATTTAACTTCTATAATACCTGTCTCGATATAATCACGAATGAAATGATAGCGAATATCGATGTGTTTTGTTCTGTTAGTGCCTTCAACCGCTTTACTAATATGGATAGCAATCTCATTATCTTCGAAAACGACATATCTGGTCTTCACAACGAGATCCTCTAACACCTCTAATACTCTTAACACTCACTAATCATTACTGATATGCAGTATACTCTGCTTCCGTAGAACTCGGAGCAATAATATTCTGCTTTCTTGTTCACCAACCTACTACATTACCAAATACTTCAATCACAAAACTACTAACTGATTTCCTATCTAAACGATCTGCAGCATAATCGGCATCTGCATATCCATTCAATATACTCATTTTTCCACGGGTATACATTAATTCAAAATTCATAGTACCCTTTAAATATCGAAGAAGTCTCCATTTTGACTTCGTAGGATTTTCTTGGAAACGACTTAAAAAATTTACAGAAAACATTATATCTGGTCGAGTACTATCTGCTAAATATAACAATGAACCTACTAATTCTCGGTAAGGTTCTTCACATATTTCATCCTTTGTACATTCATTAGATAAAAAACTCGCTTCCATTGGCGTAGTAATAGGTCTACATTCCGACATACAATAATCGATCAATAACTTCTCAATAAAATCAATTTGATGTAATTCCATCGTCGATCCATCACGCACAATATTAATACCAACAAATTTTTGACAGTACTTAGATCAATCATTTTAAAACTGTTACACAACATCTTAATAATGACGTTCATTTCTCTCAAAATTGTCAGATACTTGCAAAATATCGTCAACATACACTAGAAGATAAGTACATCTCCCATTTGTAATTCGTACATACAAACATCTATCCACTTCTGATTGAATAAAACCTAATTGTGACAAAAATTCATGTAATCCCCCATTCCACGACTTTGATGCTCTCCGCAGACCATAAATTGCCTTGTGCAACTTACATATACGATCCTTACCCTTCTCAAAACCGGATGGTTGTTTTATCACACTATCCTTTATCAAACCATTGAGAAATGACGTTTTAAAAGCCAATTGACGAGTATGCATATCACGTTCATTTGCTACAGATAGTACACTTCGCATTGTAGTTTTTTGTTACACAGGCGCATACGTTTGTTCTAAAGGAACATTATTTGAAGTATTATGCTCTTGAGCAACCAATCTTGCCTTATATCTCTCGTTCTTACAACCTTTGTTCTTAATCGAAAATACCCACTTCGTTCGAATTACCTTATCTTCCTCTTTTCTCTCCTCTAAGTTCAATACATTATTTTCAACTATTGACTCCAATTCCTCCAACATAGACTTATTCCACTTTTCCCATTCCTTAGAGTTCATGGCTTCTTCATAAATTTGTGGTACTTCATCTAAACTCACATAATTAATCTCCAACTTATAATCATCAAATTTCTTTGGTATAAATCTCTACCGCTTTCCTCTTCCTTCTGATCTCTCTTCCGACTTATTTTCTTCATTTTTACTAACCTCTTCCTCATTCTCATCTTTATCATCATTCTCTTTTTCATCATTTATCAAATTATTTACACACCTAACATTCATATCCTTATAAATCTTCGCTTCATCAAATTCTACATTACTCGTAAATTTAATTTTATTTTCCACAGGCAACCGCACTTTTTAACCTCCTTATTGAATCCCTACGAAATAACCTCTTTCACTCTTTGCATCAAACTTTTCACGAAATTTTTTATCAACAAAGCTATATGCCAAACAACCAAAAATTTTTCTTCTTAGTACTAGAACGTTTACTATAAAACAATTCAGCCAGAGTTCTGTTACTACTTGTTTCTCGTGTAATACTCCTATTCACTATATAATTAACATATTGTATCGCTCCCTTCCAAAATTCTTTAGGTAATCCACTCTCAAATTACATAGCACGAGCCTTTTCACAAATAGTTCCATTAAAACGTTCCGCAACACCATTTAGTTGAGACTTATATGCTGGAATATAATTAACACGAATACCTTTATTCCTACAATACTTCAAAAAAACTTTATAACTATACTCTTCTCCTCTCTTTCAGCCAAGTAGAAATCCACTTTTCATATTAAAAAATAGATTGCTTTAAAACCTGTATAATCATCAATAAAAGAGACAAAATATCTATACTCATCTCTAGAAACTGGATTAATCTGACCACAAATATCCGTATGTATCATACGAGAATTCACAGTTGTATTATACGGATGTTTACGATGTTTTGCTAAAAGACAAACAGCACATGATATTAAGGACGAAACTGGTTTAAGATTATTGGCGACCAAAGCATCGGGAATTACTTTATTAGGGATACATGTATGAATATTTGATAAGATTAATTTTCTCGAAGTTTTATTTTCAGCCGGTATGAATTGTTTTTTTTTTTAATTTTATGCCTTTATGAGTGCAAATAAATGTATTCAGTTTTTCTACGGAATCCGGTTTTAGAGAGTTTAGAGGGGAATAAACTTTTTTTTATATTACCAAGAGCAATTATATATTCTTGTAATTTTGTGTTATCGAGAGAAGAGAAGGCAACTGCTTGATCTTTTGTTACAAGTTTTGCAACATTCGAACAGAATTATTATAAAAAATACTTTGTTTGCCTTTTTGGATTTTCGTTACAATTAGGAACCTATTTGAAAATTTAACTAAAGAACTTAACAAATTAAAACACAACTAGACTTAAAAAATAAACGCGGAAAACGAATGTATGAATCACATCGACGCGTGTATGTTTATTTTATTTTCGTTAAAATGAACGTCTTTCTTAACGCACTCGTTGTGTTATATTCACAAACTATTGTAAACATACATTAAAAAAATACGTAAATTACAATAAAAATTGTTTCATATTTTAAATGATCCTTATTAAATCCTGATCTGAAGCCAGCCTGTTCTTAACTGATTAAAATCAATTTGTTGTGTTATTCAACTCATTATTTACTATGCGAGAAAATAATTTATACATTTGTGACAGTAAAGTAATTAGTCTGTAATTACTCAGATTGCGCATATCTCCGTTAAAATGTATAAAGATTACTTCTGCTTCCATCTATGTGGTTGGTATTTTAAGTTCTTCCAAACACCGATTGAAACGTTGACAAATTTCAGGAATCATTGTGTCTCCACTATATATATATATATATATATATATATATATATATATATATATATATATATATATATATATATATATATATATATATATGTATATATATCCTATATATTTTATTATTAAAAGTATTTATTTTAAATTTTATATTTTAATTATTATATTTTATTTGCCAACGTAACCCTTTACTCTAAACTCGCTATAATAAATATGTATTTACATATATATTATATACTATCCTTGTTTTTCTTGTAAAATTGTGTGTATTTAGAAAATATATTTGAATACGAATTACACATTATTAAAAACTGTTATATTCATAACCATAACTACTTTAATCGTGTGGAATTTCATTTCATAAATGTGCGGACTTATAACCAAAAATTTTCGTTTTGACAAATATCAAAATTGACATCCGAAATGTTGTTTTGGAAATTAATTTTGAAAATTTTCGATGAAATACTTCACCCGAAATGATTCTTTCATTGATTACAAAATAATTTTACAACGATGCGATACCTTAAATCGAAACGGTGCCCGAGACATAAAATTATATTTACCTATACATACTGTAGAAAGCAAATTTCTAAGCATTTGAAATTTTAATGGTTAATGCGATCGAGTCGGACTCAATAAGCATTTATTAAAAGACGACGATAATAAAATATTTCGAAATAATTTCTAATTTCCAAACAGACCTTTTTTAATTACGTATATGCACAAAACTTCAGCCGCTTCTATTATGCTGAATATGTACAACTACATATTCGTATCACTAGTCTTTTTTTAGTTATAAAGTATATAATTTAAAGTACCTAATTTGGTACGATATTTTCAAAAATGTCTATTTGGTTTTGGAGAAATATTGATAAAAAATTAATTTGTATTGCAAAATTATATTATTAAATCTAGTAATGCACAACAATTCCCGTAAGTATCTTTGTGATAATTTCTGTCCTACCTATTCTAATATTTTTATAATTCTTTTCTCACTAAAACAAAATTATGGAATTCAATGAATGAAAATAAAAGAAATGAACATGAACGTACTCATTTTGGAAATACATGTTTGTAAGTAATTAATGCAACTTTCCTCGTTATCTATTCTGCCATGTTAACTTTTACTCCTCTGCAGTACAATACAAAATGTTCAAAAATGAAAATAATTTTTATTTTGTTCTCATCATATATTTAAATCATTTGCCCAATAATCCACTGTTAACATATTAAATAAAAAAATTATATAATGATACATTTATTAAATATTTAAAGAGCGTAAACATAATAAGAGAAATTAAAATCTCAATGAAATTTCATAAGTTATGCATATATTTAATATGTAAAAAGAACAAAAAATGGGAAATTAAAAGCATATTTTTTGCATAATGTAATAATCAATTTAACCATTAAAAAAACGTAAAAATTTGATGTTATTAACGTTAGAACGTGAAAATGTGATCTTACATTTTCGAGCAATGTAGCAGGGAAACCGTTGAAAACAAATCGATTAAAAATTATAATGGCAAATTGATGATAATTTAAAATCATATTAAGTGCACGTATTTATAAATATATTAATAAATCAAAAAACGAGCAATGAAACTTAAAAAAAAACCCATGAAAATAAATTAATTTAATTCGTTATTATTCACATTACTATAGCCATGTAAATAAATGAATTGAACTTTTGCGATCAGTAAACGAAATATAAATATGAGTAGGTACTATCGCTGAATGTCTCCAGTAGTTATAAAATCAAGCCTATAATTTATTATCATTTTTATTATTTAGGTGTAATATTAAAAATTAGAGTATACGCATAATTCTTTTAAATCTATAAAATTAGCTGTACACCAGCTTAGTAAATGTACGCGATATATTATTTATGCAGTATACCAAGAAACATTTAGAACCTATAAAAATCAAGGTTTCTTGTACGTCAAGGATAATAATCAAATTGCGGTGGTGACGTGTCATTCAAATGTGACAGTTCTCGCAGATTCTACGGTAGATATTCTCGCCGATGGTACATTTAAGTATCGGGCGAAATATTTTAACTCAATACAAATCACGGGTATAATAATCATTTATATATTTCGCCGGTTTACTGTTTCTTGCCAGGAAAAATGGAAGCAACATACACTACAATGTGAACATTCCTCGTTCGAATTGCATTGTCGATGAATGTAGACTTAAATATTAGAAACATTACGTTAGATTTTGAAAAAGCGGCGCAAAATGCCGTCACTTCAGTTTTTCTGGATGTGAAGTATTCGGTTGTCGGTTTCATTTGGGACAATCATGGTATCGAAAAATAATTAGTATCGGAAATTTAAGAAGAGATTATACGACAGGATTCCGATGTCGGAGGTGGTTAAAACGATTTTTCGGACTAGCATTTCTGCCATCAAATTTGGTTTATCACAATTTTTTGGCAAATTGCTAGGCAACCATCAAATCCTTCAGCCAAGGATTTTGCAGATTATATATTTGAAAATTATGATGCATATACATCACCACTTTCTCCTCAGATGTGGGCTGCTGCACCATCCACGAGCCCAAGAACAACGAATGGACCTGAATCTTTCCACTCGGATTATAACTGATAGTTTTATAATATTTCCCGATGATCTGCCTATATGCATATACTGGAATGTATTAACATATTTTTGTCGTGAATAAGCAGCAGCATGTATTTTGCCATTTACACATGATTGCGAATAAGCGTTTAATTTTATCATAATTTGAAATAAATTATAATTTTAATTTGAATAATTATTATTATTATTAATATACGTGTTATTCTCTTTTATATTATTGTTAAATAGTCAGAAGTATTATTATTATTATTTTTATGTTATTCTCTTCATTATTATTATTGTTCATCTTTAAAGAACTTTCGCTTCTAGTTGCGTATGTCGAATAGATTTTTATCACTCTCTAGTATAAATTAGTTACATATTTCGACTTCTTTTCAATTCACAGCCAGTGTGTAATATTCTCCAGTCAATGCAAGTATGCACGTGTAGGTTAGTTACGATAATGAACACTACATCAGTCCTTTTCTTACATGTACTCTATGAAGTAGTTTTGTTGTAGCCTAATATACATATATATTAATGTATATAGTACGCACCATGTTGAACACCTAAGAAAGGCGCAGGCGAACGAAACACATTATATATATATATATATATATATATATATATATATATATATATATATATATATATATATATTAGCAGCTAACTCTACCCTTAGATAAAAGTACCTTTTTTTTCCACATGTATATATATATATATATATGTATATATATGTATATGTATATGTTTTTGGGTGGAATGAATCACCAGAAATAATAATAATCATAAAAGACCACCGTAGAATCTTGTCCCATCGTTTAATTTGGCATTTACATGACAGCTCCTAGCTGGAGTTCAAAAAGGGTCATGGTTCTGTTTTGAATCACGGTCCAAATAACTGCCTATGCGGTGTGGCAAAAGCCATTCAACAAATGCGTTTTTATATTCTGTTGGGGATATTATTAATTTACTGTGTAATTAATTTAATGATGATTCTTAATTAAAAATAACGCGCATTATAGCACATTGTACACTTTTATTACAATTATTAAACAAATATTTATTGGCTTCTCACTTATATGTTTTACATTATCATGTAGATATATAACTTTCAGTATATAATCAAAGAATAATTTAACATTTTGCTTTCCTAAATTTGATATTATTCTTTTAAACATTTCGGGTGTACACTTTAATCCAGAATATAACTACTTAAAACGGTAAATTCCATCAATGTGGTAAAAATTGTTATAAAAAGTTATTTGTGGTGATCCTGGTGCTATTCAATTTCATGATATGCAGAACGGAGGTATATTTTGCTGAAAAATTGAAAACCTCTTGTTTCTTGGATAATTTTATCTAATATTGGTATTGAAAAATTCTCACGCAGTACCGCATTATTTGGCCTTTGCATATCAACACGCATTCAATTTTCCATCCTTTTTTGCCATATGAACCAAATTTAAATTAAATATACCGTACAATATTAATTAAATCTACTGCGTAACCAATTTAATAATGATAATTTATTAAATATAATACACATTATATAGTAGACATTTATTCAATATGCTTTGCACGCGTGGGTTCGGATCCCATCCTCGTTGCCATTGTTATGTTATGTTATATATTATTAAATATACTGCGTAACCAATTTAATAATGATTCTTTATTAAAAATAATACATATTATACATCGCATATTTCCACAATTAGCAAATACTTATTGCTTTTTCACCTATATATACTACATTATCATATCGATACATGTGTGTTCAAATAAGGAATCGTACAAATGTTTGATTTAGTCAGGCTACCATTCTTCCAATTCTGAACTATGTCCCGTCGTTCAAAGTGTTATTAGCTAATAGCTAATAACATACATAATGCTGATGTCAAACAATAACTTAATGCAACGTCCACCATATCACAATGATTTTAATCAAGATGGACAGAGAACTCACTCCTTCGCAGCATAAATGCATAATATACATGTAATAGTAAATAGTAATTTTTTCCTCTCCTCAATTTTTAATTTAATTCCGGGGTATTCATGTATGTAAAATTTTTAATTAATGTTATTAAAACTATAATTAATCGTTTAAGAAATATTAGTAATACAAATGTTTTTATTATAAGTTATACATTATAACAGCACTAGTTTACGATTAGTTGACTGGAATTGTAATTACTTAAAATTTCTAAATGCAGTTAACTCTATCATTTTATTTGTAATAATCAAACTGATATTTGAACATTGTCAGAGACTACTGAATAATGACTGCAAAATTAAATTCCCCAATTATGTATTTAGATCTGATGGTAATCTTAGAGCAGGTAGAGTTGGACTACTGGTGAAACAGCATTTAAAAGTTAAAGTTCTATGTGGGCATTAACATTTACATTAATAATAATACTAGTGATAATAATATAATAGCATCAAACATAATTGTTGTTTTATGATTAAAACAGCATAGTATATTTATTATTTAATATTTTAATGTGATTATGGATATATATAACAAATATAAATTGGAAATATACAATATAAAACTACATAACACGTATACATGATAATAACAACAATGACCAATAACAAGATTGGCTTGGCATTCAGGAAAATAATCGAACGTCATAAATTCAAAACTAACTCTTTGATAAATATATTTATATTTTATGACTTAGGTTTAGTCTGGAAAGAATCGATTAAACAGCTGATCTCCTAAAGCCTTAGTAAATAAGTCTGCTACTTTCTATTCTTTTGATATGTGACATACATCAATATTCTTTTGTTCGATGTGTTACTTAATAAAGTGCAAATGAACATCAAAGTGTTTTCAACGCTTTAGGATGTCAGTGGAGTTTGCAATTTTGATACAGCTTACATTGTCTTCATGCACAACAGTTGTTCCAATTTTGATTGCAATCTCTCATAGTAATCCTTTAGCTCAGATTAACTCCTTGATTCTAACAGCTAGTGCCACATATTCAGCTTCTGTGCTTGACATAGTAATTAATGTCTGTTTTTTTGGTATGCCATATGACAGGACATCCATATACATAAATGATATAACCTGTAGTAGATTTCCTTTTAGCCTCTGTGTTCCATCATCTTCAGCATATGATGCATCTGAATAAGCTGAAATAGGTTCTTATGAATTTCCATCAAAGGTTAAACCTGCTTGAGCTGTACTCTTCAAGTAGCGATAATTCGTAACACATATTTAGAAATTTCATAATTTTGTACTGTACTTCTTGAAAACAAATCGGTAAAATAACTAATATCCGGTCTTATTCCTTGTGATAGATATGTCAATGAGCCAAGCATTTCTTTGATAGGATATTTTCATCTCCTTCTTTATCTACATGTATTTTCAAATTCTTTTCTATAGGTGTGGATTTTTCCATGAGACGTTCCAGCTTATAGTCATGAATCAAACTATTAACAAAATTTTTTTTTATCAAACTTGAATATTTTCTGGTTTTATAGTAAAATTCATTCCTAAGAATCTTTTCTTGGTTTTCTATTAAAAATAATTTTTCTAAATATATAAACATTCATCATAATGATGATTTTTTAATCCTATAGTAATCAAGGTTTCATTAAGAGTTTGGTCCCCAGCATCTAGGTGCTTGCTTAAGGCTATAAATAGATTTTTGTCAAATTTCACAACATGATTATCTTTAAGTTTAAAATTTTGGGGAGGATCTCATATAAATATCTTCTTTCAAGTTTCCATTTAGGAACTCTGTTTCAACATCTAAATGGTTAATTTGTAAATTTATTTTATTAGTCACATTTAACAAAATTATTGATGCCTCATATCTGAGGGTAGGCGCATAGGTTTCATTAAATTTATCCGTTTGGAACCCTTTTGCTACTAGTCTGGCTACATGTGTTCCATCATCTTCTATTTTAAGGAACCATTTTAAGTCTATGCATTTTTCATTTTCAGGTTTTTTAACAATTTCCTAAACGACATATTTATACATATTTTTTATCTCATTTTTCATAGCTGTTATCCAGTCAGTTTTTAAATCTTCATTATTAACTAATATTATGTAATCTTTAACGTAAGCAGGAAGTTTATTCATTCTCTTTTGTCTCTTATTGTTTTCTTCCATAATGAAATGTTCCTCTTCATTATCATCATATTTGCTGTCGTAAAATTCTAAAGAGGTCATCTATTTGTGAAAATTCCTTTTGTATTAAGCCCAAATATGGAAACATACTCTTAAGTGCCATTTTTAGGTTTGACAATCGAGAGTAATAGTTTTATATAATTTGTTTCCATAAATTATGCATTTTGTTGAAGGTTATGGGCAGAACAAATCTCATTCGTAAGTTGATACAAGGAGATTGGAACGCCACAGTCAGCAACACAGAAAATGACGATAACATGAGAAAGATTGTTGGAAAATACGGTATTGGATCACGCAATGATAGAGGGGAAGCTCTCTTACAATACTGTGCGGCAAACGACTTTATTATAACGAATACTTGTTTTGAACAACCGATTAGACGTCTATGCACATGGAGATCACCGAGGGGACAAAGTAAGAAATCAAATAGATTTTCTCATTATTAACTCAAGATAGACATCTAGCATTCGGAATACTAAGACATACCTTAGAGCAGACTGTGGCTTAGACCATCAGCTATTAGCAGCTCATTTACGGTTATGTCTAAAATCTAGAAATATAATTACAGGAGCCCATAAAACAAGCTCAATATTGATGATCTTAAGCTCTTTACAGATCAAGTTAAAGGGAGATTAATGAAATGTGATCTTAAACAAGACAATCCAGAACACTCCTGGACACAGATAAGGAATACCATAAATGAGGCAATGATATTTATAAATGTAAAGAATAAAAATGTACCAAAAAGGAAGCCCTGGTTATCAGACGCAACTTAGCACCCGATACAAGAAAGAAGGAAACAGAAAGCGAAAGGATTAAACACGATGGAGGCGCAACAATCTTATATCATGATGAATCGACAAGTTCGAAAAAACTGCAAACGAGACAAAAAAAAACAATATCTAAACTGGCAAATTGCAATAAAACAGACTGGATTTGTTAGTGACAGAGGATCCAGAGAGTAAATTCTGTGTATCCGACAATTAATTGAAAAAAGTATCGAATATGACTAACCGATATATTTATGCTTCATTGATTATCATAAAGCATATGATTGTGACAAATAGAATAAACTATTGGAAATATTAGCCTTCATGGGTGTACCAAGCCACTTATCCTATCTAATATACAATCTTTATGTACAAACAGAAGCCATAATAAGGCTTGATGGCGCCGTATCTGAAAAAATTTCATCCACAAAAAGTTGTAAAGCAAATATATATACTGAATACATAATGAGGAGCGCCTTAGAAGGCTATAAACGAGGAGTGAAAATAGGCGGATATCGAGTATCTAATCTGCGATACGATGATGATACTACAGACATTGCTGCAGCAAGAAAAGAAATGATAGATTTACTGAACAGAGTAGAAATGGAAAGTAGAAAACTTGGACTTTTGATTAATAAAAGTAAGACAAAAATTATGGTAATAGATAAAAATCAGAAGCTGAACACTATACAGAATATAGAAATAATAAATTCATATACATATATTGGATCATTAATAAACATCATGATGGAAGTAATATTAAACGCAAAGTGATGTTAGCAAAATCTGCAATGACAAGACTAAATAAAATTTGGAAAGATCATTCCTGTACTCGCTCAACAAAAATAAAGTTAATAAATACTTTAGTATTTGCAACATTTACATATGGAGCAGAAACTTGCATATTACATAAGCAAGATAAACGAAAAATTGATGCCTTTGAGATGAGAACGCAGAATGCTTCAAATTCCATGGACAGCAAAGAAGAGAAATACCTCAATTCTAGAAATCTAAACGTGGTCCACCGCCTTTATACTTCATTTATGGAAATATCATGCGAAAAAGCGAGAATTGCCTAGTAAAACGCATAGTAATTGGACAGATAGAAAGAAAAAGAAGTAAAGGAAGATCTCCGACTCGATGGATAGATACTGTCACGACGCTTACTGGATTAACAAGAGTTCAAGCTATATTGGAAAGCCGAAATAGGGTAAGGTGAAGAAAAATTATATCAGATGCATTGAAATAGAGGTCACGTTACTCAGTCACTGAGTTATCGATTATGATGATGATCATATATATATACATATATATATATACATATATATATATATATATATACATATATATATATATATATATATATATATATATATATATATATATATATATATATACTAGAAGTTACCACACTTCGCCTGTGTAATTATTATTTTTTAATGTAATATCACTGCCTCTTTCTTTTAACTATGTATATATATATACATCCCATCGGTTATTTCGGCACGCCCCGAACTCAACATAAAGTGATTTGTATTGCAGGTGTTGGTAGTGACGGTACATTCGAGCTGAAAAACGTGTTAAACGGTATGGCAGAGAAATCGCTATATCCTACTTTTTAAAATTTTAAATTATTGAATTATTGTAATTTCTGTCCTATTTGTGATGTCAATGTGAAACAAAATCCAATAAGATAGGCTACAAGCTTTGCGAATTTAATCATTATTGTACTCATTGCTTTTGAGTTAAATAGAAACATATAGACAGACAAAACCTTTAAAAATAAATTTTCTATTTACGCGTGATAAAAATAGCAATTTTTCGTTTAAATTTTGCAATATAGAAGTGAAATGTTGAAATATAATTTGAAAATTATTATTCACTCAGGTTCCTGCGGCGATTTTCAACATAGGCAAATTATGAGAGTTCAGAACTAATAATATTTGAACTTTTTCTACATCAACATTATGAATATCATCTTCTAAATTAAAACCGAAAAGTATTACGCTAGTAGCAATATCAATTTATTTCACGGAAAGAGAAACCAATCATCACGTAACATGATTAATAACGCGATAAAACTGAAATATTATGGTGTTGGTCCAGTGTGGGTTCTTGGTTTTTCAATCTTTGGCTTTTCTCGATTAATACCAACAATCGCAAACGAACTACCGATCAACGATATCTGTTAAAAATCAAAAAACTATTAATAAAAGTAAAAACCGAATATAAATTTTTAACGGGTCAACATGTACAGCAGTATCAAAAATTTTTGGTTAAACTACAGTTTAGCTCAAATGCAAATATCAATCGAATGTATACGCTTAGTCTACCAGACAACCCTCCCAAGCGTTTCAAGAAACGGAAATGGTGTCGTGATGCCTTGCCGATCACTTGAAGAAATAGTTAATTTTTGCCAAACAGTACTACTTATGTGTCAACTTAATTGAATTTAAATGCAATAGACTCGTTGTACTCATCCTCGAACTAGCTTATCTCACTGGAGATATTAGTCGCATATATTTCTTCTTTTTCCCTTCCTCACCTCGTCTTATCGTTACTACTTCTTATATTCATCACCATTGGTTGTGGCATGTAATTGTTGGTACAACGTAGAGAAAAAAAAAAAACAAAAAAAACTATGAATTTATATAATACTTCTTTTAACACGTGTTTCACAATTATCATTAATATACATCTACTGTTTTAATAAATACGTAAATAAGAAAGTATTAATATATTCATACTAAGACATAGAGGAATGCTAACCAATGAAATGGAAGGCGAAGTAGAGCGGAAAAGATCGAAAGACAGACGGAGGCTAACACTAATGGACGTCATACAACATGAAGTAGGAATGCCGACGTGTGTCCAACTCAAGCAGGTGGGGCAGATCTTGGACGGTAAAATATAGAAATGAGGGACAATTTTTTTACGATTTACACCTAAATATAAATAGCCACAAATTTACCGCTGACAATCAAAATCGCGCGGAAAGACGGACCACCCTTATATGGATAGGATGAGTAATTTATATCCTAGGGACCCCTTCGATTGATATGACCATCTTTTTCCTTTTTAAAAATACATGTATAAGGTGGATTCCATATTACAACAAACGAAGTGTAGGCAGACAACCGTTACGGTGGGCAGATGACTTCAGATGGCGGATGGGTTCTACTTGGTTGCGACTAAGCTCTGATAGAGCGGAATGGAAGAAAATGTGTCAATTATATGGTGTCCTTAATCATGGTTAATTGTATGGGTATATGGTATTTTTGTTATGTGTTTCATCATTTTATTAATAGTTTCATGGGTGGGAGGCTTTCGGCCAATAATTAATTGGCGAAATATAGGCTTTATTTATTTATTTATTTATTTATATATATATATATATATATATATACATACGATGGTCGGCTGAAAAGTAATGCACATTTGCTTATAACTCGCGAATGAAAAGAGATTCACAAAATCAAAAAAAGGAATTAAAGAAGAACTATTTATCTTTAAAACGGTATATTTTTTTCCACATAATCACCATTTCGCTCTACACAGCGCTCCCAACGCTCAACCCATTTTTTAAATCTGTTCCTGAAAAAGTCTTCCTCTTGATTTTTTATCCAACTGGTTACAGCGGCCTTCACTTCATCGTTGTTCGCGTATTTGTTTCCCTTAAGGTTCCTCTTTAATAAGGGAAACAGGTAAAAATCGCATGGAGCTAAATCTGGCGAGTATGGAGGATGAATCAGGACATCAAATATCAAGCGCTCCAACGCTTCTTGAGTGGCGTTTGACGTGTGCGGTCGTGCGTTGTCATCATGCAGTAAAACTTGATCCCTGCTGCGCCGTACTTGTCCACGCTTCCGTAGTGCCTGTAACGTCTTAATGTAGCGTTCTCAATTTACAGTATGGCCTTTTTTGAGATATTCAATCAGCAAAACTCCATTAGCGTCCCAGAAATGGTAGTCCACTACGTTGTTTATCGGAAATATCCTACTTACCGAGTTCGGAATTCTTGCTTTTTATAGACCACCTATTCACTGTACTTCTGTCAACCGTTTCAGATCCGTAAACAGCCTGTAAACGCCGATAAATTTCCGTAGGTGTAACGTTTTCCGCGGTCAAAAATTCAATCACTGCACGTTGTTTCAAACGCGTGCACATAGCAGGTGTTTGCATTTCCATTCTAACACGTGTGAACATAAAAGCGTTCAACCGATTGTTACGAAAATTGGAACGTATGGAGGGGAAGGTTGTGGCTGTCGAATGAGTGTGCGCGCGCATCCGTATGATATTTCGTTCACCCGTTACGAGCAAGTGTGTATTACTTTTCAGCCGCCCCTCGTATATATTCGCAGCTAATTCTACCCTTAGATAAAACTACTTATATATATAATATCGGCGATATGAAAAAACTACTGCTGCACACTTTTCAACACTAAAGTTTAACTTTAAGTCAGAAAGACAATGTTCTATTCTAGCAATATCAGCATTAATATTGGATATGGCAACAGAAAAACTCGAATTTGATGTAAACACAGCGATATCATCTGCATAGAGTAAAATCGTAGAGCTCATGTGGAGCTGCGACAAATTCAAAATATAAAGATTAAAAAGGATCGGACTTAAACAAGAACCCTGGGGTAAACCTTTGCATACTGTACGTTGATAATTAACCAACCTTGTACTTAATGATATACAACGCTGCAGGAATAATCTACAAATAAAGTGGCAACAGTGGTCAGGAATACCTATGGATAATAACTTACACTGCAAGGTATGCAAATGGACACTACCATAAGCATCCATTATATTCAGAAAAACAGTAATGTTAAAATGTTTTTCAATAAGACTATTGTATATATTGCCTAGCAGGTCACCCACACAGTCCAAAGTGCTCGTATTACTGCGGAAGCCGTACATATTAGGAGAAAGGATTTGATTGTGTTCTAACCACCAATTAAGACATGACGTTAAAACTGATTCACATATCTTCCTGAAACAAGAGGCCAAAGAAATAGGTCGAAATTTTCCATTTTTCTTAGGGATGGGAACAACAACAAATACCATCCAAGAATTGGGGATCAGTTTGAACTGCCAAACTTTATTAAGAATGTCCACAAAGATTGTGAAAAAGTTATCTGGTAGTTTCTGTAGTACTTCGAAAGACACGCCATCATGACCAGGTGCAGTCGATTTCTTGTTTCCTAAGACATAAGTAACTTTATTGTTAGTAAAAGGAGAATCTAAAAAGTGGTTAGAAGGCCTATTGAGAGGTTGCATGACCTCTTCCAGTTCAGGTACATGAGAAGGGGCCATTGTTTCGATGAAGGATTACATATTATCATCACTTAATTGATTAACCAGGCTATAGGTGGAACATTTGAAAGCTTTTGATAACCCCACACCTTTGAAATTGGGGTTTGCCGATTAAACTGTGTACAAAACTGTTGCCATGCTTTCCTTTTTGCCAGTTTAAATTCAAGCTTGGCTAACGCGTTAACTTTCCTCAAATGTAGGTAATTTTCAGTAGTGCTATTACTTCTATATTGTAGAAAGGCTTTTCTTCTATCCCATGTAACACCTTGACAGGAATCTGACCACCAAAGGTTTGAGTTGCATTTATATTTCTTATTAGATATATTATGATGTAGTGGTGGTGTTGAGCTAGAGAGAGCATCACTGATAGCTTTATAGAACATTTCAAACTGGATTCTGGGGTCAGTTTCACTGCATATGGTGAAATCACTCATCTGAAGATGATCTGAGAACTGATTTCAGTTAATACGTTTATAATTCCACTTAGGTGTTGAGGAGGGTCCTAGAACCTTGTGATCGTACGCGCCATTTATATTTATTTGGGTGAGTATGGGGCAATGATCACCTCCTGCAGAGTCTGATATGTTCTTCCAATAAGCTAGGAAACCTAATGAAGGCGAGCAAAACGTTAAATCTAATGGGTTAGCGGCAGTTCCAGGCCTGCCAAAATGAGTAGGGCTGCCGTCATGTAATATACAACAGTCTGCTTCTAGGATAGCATCATACACTATTTGCCCTAAGTAATTACTTGTGTGACCACCCCAAGCAACATTGCAGGCATTCCAGTCGCCACAAATGAATGGGTTTCCTAGTGAAGTAAAAATATTTAGGAATGGAGACATATTGGGTCGGAAAGAAGGTTTAACATATATGCTATAAACAAATATAGAAAATGACAAACTTATGGAAATCTTAGCGTCTACCAACTGTATGGAGTTAGAGATATCTTCCGTTAAGTTACAGGAAACAAGAACAGAAGGGATGTTATCACGCACTAAAATTGCAGCTCCGCCATATCCATCTGCCCTGTCGTATCGATAAACAGTGAAATTATTACAAAAATATTTTTCGTTGGGATCAAGCCATGTCTCCTGAGAGCAGTACTATATCAACTTCATAATCATCGATGCTGCCACAGTTATATTTCAGGCTGTGGCAGTTCCATTGCAAAATATTAAGGGGTTTCATGATTATGTTCTTCGTATGCTCGACAATTCCTCTTTATTAGAGGTAAAGTCTTTTCGCATTGCATGCTCGACAATCCCTCTTTGAGAGGTGATGTCTTTTCACATGTGAACGTGAAGAAGGCTGCTTGCTTGCAGATTGCATTGATGTAACTGTTATTATTATATACAAACATACACATATACACATCCGCGCACACACACGAAACAAAAAAAAAATCATGAGCGACAAAGCAGCTGAAACACAGCTATCAAGGTATCAGCTGAAAAATAATCGATAAAATGGGACAAGTTAAACGCAAGTTATGGATTACTGAAGAAATACTACAAACAATGGATGAGAAAAGAAAATACAACAATGATACGAGTAAGATAGGAAGATTAAAATACAAGTCCTTGAAAAATCAGATTAATAGAGATTGCAAAAAAAAGTTAAAATCGAATGGTGGAACATACAGTGCCAACAACTTCAGAAACTGGAATGACAAGGATATAAAAATTTACATAACAGAAAAATGACAGTTGGTGTGCAGGGAATTGTGGGAGAAGTACAAAATATGAATATTGGAATACCACAGGGAAGCAACTTAGCTCCAATATTGTTTATTATATATATAAATGGACTACAAAAGCTATTAAAATATAGTAAAATATTTACATTTGCTGATGATTTAGCAATAATGACCTCTCATACAGATATAAAAACTGCAGAGATAAATATGCAAAATGATATACTAATAGTGAATAAATGGGTACATGATAATAATTTGACAATAAATGGGTCAAAAACTAAGTGTATGATGTTAAAACCAATAGCAAAATTTGAACCACATAAACCAGAGATTATAATACATACAAATGAATGTGTACATGATATGAACGAATATAATGAATGTACATGTGAAAAATATGAAAAAATAAAAGTTGTATATTCACACGAATATGTAGGAATAATAATAGATAGGCATTTCAGATGGAGCATGCATATGGAATATATAGAAAATAAAATAAAAACAGTGATACCAGCAATATATACACTAAGGAACTATGTAGGAAATGATACATTGAAGATGGTATGCTTTAGTAGAATCAAGACTGGGGTATGACATCCAAAAATGGGATTAACTAAAAAAACATAACAGAAAAAATTGAAAGATTACAGAAAAAATGCTTGAGGTTAATAACTCGACGTGAAGATGAAAATGAGTGAATTAAAAAAGAAGAAGAAGAAGAAGAAATATATATTTACAAAACATATAAACAAAATCATGAACACATGAATAATTGAATAATGAAGAATGTTAAGTACCTTATATATATACCTTAACATTTAACTTACTAATGTATAACTACATCTAATGTATATGTAATAAAATTAAAATTTAAAACGTAAAATTTAATGTTTTAAACTTTTAAATACAGGAAAAAATTAGAAAAAAAAAACCTGTAAGAAAACAATAAAAATAAATTATAATTAGAACTTAAGTAAAGAGGGAAAACACGTAGTAAATAGGAAAATAATTCTTAAACAAGTAATCTATGTTTAATTCTGCGGTGTTTGTATTTAGAATATCGTACGATGAGACTCGACATGTCGTAATCCCCTATGGTGTTAACTAATGCCCTGTCATGCATTAAACAGTTATGGTAAAATTTACTAGATAATTTGTTTATATAGGTAAGTGTATCTGAAAGGTTAAGCTGCGAATGCATATCACGCAATTTAGTACATCTATGGGCGTTTAATATGATTCTGCAGCAGTGGTTTTGTAACAGCTGTAATTTTTTATGAGTACTGTTGGAAACCGAAAACCAAACAGGGCAGGCGTAAGTTAATCGGGGTAGAATAATAGATGTGTATAACAACTTTTTGTTTGAAATAGATAAAGAAGAATGACGATTAAAAATTGGTGAGAGTATACGGATAGCTTTGAGTGCGTTGTCAATGCAGTTAGTAATATTGTCATTGAACGATTCACTCCTAAGTAACGAACTTGCGTCGACCACTGAATACATTTACCATCGATTGTAACCTCAGGTAACGTTAGTGGGCGTCGTCTTGAAAAAAGTATCGCCTCCGTTTTTTCTGTGTTTATTTCTGTTAAGTATAGTGTCTGGTCTATGGGACGCACAATATAGGGCGAGGTCGTCAGCATATAAGGCGATATTAATATGAGGTAGTTTAGGGATATCGTTTATTAAAATTAAAAATAAGTAAGGCCCTAGCACACTGCCCTGCGGAACCCCTTAGCAGTAAGATCTAATACCGGATTTATGGTTAAGATGGGAAACGTAAAAATTTCTATTGATTAAATACGAATTTATTAATTTTATTAATGATAAGGGAAATTTAAATCTAAGTAGTTTATATATAATTCCTATGTGCAAAGCTGAATCAAATGCTTTTTCAATGTCAATCAATAATAAACCGATATGTTTATTAAAATTAAAGTTGTCGGTTATGTAATCCGCTATTCGAGCAACCTGATGTATAGTGGAATGGTTGGCTCTAAACCAGAATTGCTCCTGAATAGTATAATTATTTGTTGTAGAGAAAGTTTGCAGTCGATGTAATATAACCTTTTCAACTATTTTACTGAGAGTACATAGTAAACTAATTGGTCGAATCTTATTGATGTTTGTAACGTCATGACCCGGTTTGGGTATAACTATGATTTTGGCTGTTTTCCAGGGTGTGGGGAAATACGCAGTTTTGATAACGGCGTTGGTGATTTTGGTAAGGTATACAATTGCCTTACGAGGGAGCTGCTTAATTAAGATCATCACCATAAGATGCTTTATTTCCTAAAGATTTGATATATTTAGTAATTTCAGATGGTGACGCAAGTAATATCGATGCTGGGGGAGTGGAAGGGGCTAGTTGACGTGCCACCACTTTACGTATGTTATAGTAGTGTGAACGCGGAACTAAGTTATTATAACGATTACCAACACCGGCAAAATGTGAAGCCAGCAGTTCTAATTTGTCACATAGTTTATATACCTGTTCATTTGTTAGTGGATCGATAATTGCTGGTAGTAATTAGTTTCGTTTTGTTAAATATTTGTTCGCTTTCCATAAAGTATTGTTACTTGGAGAAAGAGTCGTTAAAAAGTTGCTCCATTTACTATTTTTCCAGTTCACTAATAAATGAGAAGAAAACTTAACTAATAATAAATACATATATTTCGAACTGTTATACAGTGGAGTAAATTTGTGTTTAGTTGACTGTCGTCTATAGTAATTTTTGAGAGATAAAATTCTTTTTATATAAGGCGGAACACTGGACTTAGAATGATAGCCAGAAACAACAATCTTTGGTATACTCAAAGTAGCTGCGTTTGAAACAAGTTTACTAAATTCAGTTACACAAGTGTCAATATCATCGCAAGTATGAAGTCTGTCGAATAAATTTATGTTTTCATTAATGTGTGTTTTGAATAGATTCCAGTTAGCTTTTTTATAAAGAAAAATTTTTTAGGTGATATTATTGTACTGTGTTTGACATTAGGTGTAATATAAGATAGAATGGGATTATGATTAGAAGACAACAGTGATAATGATGTAGAGATATTGTGGAAGTTTTTAACTAATATTAGGTCTATTATACTAGGTTTTTGATTACGTTGTGCTGGTATATATGTAGGATCAATTGGTGACAATATGTGAAAGTTATATTTCAACGAGGCTTCAAACAAAGACGTTCCAGGATGGTTGCTATTGAAACAGTTCCAAGATTTATGCTTACAATTAAGATCACCTATAATAATAGTGGAAGTGTTCGTGCCCAATAATAATTTTACATCAGAGTCGAAGAATTTTATATTATTTTTAGGGTTCCGATAAACGCATATTAAATTAACGATAGATTGATCAATACATATTTGGATACCTATTACGTGAAAAGAATTTAGACATATGGCAGGTAAGACGTCGTGCTCGATTCTATTATGTACAAGCAAAGCCACTCCCTCGCTGCGTCTGTTTTTGTCTACCCTATATATTCTATAACCTGAGATTTTAAGATATATTTTACTATCAAGTTTAGTTTCGCAGATAGTAGCAATATCTACTTCGTATTCTAGTAAAAAGTGTGTAAATTCATTAATTTTAGGATAAATTGAATTAGCATTCCAACCAACTAGGCTTATATTTTTGTTATCTATATTTTGATTCATTTTTAATTATTAATATTAGAAACTTGGTATCGGAAATTTAAGAAGAGATTATACGGCGGATTCGAAACGATTTTTCTGACTAACATTTCTGTATCCAAATTTGATTTACTATTCGAATTTTCTCTATGTTGTGCATAGCTAAATATTAAATATTTTATTTTCGTTTACAAACATGTTGTTGCCTAGAAGATTGTTCATATCGTGTATAGAAATTGAATTTAAGAAATTATTAATTTTGTTTTCACGGGTACGAATAAATTATGTAAAAAACCTTTAAAAACCAATATATACTTTCATATATAAATGCATATACAAAAATAAAAAATTTCAAAATTATTCGTTAAATATGGCACATATAGATATCATACATGTACATGTATAATATGTATAATAAGTTAACGTAAAAAATATTTTGTGTGATGTGCACATGAGTTGACGTATTTGTGTCTTGAATAAGCAGCAGTATATATTTTGCCATTTACGCATTATTGCGCATCGGCATTTAATTTTATTCATCATAATTTATTGCGAATAAAACTTAAATTTAAAATAAATTATAATTTTAAATTGAATTATTATTATTATTATTTCTACTATAGGTGTTATTCTCATCATAGAAAAACTATCATTATTGTTAATTAGATAAAATAATTTCGGAATAACCGCGTACAATTTAGAAAAAAGCGATTTATTAATAATGAAATAAAACAATATATTAATATTAATAAACCCGAGTTTACGTTTCAAGCAACATGTCGCGCTCATCATCAGAGTATGAATATCGACGGGGAAAATAATTTTAAAAATCATGATTGTTATTATATTTATTATTCTCTTTATAATTATTATTGTTACTTTACTATATGTGTTATCCTCATCATAGAAAGACTATTATTATTGTTATCATATTTTTCATTCTCCTTAAAATTATTATTGTCATGTGCAATATATATGGAATCGATTTTTTCATCACTCTATTGTAGAAGTCCCATATATATATTTCTGTTTTTTATCAATTCACACTCAGGTTGTAGTTCCTTCTAGTCCATACAGTATAATAATAAACGTATTGTACGTTATCTTTTTTCACACATGCCTTGAATCCTTTGGATGGAATGTTCCCTAGAAATAATAATAATCATATAAAAGATCACCATTAGAATCTAGTCCTTAATCGATTAATAGATTATTTTGGCATTTACATGACAGCTCCTAGCTGGAGTTCAAAAAGGGTCATGTGCGCTTTCCAATGAGGGCCAAATTTACACATTAATGACACGACGCTTCTATGTACCGCTTACAGGCCACAAGTACTATCAGTAATAGAAGATCGCCTAATTCATAGCAATATTTCTTTCATTCGTCAAGACCATTTCTAAGGAGCAATTTTTACGTCAAGTAGCGTTCATCTAGATTGGTCCGATTAGATACGCTACCAAGACGTCATTAATCTTTCATAAACATGTGGAATACGCACATTTAAAGATGGAACAGTCTGTTTTATCTGAAAATCCCTCTTTTAAAGGTCGGACATAAATTACAAATCTAGAAGTCAATCTGCTTTAACATATTCTTGACGACCAGTTTGGTGTTCAATTAATCCAAAAATCGATATCTCTTAGATAATATCTCCGTGCATAATATTCGCGTAAAATACTATATTCTCGAATTGTCCCAAAATAATCTTTTAATTTTAGCGCGCGTGCTAGTAATTTACTTGCGAAGAAAATAAATTTTGAATGTATGAAGTATGAGTCCCTAAGCCAAAAATTAACGAAAAATTTCGAAGAAAAATTATTATATTTAAAATCTAGTTCGAAATTGTACAATCAATAATTAAAAAAAATAATAATTTAAATATTTAAAAAATACTTATATATATATATATGTATATATATTTGGTACAGAAACGAATAACATCATACACAGGACATATTATACGACAGAATGGATTGGAAAAAATGATTATGACGGGTATGGTAGAAGGTCGTAGGAAAAGAGGCAGGCCACCAACAAGATATATAGACAGAATTAAAAGAATCGCAGGCACCGCATCAATACGAGAAATGATGGACCGGGCAGCGGATCGAACTACATGGCGGCTAAAAACGTTCGTTTATGAGGATTCATAGAGTCACGATGCTCGAAACGAGCCACCGATGATGATGATGATGATGTATATATATTACGCTTTAAAACTTTAAAGCCTAATAATTTCTTTCTAAATAAGATATTATTAGAGAATAAATCTTAAATACACTATAAATACGTCTTATCAACTCTGAGTAACTACCATTTTCTTTAGTTTCTTAGGAAAACATAGTGAAATATAATGAAATTTAGAACATCGTAAAAATAGATTAAAATAATTTTTACTATAATTTTACGACCTTTAAGAATTGTAGTAAGTATATATTACGTATTTCAAAAGTTACAACACAATTATTATTAAAAAAAAAAATTAAACAGTTTTGTTTAGTTGTTCACATTAGCCCATTAAATAAACAAATAGACTAGACGCATTTCAAGACGGAACAATCTCTTTTATCCCATTTTCGATCGTAAATAATCCGTTTAAAGATCGAACGAATCTCCTATCTGAACAGAATAGTCCTCACTTTCGCCTACTACGTATCTGACTCTAGTTGTTACATCTTTATAGAGTAGGGGAACCCATTTTATCGATGTTTGAGGAACTCCATATTCTCTCAAGAAAAGCCAAATTAAGTTATGAGGAATTTCTCTATAAAAACCAAGTGCATATTCTTCTCCTTTTCTCTGTGTTTTTCTATGATCAAGCGTAGTGTAAACATTGCATCAGTAGCACCGGGTCACTTAGTTGTTACAGCTATTATGATGTTACGAAGTCGGTCATTTATAACTTTTTCAGAATTTTCAATGAGCACGATAGTAATCATATTACACAATAATTACTGCAATCTGATGGATGACCATTGTTCTTCGACATTGGTATGGTGATGTTTTTCCAACTGCCAGGAAGTACACCTGTGTGAATCACTGCATTGAGTTACTCCGTTAACCATATTAAAGCAGCGCCTTTTAATTGCGGAATCTTCCAGACATCAAAGGGATGTCAACCGTTTTCTTTCAAAACGGTAATTAGTGATTTGAAATTATACCAAAAATTCCCGCTACATAAACAAGTTTTAACTAATTTTAATACGCGGGAAACATTCTTATTATTCTGTAACAAATAGGAAAGAACGCCCGACACATTGCGCCTTCATATTTTTCCGACAGTATTAATATAAGATTTGAAGATTCAAACGATATATTTTAGCAGTTCAAAATCAAGTTCCAATATCGACATTTATCATTAGTAATTGGTAATTAAAAAAAAATATATATATTTTCAAGTCTCGCAGGTTTTTATTTATTTTTACTGCAGTATTTATCGTTTTGCTTTTCTCTCAATCTTTATACTATTACTTTGATATTGTGCTAATATGTCCCGGTATACAATGATTATAAACAGTGTAATATTTTTAGGTTTACAACTTTATACAAATATATTCATTGTTCAAAAGTATCTTCAGTGCACTGTTGAATAAATTAAAAAAACAATTATATATATATATCTATATATATATATATATCATTTTTTCCCTCTAAATTACTACAAGCCGCATTACAATTAAATTAGAGTTTTCATTCGAGTATGTGCCCGTGTTTTAAATCGTTTTACGGATATGTATAAACCCTGGATAACGGATGAAATATTGAACATGATGAATCAGCGTAGGGAATTAAATGATAGACATAGCATTATGTATAGAAAAACAAGCAAACAGATAATGCGAAAATGCATTGAGGCAAAATATAACTGGTATATAGAAAAATGTAAAGAGATAGAAGATCTCGAAAAAAGAAACAGCAGCAGGGAAATGCATGCAAAAATAAAGGCAATGATGAAACAACATAATAACAAAGCAATGAATGGGATAGTGAATATAAAAAACAAGAACGGGAAACAGTGCAGTGACAAAGAAGAAATACTTGATAAATGAACGGATTATATCGCGGAGCTGTATAATGATGATACCAGACCAGACACTGTGAATATGAAAAAAGTACCGGAGATCGAAATGTCGGAATTGAATAAAGCGATATGAAAAGCTAGAAAAAATAAAGCAAGTGGAAAAGATGGAATAACTGCTGAAATGCTGAAATGCAGTGGAATCAAAGCAAAAAAATAATTGCTGTATATTTTCAATCAAATTTATAAAGATTGTTTATTACCAGAAGATTTTAAAATGAACAACATCATACCAATTCCTAAGAAAGGCTCCTCACAATCATGTTCAAAACATCGAAAGATATCTTTAATAAGCCATACACTGAAGATATTATTAAGCATAATAAATGCGAGAATAGAAAGGAAAATAAATGTACAGCTAAGCGAAACACAATACGGGTTTATAGCAAAAATAGAGGGACAAAGGATGCCATAGCGCTTCTGAAGTTAATCGTCCAATGTGCTATAAATGCGAACAAAGAAATCATAGCTTGCTTTTTAGACTACGAAAAAGCATTTGATGGAGTTGGACATGCAAAACTAGTAAATATCTTACAAAAAAATATGATTTGGATCAAAATTATATCAAGATAATTAAAAACCTTTACTGGGAACAGTCAGCGAATATTAAAATCAAAAATAAATACTCTGAAAGAAGGATCAAAATACAGAAGGGGGTAAGACAAGGATGCCCATTGTCGCCACGCTTGTTCAACGTATATGTTGAAGAAATAATCAAGAATTACGTGTTACAGAAAACTGGCTGTAAAATAAATGGAAAAGTAGTCAACAGCAATAACAGGGTGTTATTTGCAGAAACAGAGGGGCAGATGCAGAAGATGCTGGATGCAATCAACAATGAAGGAAACAAATTTGGTATGAAGATAAATACAAGAAAAACCAAAATAATGAAATTTACAAAGATAAGTAGTAATGATACAAAAATAAAAATCGAAAATAAATGGATAGAAAATGTAACCCAATTTAAATAATTGGGAGAAATAATTACAAATGATGGTAGGGATATCAAAGAAATAAGAGCAAGAATTGCAATGGCAAAACAAGCTTTTATGAACCTGGAAACCGTTTTGAAGAACAGGAAGTTGTCAATGGAACTAAGGAAAAGAATTGTGAAATGCTACGTGTGGCCTGTGCTAAAGTATGCGACCGAAACGTGGGTTATTAACGCAAAATGCAAAGAGATGTTGGACGCGTTCGAAATGTGGACTTATCGACGATTGTTAAGGATATCATGGAAAGATTTCATTTCCAATAAAAAGGTGTTAAAGCAATGCAACATAGACAGGTTGATGATAGTACAAGATATCACGAAAAGAAAATTGAAATATATAGGTTATAAACTTCGAGAAGAGGGGTTGTTTATGTTGGTAGTACAAGAAAAAATACTTGGACAAAGATCAAGAGGAAGGAAAAGATTAGAATATGTAACATCAAACACTGGATTCAACAGAGTCAGGGAAGTAGTAGCTGCAGCAAGATTCAGGAAAATGTGAAAAGACCAACGTCCTTGATGTGCGAGCTCCTTTGAAGGAGATGCAACATGATGATGATGATGATATATATATATATATATATATATTTATATATACCCGTGTATATAAATATACGTATTATAATTATCAAAAATTTACTTACCAAACATAAAGCGACGAAGCTATAGATTATTGAAGCACGCATGATTGTAGGTAATTCTTGAATAAATTATCAAAAAGAAATAATGTATTAAGTCTGGAATACATCATTATTTATATAGATGTGGTCGTCATTTTCTAAACGGTGTGCTTCGATTATGTAAATAAACAATATACGCGAATGACGGTTTATAATAGCAAATATTAGTTCTCTTATCATCGTTAAATTTCAAAGCGTACAGTGACAAAATAAAAATCGCGCAGCATATTGTAAACTGTCAAATTGTTTATTCATTCTTTCCATGCATCTTTTTGAAAAATAAACAAAAATTTATTCGCGTCATTCTGTCGAAAAATTATATCTTTTTTAAAACTTTGTAAATCAAAATGTAATCTCTAATTACAGTTAGAAATTGTCAGATATTAATAAATTAATTTACTTAACTCAATCTTATTTTTTCAGTTATGTGGTCGGTTTTCATAGCATTATTTTCCTTAAAATTAACAAAAATTAGCTTAAATTTACATGTAGTCCTAGAAAATTATATTACTAGAAAATTATATTCAAATTTTCTTTTAGAGAAAAGTATTTGTTATGCCGTATTAGCCACGCCTTTGATCATGACGGCTTATTATATAATTCAAAGTTTTGCGTGGAACGTTATTTTCGCCGTGAATCGAGCACAACGATGCGGAGTTTCGAAAAGAACTCAAAGTTACGCGATTTACTTTTGTATGGGGGATGCCTTAAGAGCTGCGTTTATGAAGGAATTTGAAAATTCCAGTGTTCGATAATTTTGTGAAGATCGAATGAATATGCGATCATCTAAATGATATTGCGTTCCACAAATGATTGTAAGCTAATCTTTCGTTTTACTATTTTTAAATAAAATTTCATTCAAAAATTTGGTAGAGTAGTTTTTGAATTATTCAAAAAACAACGAAACGTCTTCTCTGGGTCACCTTATATTATTATCAGTTTTCTTCATATCTAGATGAAAGATATTACTGCAGATGAGGTATCCGACATAAAGGCACGAGTTACTCAAGGAAGTGAATTGGACCGTTACCGTATCTCATTTTTGCGGTCGATTTAACTGTTGAAGATAGTAATAAATAGCAACCTTTATGACATCGCTCGTTTATGTTATTACAAATAGTAATTTCAAGGAGCAGTGAATAAAATTTCGTCATGTTGTAAGACATGGCTAATTAAAATAAACGATAATGAATCAACACATAATATTTACAAATCGTCATATAAAGCCAGAAAATATATAGATAGATAATAAAATAATACCAATCGAAAAAGATATTAAATATTTAGAACTGTACTTATACCTGAAGCTAACGTGGCGTCTGATTCTGAGTTCAGCATGTTTTTATCCAAACTTTCCTTAAAAATATAAACTACTATTATATAAACGAATACTCTCTCCTATATATATAAATACAGATACGAATTGTATATAGTGCGAAATAATATCATTAATATTCACATGTATCAATGTTCTACACGTGGGTCAAGCGTTAACGTTCCAAGATACATAAGGAATAAAATCTTACATGATTAACCTTAGCTTGGAGTACGTAGCTGGAGTAATTGAAAGAATGGTAATAAATCATCAAGAGCGGTTATATAACATTACAAATTGGACTGCTATTAGTTTCAATTCCATGCAAATACGCAGACTATAAATGAATTAGAGCTGGCATAGTAGTGAAAATTTATTTTGTCTATTAAAACAGAAACTACTAATATAGGGTCTAGTCATTGAACAACGAATTTTTCACGTCACGTCAAGAATTTTTGTTTAGTTGATAATGTAAATGTTCCTTTTTTATATATATATATATATATATATATATATATATATATATATATATATTTTTTTTTTTTAAAGTAATCTGCTAAAGCTAGCATTAAATATCTTGTATAGCAGGATATATATCAATTTGTTTAGTAGTAAGGTGTTCTCCAATGAAACACAACCTTAATTGTTACATTATATGTAATGGTATTTTTCTTTTTAATCTACGTATCTGTTGAGGGTTATCATTAATTAGCCTGTTGCTAGCGGATTTGGATGCGATCTTAGGCGCTGTGCATATGTTTCACTGTATATTCTAATTACATCTTTCACGGTTTCCATTTTTAGGTCTCTATATATGTCATCATTTCTGATGTACCAAGGTGCGTTGATCATAATATGTATAGATTTTGATTGAAATCTTTCAATTTTAGAAATATTTGAGTTGAATGTCGTACCCAATAATTGGATACCGTACGACCATACTGGCTTGAAGATAGAATAGTAACTTTTTCTGTATAGATAATGATGATCTTCTTCCAACAAGCCAGTAGTATTTACGAAATTGAATGTCCAATTGCTTTCATTTTATGTTAATATGGCTTTTCCAAGTTAGCCCTTTGTCTAGGTGCATTCCAAGGTATTTTACACAATCGGTGGCTTGCAGTTTTTTATCCTTCACAGTAATTGGTTTTGCATTATGTTTACATTTTGTAAATAGTATATAATGTGATTTTGTTTCATTGAGGCTTATCTGCCATTTTTTTTGTCCATTTCTCAATAATTTTTGCATTCTGTTGTAGTAGTCAAGTTGTTTCTAAAGGATCCTTGCTTATGAATAGTACAGCCGCATCATCAGCAAATGTAGTAGTGATAGTATCTTGACAGGTCGGCAAGTCAGCTGTAAACAGGAGGTACAGTACAGGACCCAGAACACTCCCTTGTGGCACACCCGATCTATTTTGTGAAGCGATGTAACCTCTGCTTCATATCGCACTCTGAAGTGCCTTTCATGAAGGTATGATTTCATGAGAGTATACAGGTGGTATGGGAAGTGTTGTTTAAGTTTGTATAATAATCCTGTATGCCACACCTTATCGAACGCCCGACTGATGTCCAAGAACAGTGCAGCACAATAACTTTTGTCTTCAAATGTTTTGTTGATGGCATTGACTACTTTGTGGACTTGCTCTATCGTTGAGTGTTGTCTTCGAAAACCAAATAAGACCTTTTTCTTCAATTATGTCCATTAATCGTTTCAATAGTATTTTTTCTAGTATTTTTGACATAATTGGTAGAAGACTGATCGGTCGGTACGAGTTGGGTTCATTAAGTGGTTTTCCATCATTTGGTATAAGTATAACTTCTGATACTTTCCACTGAACAGGGAAGTATGACAACCTTAATGCAGCATTAAATAGCTGTGTAAGCATAAGAATTCCCTTTTCGGGTACCTGTTTAATTACATATCCTGTGATTAGATCATATCCGAGAGCTTTGTTTGGACTTAGATTATGCGTAATTATTTTTTTACTTCTTTTAACGTTACATGAGGTACCTTCATCTTATGATTGTGCATCCTTTCTTTGAGGAATGCATTAATGCGTTTATTGTAATTATTAATAGGTGCCATATTTAAAGGTTGAAACACAGTTTGCAGATGGTTTGCAAAAGCTTCTGCTTTTTCTAGTCCGTTTTGGCCCATGTCTCATTTATTTATCTTATTGGTGGAATGTGTTGTTTCGGTTGTTTAAGGCGTTTGGTCGCTTTCCACAATGCATAGTGTGTGTCCATAGTTGATGTTATATTTTGTAAGTAGCTATGAAGAGAATCAGATTTTAGTTGTGATAGCAGTTCTTTTAGTTGCCTTGCTGCCTTGTTATACCTGGTTTTATCATGTTGGTGTCTTGTTTTGTGCAACACCCGTCGCAATTTTCTTTTTTCAGAAATTTTGTCATATACACCTTTTGGATAGTAGCTATTGACAGTTTTTCTATATATTTTAATCGTAGGTGTGGCTTCCCAGGCAGCCTTATGGATTAATGTAGTAAAATTTTCAATTTCGTTTTCAAGTTCAACTGGACTTTTTAAAAAGGCTTTGAGGTTTGTTTTATCACTTATGATTTTCCTGAAAAATCCCCAGTTTGTTTTATTGTTGTACAGTTTAGCTCTTTCTTGTTTTTCTTGTATTGCGGTATTCAATGTTGCAATGATGGGAGTATGATCAGATGCTATATCATCATTCGACTTTATATCCAGATAATCAGTGTTTATTCCTTTAATGATGAAGAAATCCAAGCAATTAGGTGACTTGTATGGGTCTGTAGGCCAGTAGGTTGGTGCACATGTTGACAGATATTGTAGTTTGAGTTCTTGTGTAACTGCGTACAGAATTTTTCCCCTTCCTGGCGCAGTTAGCCGAGAACCCCAGCTAACATTTTTAGCATTGAAATCTCCTCCTGCAATAAATCGATTTCCGAGTTCATTAAAGTAATTTATAAATGATATTTTATTTGCAGGATAATTTGGCGGACAATATGCTGCTGAGATAGTGAGTGGGCCTAACCAGTCTTCAATAACAACGTTTGCTGCTTGTATATGTGGCATTTCTACTTTTCCTAGTAAAAAGTGTTTAATTCCTTGTCGAATTATTATTGCAGCTCCAGCACACATTTTTCGTGAAGCGTCAGGATGAGCTGCATTATAGACTGCGTAATGAGGTATTTTAAAAATATAGTTGGTAGGCAAGTGTGATTCTGATACTAGCATAATGTCTATCTTATTGTTACTTAGAAAAAGCTCTACCTCGTGTTTATGGTTTAAGATTCCATTTGCATTCCAAAGTGCAATCTTGTATAACTTAGTATTTATTGTTTTTGAGCAATTCATTGTTTATTTATTATGGCTGACATTATCGTCGATAATATATTATTTATCATAGCATTTTGTGTTTAATCATTTCTGTAAAAAGTCCTTTAATTTCTACCAGAAATGTATTTAGTATATATTTGTTAGATCATTACTTTTAGTATGTTCTTGTTCATAATTTCCTTCTTGGGCAACAAATTTATTAGATGGATTGTGTGCTTTTTGTTTAGCTTTCTCTGCATATGTGTTTTGGGGTTTGGGTGTAGGTTCTGTGGTATGCAATGCATCTGTAGATGGTTGAAATTCATCGTTATTGATGTGATATGTAGGTGTAAAATTCCTTTCTTTCACTGTTTTAATTGCTAACTTATTCCTTTTAGCTAATATTACTTGGTATACTTGACAGCCTTTATAGTTGGCTGTATGATTTTCTTTACAAAGCGCACATGTGGCTGCAGTTTTATTGTCCTTATTGCACTTGTATGTCTCATGATTTTCACCACATTTTACATATCTGAACTGACGTGAGCAATATGTTTTCGTATGCCCATATAATTGGCACCTTGTGCATTGAACAATTGTATTTTTTGACTTGAGAGTTTCAAATACAACCTTGGCGTTCAGGAGGTGTTCAATAGCATAAATATCTTTATTATTATTATTACTATGTGGCTCTATATCAATAAAGAACAATGGCAGAGGGTGTTTTTCAATTCGGTGTTTTACATTAATAATATTTCTAACCTCATGACCTTTTTCAAGTAGAGCGGATTTAATATCATCTACAGGTACTTTTGGAGTATATTTCTTAGTACAACCTTAAAAGCACGCTCATGTTTTAATTGGTATGTATGATACATTGCATTTTCTTCCCTAAGCGCTTTAATTAATATCCTATATTGTGCAACACTGTTAGGTATTATTTTAACTAGACCATTTGCATTTAGCGTCTTATAAGTAAAAGAATTTTCTCCCAGTGCATTTATAATTTTACGTTTTAAAGTTAGGAAATCATCTACATTAGGTATGAATATAGGAGGTGGCTTTTCCGATTTCTGTACATGTATATTAGTGTCCATGTGTATATTATCATTTTGAAGCGTTTGTAAGGTTGAGTACCTATTGCTTGTATTTTATGGTCTGGTTCAGGCGAAAGAGGATTTGTTGGCCTTACTCTTTTTCCATTTTGATTTTTATAGCATACAATTTGCCATACAGGACATTCATCAGATTTTTTACTACTTTCTGTATTTATTAATAATTTAATCGGTGGAACATCCTTTGCAATGGATTCGGGCATTTTAGATGAAGTGTTATTATTAGTAGTAATAAATGGAAAGAAATCACCCGATTGTGTGTTGGATGAATTAGGTTCACGTCCATCATTTTCCATATTTACGTTCATTATGTTGTCGACGCCATCGGTGGTGTTCGTAGTGTCAGTAGTCTAATTGCGTTTTCTAATCTAAAAAATAACGTAAATTTTTTACTTAATGTTTTAATGAATAATGTAAATAATTAACAAGAAATATCTGAATAAATTAAAAACAAAAAATTATTTACTTATAAAAACTGATCATACTTAATTATGGAGAGAAAAATTTTCAGTGACTCTCATAGGAACAGCTTTATAGCAACCACAAAAATTCACATGTGACACAAAAAAAAATTCCTGTTGCTGTCTGAAAAATAAATTATGTTACTTATTTCTCATAAAATTAAATTAACTTTGATTAATTATAACGGATGTCATAAACCGTGATTAATTGTAATTCATTATAATTCATCTTGATTAATTATAATAAATCATGATTAGCTATATTTAATGTTAATTTTATAGGCACAAAAAAATTTTATTAGAAACTGACGGAGATGAAAATCCTGATATAGGTAACATATATAAAAAGGAAAAGCACTACTAAAAACAGAGCATATAAAATTTCTAAAACAGGCAACAGATCAAACTCCCCCTCCAGAACACTGCAGAATATTTCATTAATAATTTTCCTCATTCTTTTAACTAATATTAAAATCAGTGTTTAGAGAAAAAAAATGGACCAAAAATTACTTCAAGAATGTGGTAATGAATCAAATTATTGGTAATATTGACAGATCGCTTACACCTCGCTAAGGCCATTTAGATCAAATAATTGCATACATGTCATAAGCTCATTATATAGTTACAATTAATTTCACAACACACGATAGTGAAATTTATAAGATAAACAAGGACGAGTACACGGTTATGAAAATAATTGTAAAGAAATATTTTTGCATTACGATAAATAATCAACTTGTCTTGTTTTCTTTTGGTCTAGTTTATTATTCTTGATTGCCATATAGAAAATTTCTTGAAATATAGCTCTAAAAAGTTATCGCACCTTATAATAAAAAATGGTTTTTTAGCTTTTTTTTCATATGAAAAATCGAAAACGTCAATGAAATAAATAAGTTATAAACAAACAAATTTTAACACAATCACTCAAAGTTTTTAATCGCGAAGCTTTTATTAAAAACTTTTGGTGATTGTGTTAAAATTTGTTTGTATATAATTAATTAATAAAATCACTGCTCTCCAATATATTCAACATTCAATAGAAATAAATAAGAATAAAGTAATATTGTAACATACGGTCGATTCACTGCTCTAATAAATGTGTGTCGTTTCGATCGATCATATAACAAGTTTTGAATCAGTGTTTTTTGTATATCCTACCTTATTTCATTACATTTCTTCCAATTTACCAAGCTGTATTTCCTATAACAATTCAGATGCGTAACATGGACTTTAAATCACTGTTTTTGTATAACGTAAAGTAGGAAAAATATATCAGAAAAAACTCATTTCTACTATGCTTTAGTTCACTGCGATTTGATCGTTTCAACAAATGCGTTTTTATATTCCGTTGGGGATATTATTAATTTACTGTGTAATTAATTTAATGATGATTCTTAATTAAAAATAACGCGCATTATAGCACATTGTACACTTTTATTACAATTATTAAACAAATATTTATTGGCTTCTCACCCATATGTTTTACATTATCATGTAGATATATAACATCATTCAGTATATAATCAAAGAATAATTTAACATTTTGCTTTCCTAAATTTGATATTATTGTTTTAAACATTTCAGGTGCACACTTTAATCCAGAATATAACTACTTAAAACGGTAAATTCTATTAATGTGGTAAAAGTTGTTATAAAAAGTTATTTGTGGTGATCCTGGTGTTAATTCAATTTCATGATATGCAGAACGGAGGTCTCTTTTGCTGAAAAATTGAAAACCTCTTGTTTCTTGGATAATTTTATCTAATATTGGTATTGAAAAATTCTCACGCAGTACCGCATTATTTGCCCTTCGCATATCAACACGTATTCAATTATACCAGCCTGTTTCAGCATATAAAATAATGCACTGAGGCGGTTAATCACCACAGAGGTATTTCAACATTCAGCATTAGGTCTACTCGTACAAGACAGTATGCCACTCGGTGTACGAGAATTATATAGGATGCAATTACTTACGTTTGTGGTGGCAAATGATAAAAAAATGAAGCATCATTTTTAAACAAAGTAAGACGAAGACAGGACTATTAACACTAGTATTGTACGCTGGATCAGTAGGATACACGATAATTCAAAGATTTCGGTTGGATACCATACCATCCATTCGTCTACTCTCCCATCTCTCAATTGTATTTCCTATTGAAAACTAGGAAGAGTTTTAACAGTTGCAAGAAAGGGTATTTCACGCCAAATTAATGATAAAACTAGTTTGCAAATAAACCTTTCCAATTTAAAAAAAAAAAAAAAAAAAAAACACTATAAATGCTAATTCACGAATAGACCTTGGAAATTTAAAAAAAATATATAAATAAGTTTAAAATAAATAAAACGGTGGTCGGTTCAAATAACAAATAAACTTATAAAGTTTGTATATAAAAACCTAAAGGTGTACATGAGAACTTATTTTCTAAAACCATGGCGCCGAAAAAAAAACACCACCTTATTAAAAAAATTTCGCTCGTAGTAAATATCTTCAAAAGCAAATGGGGTTAATTATACGTTATTTTAAAAATTAAGCATCATTTTACTAATAATAATTCTATTTTAACCGCAGAATTTACAATGCGACCATGGGTTATATGGGTCCTAAAAATTGTATGATCGATAAGATTAGAAAAAAAAAATAAGTCCGAATTCTGATGAACTGGGAGAGTGCTTTTAGTGAAATTTTAACATGGAAATATGGTGAAAAATTCTATATAAGCACATATAACAATCATCTTTCAACAATAAAAATTGACTACGAGCACACGGTTATTAAAACAAATTACGAACCAAAATTGCTGAATTTAAATTATTTATTTTTCGTATAATCGTCGAAAATAAGAAAGAAAATTGTAAAATTTATTAAGAGTACACTCGGATTAATAAAAACAGCGGAAAACATAAAATACCTCAGGACAATATTTTAATACGAGTTCGTTCGTAATTTTGACGTTTACATTAAGAAACGATTAAATGGAAAAATAAATTCTACTCACATCAGTCGTACTAGCACATAAAACTCAATAAACAAAAAAAAGTTAATCCGTTGTACAGAGCTCACATCAATAACCAGCAGATACCACTGAAGAACTAAGCTAAATATCTTGAATGCATTTTAATGCCAATTAAACGGCAACGTACAAATTCGAATTTTAGGCATTTCAAGATTTAGGTGCGGAAATAATCAGCAAATATTTAATTAATAACTTTCTTTGTTTTCGCTTATAATTAATTAGGTCCGTTTTAATAAGTTTTGATATAACACCGGCCTTTTTTTTTCAATAATTTTTTCTCATCTAAAACTGATCAATGATGCCATCCAATGTTCGTTCGGAAGTACGTCGATTGTTTGTTCGCGTTCATGCCGGTTTCTCTACTAGGCAACCGATAAGAAGATAATAACGGTGAGATCGTTTTATTTTATTTTATCGTATAATTACAACGAAACCGTCTTAATCGCTTAGTAATAAGTAATAACAATTATCGATATCGATATTTATTCACGTTAATTTAATTCTATTCAACTGTCGGCTATATATATAGCCGCAACTCACATCTGTATTCCGACACGTGTGTATATACACACTATGTCGACTAAACTAAAAAAGATACCAAATCCGATATTAATAAATCTTCAAACCACAAAATGACTAATAAATCTCCAACAGGCAAACCAGTTTCCGTTAATCCGGCTAAGCAGCTCATCAATGAACCAACTACAAACATATATGTTCATCCTACACATGCCAATGTAACTACGGATTCAGGCACAATGTTAAATCAAATAGATCATCAAACACCTCCTATCTCTTACGCAACAGCTGTAAACAAAGAACCAGTGCTGGAAAAAACACACGCAATAGTAATCCCTACGATAGACGGTGTCAGACAACCAGAATATGTAGAAAAAGTCGCGGAATTTGTCAACCCTCAACATATCAAAGCAGCCTATCGCATGTCAAATCAAAGATTCTGTATCTTTTTTACGTCGAAGCAAATAGTAGACAACATTATTCACCAAAACCGAGTTATTACAATTAGTAATCAAACACTTAACATCCGCCGCCTAATCAATCCAGCTAAGCGCATCATCATCTCACATGTTTGCCCTAGTATCCCAACCTCAGTAATTGAAGACGAACTAAAGAAACACAACATACCGCTGTCGTCACCTATCACTACCTTGCGAGCAGGCTTCGCACCATCGGCGCTAGCACATATTCTAACAAACAAGAAACAGTTTTATGTCGCGCCAGATTCAACCACTATTATACCTGATACTTTAGTAATCACACATGACAACACCACATACCGGATCTTTTTAGCTGAAGAAGGCTCGATATGCTACCGATGTAAACTCAGAGGTTATATAGCAGCCCAGTGTTCAGATTTATTAACGGCAAATAAGTCTCCTCCAGTTACAGATAATGCTGATGTGCCTACGGTAATGGGTGAATCCAAAGAGGAAGAACTGATGGACTCCCAGATCATCGACAATGGTAAATGTACAGTTCCTGCAATTCCAGCTTTCAAAAGAGCGATTTCTTCTTCCACTTCCGCTTCATCCACTGAAGCGACATGTGGTTCAAATGTTGAAAAACATCCACCTAAAACAAAGAAGCTGAAATCAACGGAATTTAAAACCGATCAGCTTTTAGATACGATTAAAGCAGCAAAACAGGAAATGGAACAAAACCCAGACAGGTACGAAGTCACACCAGACCAGTTTGAAGACATAATGTTTGCAATTCTTACAGAAACGAATTACATCGAAGCGGTGAAGCAAATGAACTTTGACCCAATACAGCTTACCAACTCGCTGCCAATCCTGAAAAAGTTTATTGTTGGACAAGGCGTAAAGAACAAATTAACCGGACTGATCAATGCACTTTGTGGCAGTACCACTGATTCTGAAACTGAACTAACGAAGAATGAATAAAATCCTGCAATGGAATATAAATGGTGCATTTTCGCACCTGGCCGAATTAAAATTATTGATAGCACAATACCAACCTCCAGTGATTTGTATTCAGGAATCACATTTGAAGACTAACCAACTGTTCACAATCCATAACTACAGTTTATTTAGGTTCGATGATACCTCACATTTGATTGCAGCTGGAGGGGTATTAACATTAGTCCACAACTCGATCCCCCAAGCAGTGCCTTTATCAATTACATCCGACTTACAAGTAGTTGCAGTCTCAATATTAATCCCAATAATCCACCGTAAACCAATCTCAGTATGCAACATTTATATTCCACCCAACTATCAAACATCAAAGCATGATTTTAATAATATCATAAAACACTTGGTGACTTTAATGCACATAGCCATACATGGGGGTCCAGACGTCAAAATTCTAGAGGAAATCAAATCGATCACTTACTTATCAATACCACAGTATCGCTTTAAAACAAACGAGATCAACCAACTTACTGTGATCCAAAAACAGGGCAATTTTCCTCTATCGACCTCACATTTGTTTCCACTGATCTGATAAATGAATTGGAATGGCAGACACACATGGACTTATGCGATAGTGACCATTACCCCATCTCTCTCTCGTATAAGTTATCTAACTTTCACCCTTCACAGAGCCAGAAATGGAAAATAAAAGAAGATAACTGGCCCTATTTCAACAACAGCACAATAATTGATTCCTATCACATGGATAATCTGGAAAAGGATGTCGAATTCCTAACTAGTATAATCATACAAGCTGGACTGTTGACAATACCCGTGTCCTCAGCTAATCCCCGCTCAAGAAAACGAGTACCCTGGTGGAACAACAAGATTGCAAAGGCAATCTGCGGAAAAAAGCATTAAGGATGTCAAAAAAACACAATTCATTGGTAAATCTTATTGAGTGTAGTAAACGTCGGGCGTACCACAAAGAATGCTGGCAATCAATCAATATGAACCGATTCCAGCAGTGTGGAAGAAAATACAGCTGATCAATGGGAAAAATTGTCAATCAAGTATCTCTGCATTATACAAGAACGGTTCTCTTATTACAAATACCGCCGAGATGGCCGATCTGTTGGCTTCCCACTTTTCTGCTGTATCATCTAATTCCAGTTATAATAAAGAATTTTTACAACAGAAGCTACACCAATCAGTTTTGATACTTGCAATGATGAAAACTACAATCGTCCAATATTGTTAGACGAGCTCGAATACTGTATTCAATACCACATCCGTGACTCCTCACCAGGACCAGACAACATCCACCCTATTATGTTGAAACATCTTCATGCATTAGCCAAGTTATATTTGTTGCACATCTTTAATAGATGTGGAATGAGGGAACTTTCCCGGCAAAATGGAAAGTAGCCATAGTAATCCCTATACTAAAAAAAGGGAAAAAATAAAACAGAAACAACTAGCTACCGCCCTATTGCATTAACAAGTGTACTTGGCAAATTATTGGAAAAAATTATTCAAAAGAGGCTAATCTGGACCTTAGAAATGAATAATATGTTCACTCCAAAGCAATATGGTTTCCGAAAACATCGATCAGCAATACAAGCTATCATTGATCTCCAACTCAAGATCCAGAAGGCATTCCATGATCGCAATCATCCTGTCTTTTTTGACATGCAAAAGGCATATGATACAGTATAGAAATATCAGGCGCTTACTAGCCTACATAAAGCAGTAATCCATGGCTGCATGGCCAATTTAATTCAAAGTTTTTTAATTGGCAAACAAATCAAGGTACGCTTAGGCAACACCTATTCGAAATTGTTTCATATGGAGAGTGGTGTACCACAAGGATGCGTCCTTAGTGTAACACTTTTCCTTCTAGTTATTAACGATATAATGCAGGCAATCCGACCACCGGTACAATTCAGCCTTTTTGAAGATGATTTAACGATAATGTTCCAATCATCTTCGCCAACCAGAGCTGGTAAAATCATACAACGTTGCATCAATGAAATAGTCGAATGGGCATCTGCACGTGGATTCAATTTTTCAGCAGAAAAAACAACCTACGTTGACTTCCACCGAAACACCAAGTGTAGTCAACGACCTAAAATCTTCCTGAATAGTTTAGAATTATGTTTCCAGGATACAGTGCGCTACCTCGGAGTAACTTTTGACAGCAAACTGGTATGGAACGCGCACATTAAAAACCTCAAGAAATCAGCTATAAAAAGGTCTAAACATATTGAAGAAAATTAATAATAGACGTAACGGAGGCGATCGAAAAATGTTATTACTGTTATATAAAGCATTAATTCGTTCTAGATTAGAGTACGGTTGTCTAGCATTCGCCTCTGCGGCCCAGGGGTTACTGAGGTCCATGGATACCATTTAACATTCAGCCGTCCGAATAGTCACTGCAGCTTTTCATACTAGCCCGCTAGTCTTAATAGTGAATCGGGATTACTTCCTTTATGTTACCGAAGGCAAATCCTGACAGGTAACTTCCTCACCTCCACACTTATCTCTCCAAACCTACCGTTCAATGATCTTTTGTACAATATTCCAAGCTACAATGAAATATCCATAAACATCCCTAAATATGCAATTAGCATCAAAAATAAATTCTTATCATTGTTTCCTCAATTTAACAAATTCATTCTTAATCCCCCTCTTCTTCCAATATATACTGACCCACCACCCTGGCTTTTGCAACCACTCCATATAAACTTGAAACTTACCCACCTTTTCAAGATTTTATGCCACCTCATATACTTCAAAACTATATTGCTCTTGAAATCTCCAAATATAAGGACGCTGTGTGCTGTTTTACTGATGGCTCTAAATCGGGTAGGCGTGTGGGGTCTGCCTTCTCGGTAGCCCCTGTCATTCATCGCTTTCGACTTCCTAAGTCCTGCTCCATTTTTTCAGCTGAATCCTTTGCTATATTCAAGTGTCTAGAGTTCCTGTCCATGACGCAGTCTTCTTCTAAATTCCTTATTCTTTCTGATTCACTCAATGTTTTAAAGTCTCTCCACAACCTATATACGGATAATGCACTTCTACAACGCATTCTGCTTGTCCATGACTTCCTTACTAGATCTCAAGTTTCCATAGCTTTCATTTGGATTCCCAGCCACATCGGTATTCCTGGAAATGAGGCTATTGACCGAGCTGCCAGAGAGGCGTCTTTGCTTCCACACATTTCCGCTCGCCTCTCTCTCTCTATAGTGACGTTAAAGCTTTCCTGAAATCTCTCGTAATTAAATCTTGGTGTCGTGCATGGAAGTCTAATGAACAAAACCACCTCCTTTTAATCAAACCTAATCCACTATCCCAACTGCCATTTCCTTTCCAAACAAGAAAGAAAAATGTTATCCTTTCAAGACTCCGTATATCCCACTCAAACTTTACCCATTCCTATCTTCTTCATGCACAGACCCGCCACTCTGTCCCTTTTGCCAAATGTCTCAACTGTTCACACCCCACATACTAACATCCTGTCATGCTCTCACAACATTAAGAATCCAGCACAGCCTTCCTCCTTCTTTACCTCAACATTTATCTGCATCTACTGACCATATTCATAATGTGTTCCTGTTCCTGGATTCACTGAGTCTCTTAAATCAGATCTAGACCCATAGTAAGCCTGTGGGCGCATATGGCCCGTTAGTGCAGCCGGCGCCCGTATAAAAATAATAATTATAATGATAATAATAAATGATGCCATCCAATAGATTTTTTTTTACTTATGTATTGTCATGAAATTTCGGATACTCATCTGGCTGACTCGGTGACTAGACCAAATCAGTATTTTTTTTTCGTTTTAATCTCCTCTGGATTACTGATTGTTCCAGTAAGTTCGCTGCGAGAGAATTGTCATGTACTTCTAGTCTCGACATATATTTCCTGGCTGATTGTTGTATTTCTTCAGTCATATATTTGATTCCGAGATCCTTATGTAGTGTCTGGATATATATATACCGTAGAGTCCATCAACGAAAACTAATTTATTTTCGAAGCGCTGAATATTATTCGGATTACTTTTGGACGCACATCCCCAAAGTTCCGCTGCATACATCCATATTGCTTTAACAGCATTGGATAAAGTCATATTTTGTTACCAAATTTTAGTTGCGAGTGTGGTCCGAGATTTAGCTCCACTATTTTCGCTTTGCATGTAATATTTACATCTAAGTTTACTCCATTATATCTGATGGATTTGTCTTGCTGTACTCTTTTGCCATTTACAGATAAGTGATAATTATGACGCATTATTTTTCGCTTTGTAAAAATGATGTGATTACTTTTGTTTTCGTTCATAACTATTTTTCAGTTATGCGACCATTCGGTAATATTATTCAGCTCAGTTTGTAGACTTTTTGTTGTCCTTTCTGGACTGCCATGTGTTGTCATGAGAGACAATTATTAGCAAAAGTTGCCAATAATGTATCTTCAGTTTGTGGAATATCATATGTAAACAGCAGGTATAGGAGAGGACCAAATACACTTCCCTGAGGGACATCTGCTTCAATTTTGTAGATGGATGATTCATTTCCATTAACCACAACTCGAAAGTATCTATATTTTAAGTAAGATTTAACTATATTTTAGTACTGACTTGATGATATCATGTTGTACAATGCTACCGGATTCCAGACTTTGTCAAAAGCTTGCTGTACATCGAGGAAGACAGCAGAAGTGACTCTTTTCTTCAATTGTATTGACTAAACGATAAACTGCTGTACCGTTGAATGTCTAGTTCTGAAGCCAAATTGATGATCTGGAATAAATTGCTTCTCACCAATGAATTTTTAGATTCTATTTTTTAGAAGCTTTTCAAACACATTGGTCAGGATCGGGAGGAATGATATTGGACGATAGGAAAAGACATTTTGAGTAGGTTTACCTGGTTTTAGTATCAGTATAAAAATTTACGAATTTCCATAATATCATTTTACCCCAATGAAGTATTCCATATACTAAAACTGAGCAAGGTACATTCGCCTTAAGTGTACAGGAGAAAAGTACTGCTTACAAAAATATAGTAGGTACTTTAGGCTTCTCAATTTTTTTTAGATAAATATAACGAATGAGCACTCAAATTCAGCTTACTATCCAACTGAATCCCTAACTATTTAATATAACTAATTTGTTGCCTTTTCCTAGCGATATTTGCTTATCTCTTCACGACGTTGAATCTTAATTAGTATAAATAAATAAATAAATAAATAATAAGTGTATTTAGCACACAATATAAATTACAAAATCAATGTCAAAACAATATTACCGAACAAATTCTTACTACGTATACAAAATGAAAAACAAAAAGAAATAATAAATACAGTAATAATAGCGCGGAACTAGATTACAGGAAAACCACCACCAAAACCTGTATACAATTTGAGGACCACTCTATGAAAAATTTTAAGGCAGTAATAATGAATATAAACAAAATAATATGTCTGCTCAGCAATTTATACATATTACATTAATAAAGTACATAAAATTAAATATATAAATTACATACGATTAAAAAGCAGCTGATGCATTATAATAGCATGTGTTTTATTCTTTTATGTCTATATCTTTTATATTTTAACTGAAGACTAGTACGCGTATAGTCCCCTATATTGTTTATTATTGAGTATTGGCTGCGTCTACAATCGTCAAAAAATTTTTTTGTATGCTGCCTAATGATATCACCCACAACCGGCAAGTCTAATATACGATGCATGCGATCTGTTCTTGCATCTGTTCTTGCATAGATAGGAAGTTTAAGAATTATCCTGCAACAATTATTCCGAAGACGTTGTAATCTGGACACATTTGAACGGCTTGTATACGACCATATTGGGCATGCATATAGCATAATTGGCCTTAATATAGTTTTATAGATAATTAGTTTATTAACAGGACTAATTTGGCATCGTCTATTAAAGATTGGGTATAGACTAAAAAGAGCTTTATGTGTTTTGTTATCAACATGTTTGGTGAATGTGAGACCTTTATCTAGGATTACTCCTAAATATTTAACATGCGTTTTTCAATCTAATCTAGTGTTATTTACAATTACAGGATCCTGTGAAGGCGGCCGTCTTTTGGTAAACAGAATCACTTGAGTTTTATCAGCATTTATGTTAATTTTCCATTTACTAAAATATTTATTTAGCTTAGCGAAACCATCACTTAACCGTTTTTGTATTGTATCAGTTCGAAACGAAGAGCAATAAATTGCTGTATCATCTGCATATAGAGTCATCTCTAAATTCGTGATTTTTGGAATGTCATTGATAAAAAGGAGAAACAAGAAGGGTCCTAGTATACTTCCCTGAGGTACTCCAGCTAGAACAGACCTTACATCGGAATTTACATTATTCACTTTTACAACAGAAAGTCTGTCACTCAAATAATTTCTAATAAGGTGGATTAGATACGCAAGAAATTTAATTTGAATAATTTTGTAAATTAAACCAAGATGCCATGTAGTATCAAATGCTTTTTCTATATCAAGAAGTAGCAAACCTGTGTGCTTATTTTGATTAAAACCGTCAGTGATGAAGTCAGTAATTCGCGCTAGTTGTATGACAGTTGATAAATTTTTTCTGAACCCGAGTTGTTGTTCTACTATCACATTATTATCATATGTAAACTTTTTAATTCTACACAATATAATTTTTCAGTAATTTTACCTAGGTTACTGAGTAACGATACAGGACGTAAATTTTTTGGATCCGATATGTTCTTTCCAATCTTAGGTATAGGTATTATTTTCGCTATTTTCCAGCAGTTGGGAAAGTGTGACAACGTGAATATTGAATTCATTATAATAGTTAGCTTAACAAAACCTTTAAGCGGTAAATTCTTAATCAATATTATGGAGATATTATCTAAACCCATTGGTTTGTTACTTTTAAGGTTTTTTATAACATGATGCACTTCCTCCACGGTAGTTAGATCTTCAGCTAATACTCTATAAGGTAACATAAAGTACTTTTTGACGATAGATGTGATTTTATTTTGGTGGTAGTTCGATGCCACAATTTTGATTATGGATGTCATAATAAATGTTAGCTAGCAGATTACTTTTATCTTTGTCCGAACATGCAGTGTTACTATTATGCGTGAGTGGTGGTAAGTGTGTGAGGATTCTTGAAATGCGCCGCCATCTTCCACAGACTTTTATCTTTTACAGCCAGATTACAAAGTTTGAAATTCCAACTAGTGTTTTTATCTTCATTTAATTTATTTTTCACTTGACAGGTTAAATAATGTAACAATAATCTTATCATATACTTCGTTTTAGTAACATTAATAACCAACCGATTCCAATGCAACCATTCATAAATTTTATCTACATCGTTTTGTATTAAGTTTTGAAGTATGTTAGGATATCACGAATCTGGAGCAAGTACCATATCTTCAGCAAAATTAAATATTCTCCCAGTGACGTATAAATTACACAAATCGTTAATATATATTAAGAAAAGGTAAGGCCCTAAAACACTACCCTGCGGTAATCCCAAGGTCTGTACTTCACACTCACTATACACATTATTTATTTCGACTGCATACTTTCTATTTTCCAAAAAGTCCTAAACCAACTGAGTATAAATCCTCCAAATCCACAATTGTACAATTTTCTCATAATTATTTTATGGCCAATTATGTCAAAAGCTTTACGTAAGTCGAAATATACTAAGATAACAGATCTACCTTCTTCAAGACATTCAGCAATATAGGATATATGTTCAAATAACGCATCATCTGTACTTTTGCCGGGGACGAATCTGTACTGATTAACGGTAAAAAATTTATATTTCGTAAGTAATTTATCAGTAGCTGTTTCAAATATTTTTTAGAGAGTCGACAGTATATCGGTTTATAATTTTCTACATCAGCTTTGTCCCCACATTTATAGACAGTTGTAATAATTCCTAATTTTAGTATTTCAAGAAATTTCCCATCCGTAACAGAATGATTAAAAAGATAAGTTAAAGTTCTAAGAAAAAATTAATAAGCCAATTTAAAAATTTTATCATTCCCTAAGGATTTATTAGATAAGGACAATATCTATTCATTAATATCGTCTATTACAAAATTCAAAAATACGAAAGAATTAGTAGTTAAATGCTCATTTTCAATTACGAAGTTATCTTCACTAGACTGTAGTACAATGTCATTAACAGCGATCCGAAAATGGCCATCAATATATTTAGAAACTAATTTCTCATTTCCATCAACCGAAACTAATTCATTATTAATCTGAAGCTCTTTAATTGCAAACGTTTTCTTCCCAATGGTCTGATTTACTATACTCCAATAATTCTTCTGATTACATTTATATTTGTTTAATAAATTTGTATAGTAATCATATTATTATTATTATTATTAAATTAAATTAACGTGCCATGTACAGCAGCCAAGGCTAGAGGCACGATAGGAAAAGAGGATTAGATTGAGGAATAGAGACGGGATAGATGGAGGAAGATAATTAGGATCGACAATGAAACATGATCACCTTTGAAGAGGAGATGGAGCGAAGGAAGAAAATTAATAACGCTCGAAGCACGGAGTATGAGGGACAATCTACTAGAATATGGGAAACGGAGAGGACAACATTACAACCGGGACACACAGGAGCCAAAATTCTATTAATGAGATATGGATGAGTAAGACGCGTATGTCCCAAGCGTAATCTGGTGATAACCACATCATCTCCACGGTTTGAAAGCGAAGTTATCCAAGGATCAACCTAATATTTGATTTGCCGCAACTTATTGGTTTGTGGCGTTAGCTGCCACTCCTTCTGCCATAATGAAAAAAGCCCATTTATGATGAACTTCTTAAGGTCACGCCCTGGAACTGGAACATTCGGAACCGGCAAGAACACAGCAGCTCCCCCTGGCCGCTTTATCAGCCAGTTCCTTCCCATGAATACCTGCATGAGCTGGGATCCACAGGAACGTCACCTTCTGACTCAGCCCTGCCAGTACTATTTTCGTCACTTTCTTGGCTATTGGGTGCTGATCATGTTTGAAAACGTCGCAGAGAGCGCGGAGTGCTGGAAGAGAGTCGGAACATATAGTCGATGGTTTATCAACATCGGAGCGCGTTAAAGATTCCATGGCAAGATACATCGCGTATAATTTAGCTGAAATGACGGAGAATGTCTGTGGTAGCGAATATTTGACAACTGAGCAGCCGGCAAACCCATTAAATAGAGATGCGTCAGTGTAAAACATAGTAGATTTGCATGAACGTGACGTAATTTCTTTCTTGATTTCATGGATGGGCAGGTTTTCTCTCCACAGTTTGTGGATTTCGAGATCCAGCCGAACCAGGTTGTCTTTCCAAGGAGGTAACATGGAGGTGTTATGAACGATTAATTCGGGTTTTGGTAAGTTATTGCCTTTAAGATGTTGTCCAAGAGAGTCGGGTCTGATTGTTTTAATTTTAAAGAAGCTGGATTAGAATATAAGGACAGTGTAGGAATCTAGAAGCCGGAAGCTTTAGACTGTACTACAAAATTGGCTAGGAGAAACCAATGACGATAATCAGGTGGCCATTCTGATGAGTCGGATTTTAGGCTGTTGATCGGTGTTGTACGAAATGCTCCAGTCGCCAAGCGTAATGCAGAATTATGAATAACATTGATGGTTTTGAGGGTAGATGAGCAAGCTGAGGAATATATTGCGGCTCCATAATCTGTTCTTGATCGGATCAAAAACGATAAATTCGTAGTAAGGAGATTCGGTCGGCACCATAGACAGTATGTGATAATTTCTTCAGAATATTCATTTTTTTGTAGCAGGTTTTTTTGACGTAGTTTACATGTGGTTTCCACGTTAATTTAGAGTCTATAATCAATCCAAGATAGCGGACTGTCGATTTATTGGGAAGCATCTTATTCTGAAGAGAGATAGATATTTCACGCTGCATTTACGAACACGACAAAAGTGCATTACGACGGATTTGCTACTTGAAAAGGATAATCTGTTGTTTGAACACCAGGTGGTTAATCGATTTGTGCATTCTTGAAGGACGCATTCGCCAGCGGATCTGGTTCTACAGCTTACAAAGATCGTGAGATCGTCAGCGTATAATAAGCTTCGTACTGGGGAGTTGACCGCTTCAACCATATCATTAATCGCGATATTAAAGAGTAATGGGCTCAACACCGAGCCTTGAGGTGTGCCGTTCATTAAAGATCGTAAGGATGAGGACTTGTTTCCAATCCGAACGAGAAAACTACGTTTGATGAGAAAGTTTTGTATAAATGTAATGAGGTTTCCAGTGAATCCTTAGCGGTATAATTGTTCCATAATTGTATTAATCGGGATCTTGTCAAAAACTTTTGATAAGTCAAAAAATACAGCTAGTAGATGAAAATTATTTGTTAATGCGTTTGTTATGGCGTTTTTAATTGAAAAAAGCTGATGCAGTCTTGAGCGATTACGACGAAAGCCCATTGGGTTGGGTGAATTAGATTCCTAGATTCAAGTATCCAATTTAATCGATGGTATACGATATGTTCTAGCACTTTACATAGAACTGGCGTAAGTGATATAGGGCGGTAACTCTCTGCATTTGTAGGGTCTTTAGATGACTTCAATACTGGAATTATAACGGCTATTTTCCAAGACTTGGGAAATTCTTTTCCCATTAAAAATCTGAAGTAAAATATCTAATATCGATGGAGGTGCGTGTTTTAACATACCGTTGTGAAAGTTGTCGTGTCCCGGAGCTGTTTCTTTCGAGTATTTAATAGCAGTGATCAATTCTCTAAGGCTGATCGGCTTATTATATGACTGTGTACTCGAGTTTTCTGTAAGGAAATGTTGATACTAGATATAGGTTGATCCAGTGGAGCAACTTGAAGTATGCTGATAATGATCCGCAAAAGCTGAAACTATTTCCTCCAGTCTAAATATTTTGCACTGAACTTAGAGATGAATTCTTGCCATAATTTCCGCTTGGCTTGTTTAATTGTCCAATAAGGCTTTGCGTGAGCTTTCTTATATTCTAGATCAGGGGTCGGCAACCTGCGGCCCGTTGCAACTTTTTGTGCGGCCCGCCAAAGCACAATTATAATTTTGGGAAAAATCAACAAATTTAGCGCGTGAGCGTGACGAAATGTGGCCGGTGACAAAAATGTACTCTACAGAAGCATAGTGGGAAACCTACTTTACTACGAAAGTTTAATCCCCATTCCCCAGCGAATACGACGGCTCGTTTACCAAGTGTAGCATTCTTTTATTTCGCCAGCTTGCTACTACTAACATTAATTTTTATTCGATTACAACCACTATAAAGATACCGCGTGTTCTTCGTGTTCTTCGAGGCTTCAATCGAGCTCTCTACTAACATCGATTTTACATAGTACATTACCGGTTGACGTCTTTACTTGAGTGAACAATCCACCGCGTATGGCATCTAGTCGCTATTTAATTCCAACATTGGGACAGTTTATCGACGAAGTATTTTCCTGTTGTTTTCAACTTACAACGTTTTAAAAATTAGGACGTAAAAACATTATTTATAAATCAGTGTTCCTATTTCAATTATTTAAAAATAGTAATTTGTTTTATAATAATATTCGATCATTTTGAAATCGGTTTGCTCAAACCTGCAACAGAGCCACAAGCCGCCCCTGATAATACGTAATGAGAAATACATGTTGTTTTTAATTTATTGGTAAAATAATTCACTAAACGTGAAACGGGTGTTTTACTGCTATATATTTATTTTAACATATATATTATAAATTTCGAAATAATTCATATTTTATCGTAGGAAAAATGAATAAAATACCAAAGAAGAGAAAAATTAATGAAGAAAACCGCGAATTTAATAAAAAGTGGACTTTTGATTATTTCTTTATTAATAATTACAATAAAGCGCTATGCTTAATTTGCAAAGAATCTATAAGCGCATTCAAAAAATTTAATTTACGTCGCCACTACGACACGAAACACAAACGTATGATAAATTTGAATCTAAATTCAGACAAAATAAAATTGATTCTTTACAAAAATCATTAGAAGCACAACAAAACGTTTTTGAAAAATGTAAAGAACAAAGTTCATCATTAGTCAAAACGTCTTTACATATTTCGAAATTAATTGCTGAACATAACAAACCATTTACGGATGGAGAGTTCATTAAAAAATGTATTTTGGCTGCTGTTAACGAAATTTGTCCGGAAAAAATTAAAAAATTTGAAGATATTAGTTTGTCTGCGCATACAGTAGTTCGACGTATTGAAAATATATCAACTAATATGTTTAATAAATTAAAAGAAAATTCTTCGCAGTTTGAGTATTTTTCATTAGCACTTGATGAAAGTAACGATATAACTAGCACCGCTCAATTGTTGATTTTTATCCGTGGAATTGATAAACAATTTCGTGTAACAGAAGAACTTGCTGAATTAAAAAGCCTCCATGGGAATACAAGAGGTGAGGATATATTTTTGCAACTATTAGATGTTTTCAATATGTACAATCTCAAAATGGGAAAAATTAAAAAATGTGACAACTGACGGTGCAAAGAACATGACGGGTTACAATACTGGTTTGGTGGGCATGATTAATAAAAAATTGAAAGAATTAAATATTACGCAGCCTCCTCTATAACTTCATTGTATTATCCATCAATATGCACTTTGCGCAAAAGTTGTAAATTTGAAAAATGTTATGAATATTGTAGTAAAGTCCATCCATTATATTCGCAAAAACGGTATGAACCATCGAACATTCCGGAATTTCTTAAATGAAATTGACTCAGAATATGAATATATCATTTATTTTTCTGAAGTAAGATGGCTCAGCCGTGGGAAAGTTTTAAAAAGATTTTTCGAGTTGATAGACGAGATTGAAATGTTTTTCACAGAAAAAGGAAATAATATACCAGAATTATCGAATTTAAAATGGATAAGCGAGTTAGCTTTTCTAGTGGACATTACAACTTACCTCAATAAATTAAATACAACACTACAAGGCAAAGGAAAGTTAATCAACGAGCTAATTACAGAAATCAAAAGTTTCCAACTTAAAATAAAATTGTTTATTTCTCAACTTGGAAAGAATAATTATTGTCATTTCCCTACTTTGCAATCGTTATCGACCAAAAATTACAAACAGTGTCCTTCCAATATTTTTATTAAGTCACTAAAACTACTGGATGATAATTTTTGTCATCGGTTTCAAGATTTTTATGCAAAAGAAATGGACATATTAATATTTGAAAATCTTTTAAAATTTGATATTGTAAAAGCACCAGACAATTTACAACTAGAGTCAATTGATTTGCAATCTAACAATGTATATAAAAATAATTTTGATGAAAATAATTTAATTACATTTTATTCAAATCTACCAGAAAATAAGTTTCCGAATTTAAGAAATTTTGCAAAATGAATGATTTGTATTTTTTCAAGCACCTATTTATGCGAACAAACATTTTCAAGGATGAATTTCATAAAATCAAAATATAGAACGAGGTTGACGGATGAAAATTTACAAAACTTGTTAAGGATCTCAGTATCCCAAACAGAACCGGACTTAAATGAATTATCAAACAATATCCAAGAACAAAAAGTGCATTGAATTTGAATGAAAACTATTTTCCTAAATATTTTATATTTACATATTTATATATATGTAATTAGAATTGTACTTTTTCCCCTTTTAACAATCGTAAAATTTTTGTTCTCTGACATTATTGTTATCATAGCGTGTCGATAAAAAATAATTGTTTTCTATTTTTATTTTTAATAATATTTATACTCGTATATGAGATAAAAGCACTATTTAAGGTACATTTGAAAGTGTGGCCCGCATAAAAAATTTTATTTTGAAAATGGCCCGCCGTTCGAAAAAGGTTGCCGACCCCTGTTCTAGATGATTACTACTGGAAGGCAAACCTTTCAAATTTTTTAAAACTTTTCATCGTTGCCTGATAGCACTAGCGCATTCCTTTGTCCACCAAGGAACTAATTTACGATTTGTACTTTTGGGGGGGAGTAAAGTATTGAGCCTTTTTGACCAGTGTGGAAGTAAAAATATTGATGATGTTGTTTATATTCATTGACATATCGATTGAGAGGTTTCTACAATCAATGGCATATCTCTCCCAGTTTGTTTTCTTATAATTTCAATTGTTTGCTAGCTGTGGTGAGGTGATAATTAAATCAAGCGTTGACCAACTCTGATAAGCAAAGCTGTAGTGAGTTGGTTCACCAGTGTTCAGCAAACATAGGTTGAAATGATCTAATAAGTTTTCTATAAGGCGACCTTTACTATTTTTACGACTACTTCCGAGCAAAGGACTATGTGAATTGAAATCACCAGTTAGTATTACAGGAGAATTTAATAGAGATACAATTTTTAAGAAGTGAGATTCTTCAATAGGTTCATTTGGAGGCAAGTAGCAGGAACAAAGTGTGAAAGGTTGTTCCATATGGATGCGGATAGATAGAAGCTGAAGACTTGTGTTAAGAGAGATTTGTTGAAAGAAGATGTTGTCTCGAATTATTAGTAAAACTCCCCCATGTGCATATTGATCAGAAAGAGGAATGGATTTGATAATATTATAGGAGGGGATGACAGGATTTTGGTTATCTTTTAGTCGGGTTTTTTGTAGACAAACGATAGCTGGTTGATAGGTGGCAATAAGAAGTCTAAATTCTTCATACCGGGCATAAAAGCCACCGCAGTTCCAATTAAGAATTAGGGTATTCATTGATCTACTTGAGGCGAAAGAGCTTTGATTACTTTGGTGAACTGAATTTTAGAGCTTCTGGTGTTTAATAAAGGATAACAGCTCTTAAGGAGGGTAATTAGGCCTTCAATATCTGCTGTGAATTCTTTTACTATTCTTCCATGTTACTACTTTTCACTTTGCACATATCATACAATAGAGAAAGATTAGAAAATGAAACGACTGTGTTTTTATTAGATTCGAAGTATGGCACTAGAGGTTTCAAGGTTGCTTTTAATGAGAGATCAAAATCCTGGTCTGAGGATAACTCACCCTCGAAAATAACCATTGGTACAGAATTTGATGTCTTGTTGCCATTTTCCTTTTTTCGTCTTTTTTGTTTTTGAGCAGTTGTTTGGAGCTCGTTATTGTTCACAACAGAATTTTCCGAGGAACTCAGCGATGCCTTAGAGTGGGGCCGTTTATTTTGTTCAGGATCGATAGAAGTACACGAGATGCTACTCTCTTCTATTTTAAAAATAGTCGGAGATTCTTCCGATTCTAGGTCTCTATCGTTGCATGATGAAGGATTTATCTCACGAAGATCATAAGTTTGAGAGTCATGTTGATGTTGCTGTTGTTGTCGTTGAGTAGGATTTTCGATATTAACAAAATTTTAGACATCTTTGCAGTTATCTGCCTTGTGTCTAGAGGAGCTACACTTGAAACAAACAAGGTCATCGACTGACAGAAAGATCCTGAAACTTTTGCCTCCAGATTCTAGAGAAAAAGCCGATGGAATATTAATTTCGTCACAATTAGAGATGTAGACTTGGCGCCTCCAGCTTACAATATGCCCAAATTCGTCGTCCATGGGTTTTATACGAAGTAGCGAAATTTGGGACGATAATTTCATATTAAGTTTTGTCGTTAAGTATTTTTGGAGTACGTCATTCGTAATTGTCGGTGAAATATTATAAAGAATAATTTTTGTGGTTGGCGATTTTAGCATTCGGGCTTTGAGGAAATGCCCATCGATTTCGAATCCGCCGTGATTGGTTATGAATTTGTGTACTAAGGATTCGGTTGCGAGGAATACGATTATACAATTACCGCTAACCCGAGATGCGGCAATAATATTTTATGCTCCTTCAACTAGACCTTTAAGAACTGAGAGATAGTCTAGAGTTTTGAAATCTAAGATGTGATTAAATATTATCCTTTGTTCCTGGAGTTGGGAATGCGAAGTTTTGGATAGGCGTGATTTTTTTTGTTTTGTTACATTAGCATAGGACCCGGAATTAATATTTGACGACGATTTAATACCATTCGATGTTAATAAAACGATATTACCGGCGGATGCGGTGATATCGTTCGTAGTAGACGATGATGGAGTTGACGAGAGTGGAGGGTAGGTTGAACGAATAATATTATGGTACCGAAATTACGTTGTGTTTATTGATATAAAGATAAGATAATATCGATAGATGAACGTCAGGAAAGGAAAGAAAAGAATAGAAAAGAAACTCGTTTTAATAAAAATTAAAAGATTAAGTTTAACGCGAATACGACGCAGCGGTATACAATGTAATTTAATATTTCGCTCTCCTGATTGTATTTTGCACATCTTTTGACACTTTTTATACACATTACGTACCGCGATATCTGAAGGAAATTTTTTGGTTAATTTAAACGTGAAATATTTATTTAGGGTTAGTTTTATTACATCAGAAGTTATCCATACGCTTCTTTTCCGATAGTGCTTAATTTTTTCAGGTTTTTTACATTTGTTTATTAAGTCTGTAATTTTAGATACAAGCCAATCAAATTTTCCATCTAAAGACGCGGAGGACGCGAAAGAGGTGTATAAAAAGCGTACATTAAAATCCTTTAAATAATTTTGAAAAAGTATTCTGTCAAAATGAATAATATAATCATTATATTTAGATTTAATGCTTGGATTAAGATGTAGCACTTACACACCCATGACTACTGAAAGTTACCGATCGTGCATTCAGTAAAACTTAAACTTATTTGAAAGGTTTGCCCTTTTAAAAAAATATGGTCTAAACACGAACTATAATTTTCTACATCACTAAAGAATGTGGGCAATTTGACCACATCAATGAAACCACGCATGTACGTAAGATTTAAATAATCATTACATAAATTTACTTTGAGGAGATAGATGTTCACATCTCCATTAAATATAACTAAGTTATCTGTGTTATTTAAAACTTTTCCTAAATTAAGAAAAAAATCAGAAATTGTCAAATCACAGAAACGATATAAACCGATTAATGACAGATATTCATTATTCCCAGCTTGAACCCGAAATGTATTATATTTGGAATTTTTATTTTGAACTATCATACCATTCTTTGGGTTAAACAACAACCCCACCAGAACGCTGCGAATGTCTACATTGTCCATACAAAACGTATCCCAGTATTTGATAACGATTCATTTCATGCGTGTACACTTACGTTTCAGTTCAAATTATTATATCATAGCTTACATTACGATCCTCAAGAAATACTAGAAATTCATCGAAGTTCTTGCGTAAACTTTGAATGTTTAAAGTTAATGTTTTAAGTAAGCTCGACGCCATTTAAGAAAAAAAATGAAATATAAATAAATGAATAATAATAATAAATTGCACTGTACAGACTACGGTCTTGCAAGTGGAATGTAGACTTCAACCATAACTATTGTGGAAATCAGAAAACGATAACATACCATACTACACAGATCCATACACACACATTACATTTCCAGAAGTACAAGATGAAACATTTATCACAACCATAATCGAGCGCCATTTATTCTCAAACAACACACAGACCGCACTCAACAACCAACTTGCAAAATATGACAGATACAAAACGTATCTCCAGAAATCATCCGTCTTTAATGATAGTAATACGAACTGGTGAATATCAGGCAATCCAGTTTACTGCCTTTATCCACGAATTAGCGATTCAATCAATTCCACCCCAGTAACATGAATTATCAGTTTTTCGCGCAAAAACTTTACAATCTCTGGTCCATACGTACTTGAACTCGCGAGCTCGCAAGACTCGGGCTCGTTTATAAATATCCACAGTCACCGGAGCAAGATGTTCGTTTATATATAATGGTCTATCACTGCTGTTTCTAATATTTTTTTCTTTAAATTTTACTTGCCGTTTTTTGCGTAATAAATCGTTTTTTATTACTCTACGGAAGAACTTTACGATAATATTCGCCGGCCGTTGATTATTCAACGAAGGCAGATGATGGCAGACGTCTATGTCGCTTTCGGATATACGACACTCCATATGTTCACCAATTTCCTTTACAATATCCGTTATATTTTCATCCTTCAACGACCAATCTCCCTGCTTCCAGTTCTTTCTAAAGTATATGAAAAGCTAATACTAAAAAGAATAAAACTTTTCTTAGAAAGTAAAAACCTAATACCGGAACACCAACTTGGTTTTAGAGTTGGTTATGGAACTGTAGAACAAGTCCACCGTATAGTCAGCATTATTGAAGAATCCTTGAAGTCTAAGAAAATATGTGACGCAGTTTTCCTCGATGTTAAACAGGCGTTTGATAGAGTGTGGCATGGAGGATTGCTTTATAAAATCCGGTGCACCTGCCATATCAGTTTTTTGAATTATTTAAATCGTACCTTGTCAAATGATATTTTGTTTTAAAATATGAAGATGAAGAATCTCGATTGCATCCGATAAATGCCGGTGTACCGCAAGGTAGTATATTGGGTGCGATGCTTTACCTAATTTATACAGCAGATATAACTGTACCAAATAACACAGAAATCGCTACTTTCGCGGATCATACAGCTATTATTTACTTGTCTTTAGAAAATGCTGAAATTAATTTACAATCAGCAGTTAATACACTTTCAATATGGTTCAAGCGCAGGCGTATAGAAATCAATGAGAAAAAATCAACCCGTGTAATATTTAAAAATAAAAAAGTTTCTAATATCAAAAATATTAATATCAACAATGTGATAATTCGGGTTCAAAAATCCTAGGAGTCCATTCGGACAGACAACTAACCTGAAAAAGCCACATAATAGCAAAACGTAATGAATTAAATATAAAGTTTAGGAACATGCTTTGGCTTATCGGATATTATTGTATAATCAAATTCTAAAGCTTATATGGACTTATGGAAGTCAACTTTGGGGCTATGATAAGCAGAGTGCCTTCATGGGTGTACCAAGCCTCTTATCTAATATACAATCTTTATGTACAAACAGAAGCCATAATAAGGCTTGATGGCGCCGTATCTGAAAAAATTTCATCCACAAAAAGTCGTAAGGCAAAGATGTATATTGTCTCCCATACTTTTCAATATATATACTGAATACATAATGAGGAGCGCCTTAGAAGGCTATAAACGAGGAGTGAAAATAGGCGGATATCGAGTATCTAATTTGCGATACGCCGATGATATTACACTCATTGCTGCAAGCAAGAAAAGAATTGATAGATTTACTGAACAGAGTAGAAATGGAAAGTAGAAAACTGGGACTTTTAATTAATAAAAAGAATACAAAAATTATGGTAATAGATAAAAATAACAATCCCCAGAATCTGAACACTAAAAAGAGTATAGAAATAAATTCATATACATATATTGGATCATTAATAAACAGTCATTGCGGAAGTGGAGAGAATATTAAACGCAAAGTGATGTTAGCAAATCTGCAATGACGAGACTAAGTAAAATTTGGAAACATCATTCCATTACTCGCTCAACAAAAATAATGCTAATGAATACTTTAGTATTTGCAATATTTACATATGGAGCAGAAACTTGGACATTACATAAGCAAGATAAACGAAAAATTGATGCCTTTGAGATGTGGACGCATAATGCTTAAAATTCCATAGACAACAAAGAAGAGAAATACCTCAATTCTAGAAGATCTAAACGTGGACCACCGCCTTTATACTTCATTTAGGGACATATCATGCAAAAAACCGAGAACTGCCTAGTAAAACGCATAGTAATTGGACAGATAGAAGGAAAAGGGAGTAAAGGAAGACCTCCGACTCGATGGATAGATACTGTCACGACGCTTACTGGATTAACAAGAGTTCAAGCTATATGGGAAAGCCGAAATATGGTCAGGTGGAGAAAAATTATATCAGATGCATTAAAATATAGGTCACGTTACTCAGTCACTGAGTTATCGATTATGATGATGATCATATATATATATATATATATATATATTCTAGAAGTTACCACGCTTCGCCTGTGTAATTATTATTTTTTAATATAATATATCTGTCTCTTTCTTTTAACTATCCCGTCGGTTATTTCGGGCACACCCCTAACTCAAAATAAAGTGATTTGTATTGCAGGTGTTGGTAGAAAAGGTACATTTGAACCGGAAAACGTGTTAAATTTTAAACGGTTTGGCAGGGATATCGCTGTATCCTACTTTTTAAAGTTTTAAATTATTGAATTATTGTAATTTCTGTCCAATTTGTGATGTCAATGTGAAACAAAACTTACAACGAATCCAATAATAGAGGCTATAAGCTTTGCGAATTTCATCATTATTGCTTTCACAGCTTTTCAGTTAAAGAGAAAGACAAAACATTTAAAAATAAATTTATTATTTATGTGTGATAAAAATAGCAATTTTTCGTTTAAATTTTGCAATATAGAAGTGAAATGTTGAAATATAATTTGAAATTTATTATTCACTCAGGTTCCTGCGGCGATTTTCAACATAGACAAATTATGAGAGTTCAGAACTAATAATATTTGAACCTTTTCTACATCAAGATTATGAATATCGTCTTCTAAATTAAAACCGAAAAGTATTACGCTAGTAGCGATATCAATTTATTTCGCGGAAAAGAAAAACAAATCATCACGTAACGTCATTAATAACGCGATAAAACTGAAATATTACGGTCTTGGTTTATGTGGCCTCTTTGGTTTAACAGGCGTCAGTGGCGGTGCTCCATGAATACCGATAATCGCAAATGAACTACCGATCAACGATACCTGTTTTTTTAAAAAAAAAAAAAAAAACGATTAATAAATATAAAAAAGTATAAATTTTTAACATAACTATTAATTTATATAATATTTCTTTATTATCATTTGTATACCTCTACTGTTTTAATTTAAATACGTAAATAAGAAAGTATTAATATATTCATACTAAATCATAGAGGAATGCTAACCGATGAAATGGAAGGCGAAGTAGAACGGAAAAGATCGAAAGACAGACCGAGGCTAACACTAACGGACGTCATACAACATGAAGTAGGAATGCCGACGTGTGTCCAACTCAAGGGGGGTAGATCTTGGGCGGTAGAATATAGTAGAGGGAAAATTTTTTTAGATTCGATTTGCACCTAAATATAAATACCCACGAATTTACACGCTAATGACACGACGCTACTCTGTACCGCTTACAAGCCACAAGTACTATCAATAACAGATGATCGCGTAATTGACAGCAATATTTCTTTCATTCGTCAAGACCATTTCTAAAAAGCAATTTTTACGTCAAGTAGCGTTCGTCTAGATCGGTCCGTTTAGATACTCTATCAAGACGTCATTAATCTTTCATAAACATGTGGAAATAGGCTCATTTAAAGATGGAAAAATCTGTTTTATCTCATTTTCGATCATAAATATTCCAATCTGCTTTAACATATTCTTGATGACCAGTTTTTTTTTTTTTACATTGTACCGGTAACAAGAACCATAAACAACGGTGATCACGATAAATTTGGCATATTAAACTGACGTCTCCAATGAGACATTAGATTGCAATAAAATAAAATAATTAATAAGTATGGATAATAATTAAGATATTATAACGTGAGGGTAATATGTGAGATAAATATTAATTAAAAAACGCCTTTTAGAAGTATTGAATTAATGTAATTAATATAGTAAAGAAATGTAACCCTCCAGATAATTGCGGTTACTAAGTAATCGGGAGAGAAACTCGGCACCACTTCCTTCTCAGTCACCTAGCTGGATTGCCTGTAAGTTCTAATGAGTGCATTCTGAAAATATTGGGATTATTGTTATGTTTGAGTTTATAAAAGAATTTCTCCTACTGGCTAATGTAAACATCCTGGACAAAGGAAATATTAAAATCATTATGCAGGGATAGATTAGAAACGTAGAATAACGCGGACGTGATTATACGAAGTATCTTTGACTGCTGCTGCTGCACTCTGTTCAAATTACTTGCGCTAGTTGATCCATATAATTCAATACCATAACGTCAAATCGGCGCAATCATTGTGAGATAAATGCGTCTTTTAGTTTAAAATTCAAGGTTGACTGACGACCCAGCACTGGATATAGTAGCCCAACGTGTGCAATAATGGTCTTTCTAATTTGCGCCACGTGAAAGCGCCATATGAGTCTTCGATCCAAGTACAATCCAAGATTCAACTTGTGGGATAATATCATTATTAATTGTTATAGGTATATGTTCAACCGATCTATTAGTAAACATAATATGTTGACACTTATGTGGATTAGACTGTACTCACCAATATTGAGCCCATTAAACAATTTGATTCAGGTGATTCCGAACAGCAAAGTTTGAATACTTGACATACTAATTCGACGCGAGGATGGCTATATCATCCGCGAATGTGGCTAGAATTGTCTGATTACTTATGGATAAATCTACTGTGCAGATGGAATACAGCAGAGACCCAAGTAGACTACCTTGAGGAACTGATGCTAAGACTAGAGTTGTTGATCCTAACCGTAAATGTTCTATCAGTCAAGTATGACTGAAGTAACACGTAGAGACCACGCAGATGACTTTGTTCCAACTGCGTAAAAGACTATATTCCCGAATTGTCCAAAAAATCTTTTAATTTTAGCGCGCGCGCTAATAATTTACTTGCGACGAAAATAAATTTTGAATGTATGAAGTATGAGCCCTAAGCCAAAAATTAATGAGAAATTTTGAAGAAAAATCATTATATTGAAATCTAGTTCGAAATTGTACAATCAATAATTAAAAAAAGATTAATTTAAATATTTAAAAAATACTTATATATATATATATATATATATATATATATATATATATATATATATATTAAATATTTAATTAGATAACCTAACCTTTAACGCCTAATAATTTCTTTCTAAATAATATATTATTAGAGAATAAATCTTAAATATACGATAAATACGTCTTATCAACACTGAGTAACTACCATTTTCCTTAGTTTCTTAGGAAAACAGTGAAATATAATGAAATTTAGAACATTGTAAAAATAGATAAAAATAATTTTTTCTATAGATTTACATCATTAAACAATTGTAGAGTTACAGCGCAATTTATATTAAAAAAAATTAAACAGTTTTGTTTCATTGTTCACACTAGCCCATTAAATAAAGATATAGACTAGACACACTTAAAGAAGGAACAGTCTGTTTTATCCCATTTTCGATCGTAAATAATCCGTTTAAAGATCGAAACAAATCTCCTATCTGAACAGAATAGTCCTCACTTTCGCCTACTGCACATCTGACACTAGTTGTTACATCTTGACTGACACTAGTTGTTACATCTTGATAGAGTACTCGAATCCATTTAATCGATGTTTTAAGAACTCAATGTTCTCTCAAGAAAAGCCAAATTAAGTTATGAAGAATTTGTCTATAAAAACCAAATGCATATTCTTCCACTTTTCTCTGTGTTTTTCTATCATCAAGCGTAGAGTAAAAATTGCATCAGTAGCACCGCGTCCCTTATTTGTTACAGCTATGATGTTACGAAGTCGGTCATTTATCACTGTTTCAGAATTTTCAATGAGCGCTATAGTAATTTACTACATTCTGATGGATGACCTTTGTTCTTGGATATTGGTATGGTGATGTTGTTTTTCTAACTGGCCAGGAAGTACACCTGTGAACCATATTAAAGCAGCGCCTTTTGATTGCGGAATCTTCCAGACATCAAAGGGTATGTCAACCGTTTTCTTTCAAAGCGGTAATTAGTGATTTGAAATTATACCAAAAAACCCACTACATCAACAAGTTTTAACTATTTTTAATAAGCGAGAAACATTCTTATGATTCTATAACAAATAGGAACCATGTTAAATTCGATTACAGGTGGATATCAAAGGCCACCTTTAATAAATTACAACTAATTCAAAACAGATGGCTCAGATGTATTCTGAATGCATCTGGCTATACTAGAATTGACACAGTGAATTTATTTCACTATTAGAAGACCCTCCACCTTCCCCGAGCCGGCGTACCTCAATGCGGGACAAGTCCCATTATGTTTATACCGCCGACCCGTTTCTTCCAAAGACCTTGACAGTGTTCCAGCCAGATGTCTGGTGGCGCGATTGAGAAGTCGCGGAGCTGTCGACTGTCCAAATAATCACCTACCGATATTTTCTGGGTCCGAATGCCGAGTTGGTAAAAACGACAACTATCATTCAGTGAAGCTCTCGCTAAGAGCCACTGTCCCCCAACAAGAAGAGCAAGCGCAACTTGTCAGGTACTGGATGATATTATCTCGGATGAAGAGTTTGTGGCCCTGTTAGCGGCCTGTATAGTGCAAACTTCATCCCAACTTTCGAGCGCGATCCTATAAAGAATGTACAGGAGATCTTGGCCGATAGGCCAGGTAGATTTCTGGCGGAAAAAGTCTGTCCAGCTCTTGGCCGGCACACCAATAATTTGATGATACCGACTGAACGCAATTTCACTGGCCGAATCAGCGAACGACAAGAAAACGCCCAAGTCGACTATTGTGGCTATAAGTGGCAGTTTGGAGTTAATAATGAGCGTGCTATATGAACAAGTAAATGTCAATAGCCAGCTCATAGGGCGGATAGAGGCTCTTGAGGGACGCTTAGTGGAGGTTCCAGCCCCGAGGATAGCGGATCGACCCGAGGTTCCGCCTGTGAATGCGGAGACTGTACAACCGGGCCAGATTGACTTGATCAATGCCCGGCTGGAGGATATCCTTCGGGAGATCGGCCTCATAAAGGCCTCCATTGGTCCAACCTTCTAAAAAGTCAAAGGCGAAAGTAGCGCCAAAAGCGTCTGCCAAGCCGGAGACTGGGAAGGTGGTAACAGCCACCGACTTGTGTCAGGCCTGCGTTCCGGGCCCATCAAATAAGTCGGGGGTGCCGGACCAGCTGATCAAGAAGGCAAATAAGGGGAAAAAGCGGAAGGGTGGCTTTATTGCCGAGACCCAGGCTGTCCCCGCCAAGAAGTCCTCGAGAGTAAAAAGCCCTGTGCCGCCACGTCAACCGGCCGAGGCTACTGCCGTTGCAAAGGCTAGCACGGCAAAGGAGGCAAAAGGGACTTGGGCCGAGGTGGTGGCTCGGAAATCCAAGCGCCCGAAGGAACGTAGGGGTCTGGCCTCCCGTAAGATTAATGTATCTACGGAAGTCCTGACAAGTCTTGGGCCTATGCCGGTGGGCAAAACTAGGCGGGCTTTGCCCGACATAGTTTTTGTCAACCGGGACCAAACATAGTGTATGTTGAATTTGAAAGGCCCTCCGACCTCCCCGAGCCGGTGTTCCTCAGCGTGAGACAAGTCTCATTATGCTTATACCACCGACCCGATCCTTCCAAAGACCTAGACGACTTTCAGCCAGTTAATCTGGTGGCGCGATTGAGGAGTCGCGGCAGCCGTCATCGTCCAACTACTTCACCTACCGGTATATTTCTCGGTGTCCTAAGCCGAGCCGATATAAACGACTACTAACAAATAGTGAACTCGAGAGACCGAGCCACTGCCCCCCAACAAATCGCCTCCGCGACTTGTCAGGTACTAGATGTTATCATCTCGGGTGAAGAGTTCGTCGGCTCTACTGCGGCCTGTATATAGCAACTTCCTCTCCACTTTCTAATGCGATTCTATAAAGAATGCGCAGGAGATCTAGGCCAATGGACCAGGTAGACTTCTGACGGAAGAAATCTGTCCAGCCATTAGCCGGCACGCCAATAATTTGACGATACCGACCGAAAGCTGTTTCCCTGGCCAAAGTTGCTAGGCGACAAGTACCTCTAAGTTCATCTGCTTGTGCGTTCAACAGATGATCCACCGTGCACGCACCAGCACCGCACACACACTGACGAGGCACTTCTCGTAAAGAGAAACGTTGCTCGTAGCATGCAAACGGACCGTGCCGCGTACCGAAACATGTTAGCGCCCGCGAGGGCACAAACCATTCGCATGTTTTCCGGTCGACCACCTCAGGCAGTAAGGACTTGACGGCACCGTCATATTCCATCCAAGCCCTTTGCCATCTCGCGAGAGCGACGTCGTATACTTTATTACGCAGGGACCTGCTTATTTTGCGGCCCTTAGTAAAAACGTCAACCCTAGCAAACTCAGTACGCTTGCTTATTATAGACGCGCATACTGAGCTACTAACCGTATAAGCTCTCGAGCCTCGAACCGTTGTTCTTTCCCGATCGTCAAGGGTAATACTCATACTCACTGACGAAGAATCATCAAGTGCGCAGAATACTTCCCTCTCCCAGGTAACTCTCGCATTGTACCTTAATACGAACATCACTGCACGACAATAAACTTCAATTTCTAACGGTAATACTCCCGCTAAGCCAATCAAAGCAACTGTCGGAGCTGTTCGGTACGCTCGAGTCATAGCGATTAGGGCAGGCCTTTGTGCGCTTCGTACGAGGTCTACTAGTTTAACATTAGCGACCCTGTGAACCCATACCGCTGCACCATATGTTACAATCGGTATTACTATCACTTTGTACAAGAGTTTTGCCAGAGCATGCGGGTTCCCCCACTCAGCCCGCGCAATTTGGGCTATACCGTGGTACGCTGACTTTGCTTTATCCACAACATCCCGAAGGAAAAATAATAACTTAAATCGCATAATTGACTTTTAAATTAAATTAATTATAAAAATCTGTACTCAAGTTTACGATGTTGATACTTAGTGTAACGTTCGGGTAGATACATCGTAACCGCTTATGCTTTTAATTAGCTCATTATCGGGACCAAACACAGAGAGTTGACGAGAAGGCCCTACGGGTTCTTTTGGATCCGGTTCGGGCCAAACTTCGTATTAAGAGTTTGTATAAGCGCGGCAAGGCGGTACATCTCGTCGTGGAAGATTTGCCAACGCGTGAAAAGATTTTGACGAATCCCAAATGGGCCGAGTCAAACTTTAGCGTGTCGGTGAATTCTCCCGCCCTCCCATTAGTCCAAATATTAAGGACGCCAAAATGGGAGGTTGCTGAGGTACAGGATGCCCTCATAAATCAGAATGGCCTGGAGGCGGAAAGCAAAAAGATACATTTCCGGTCCAGAAAGCGCTGTTTGGCGGGACAGGGAGCCTCGTGTTCGCTGTGGCGACGAGTGTACGTGAACGACTGTTAAAGGTCAGGCACATATACCTCGGTTTCCACATGTGCAAGGTGGTCGACTTCGTCAAGCTAACACAGTGCTTTAAGTGCTATGGTTTTGGGCACGTATCCAGCAAATGTAGGGCTGAGGCCCCACTTTGTCCGAAATGCGGCAAGGTGGGCAATAAACCCGACCATTGTTCCGTGAAAGTGCCGGTCTGCATAAACTACAGAAAGTCTGGAATTAAGACCGTCGGCCATAGGGCCGATGATAAAAATTGCGCCTGTTTCCGCCGGGAAATTCTGAGGTTGGTTAAAAAGATCGATTACACCCTCAGTCCGGCCGGTAAGCCTACTTCAGGTTAACCTTGAACGTAGCTGTACGGCTGCAGAAGAGGTTGCCATCGATATGCGTGACCGGGGTGTTCATATTGGTCTCATACAGGAGCCTTATGTTCATCCTGGCGGTCATATTGGGTGTGTCCCTTCGGATATTCGGTGTATATCAACTGAGTCCTCAGGCGGCGATTCTTGTTGCAGATCGCACTTATGACATCCTTCGACTTGGTTCATTAGTGTGTCAGCTGCATTTCAGTAATGAACGTATGCTGTATGCCATCAGTGCTTATTTTCGATTTTCGGACCCGGTTGAGGGACATATTAGGTGGCTGGAACGTGTTCTGGCCGTCCTAGGTAATGTCCCGATTGTCATAGGTGCTGATCTCAATGCGAGGTCGATGCTCTGGGGCTCTGAGGAGACGAATGCCGAGGGACGCCTGATAGAAAGCTTCATAGCCGCACACAACCTGTATACACTCAACACACCAGGTTGTGCACCAATGTTCTCCAGTGCATCTGGTCAGTCCGTCATTGACACGACATTCGTTAGCGGCTCGTTGATTCAGAAAGTGCGGGATTGGAAAGTGCATTCTTTAGATGTGTTTCATGATCACGGCCCGATCACCTTTAAATTATTTACTAGTGTTCGGGACGCTATGAGTGGCCCATCGAGTAGGATGTTACGATCCGATGGGGACTTTGCCAGTTTCAAGGGAAATCTGGCTGGTTTAGCCCGAGAGCTGTATGTTGGCGACACACCAGACCTTATGGCCGAGGAGTTCCAGCGTGCAGTCTTTCGGGCGGCTAAGGGGTGTATACCCCTAAAGAACCCGGTTCCGTCTATCTGTAGACAGCCCTGGTGGACACAGGCTGTTTCGCATACTTTGAAGGTAGTTAAAAAACTACGTCGGCGAGCCCAAAAGACTCGTTAGACCGTAGATTTTCAGGCCTACAAGATGGCCAAGAGGGCATTGGATCGCGAGATCCGGAAGGCAAAGCTTCAGTCTTGGAGGGCATTCATTGGGCCTGCCAACTGGCATGATCCATTTGGGGGCCACAAGCCGAGTTTTGCGCGGCAAAAACATACGCCGAAAAATACTAAATGCTCTGTTGGATGACAGTGGGTCGGAATTAACGACGATTGAGGGAAATCTTACACGTCTACTGCATTCACTTGTTCCGGACTGTTCTCCTGATTTTACAGGGACAGTTTCTGGCGGGCGGGGTGTCTGTGGCGAAGTAGGCCCGAGCCGTTGTCCGACTGCAACTGATCTTGGCAGTAAGCTGGACTCTGCTGCCGAGGTCCAACCTGCGGAAGTCACTGCGGAGGAGGTCTCCTGTTCTCTCACTAAGGTGAAGAACAGGAAGGCTTGCGGAGAAGATGGGATTCTGGCTGAGGTCTTGAAGGCTGTCCACTTTCAAGAACCTCGCATTCTCACGTGCCTGTTTCAGGCGTGTCTAGCTGGGAGGAAGGTGCCGTTGGTTTGGAAGCGGGCGATAATAGTTCCCATACTAAAGTCGCCCGGTAAAGATCCTTCGTTGCCGGCCTCCTACAGACCAATTAGCTTGTTTTCTTGCGTCAGAAAGTTGTTCGAGCAGATACTGGTTTCTCGTCTTGAGCGAGGGTTGGCCGACCGCTCGTGGCTGTCGCCTGCCCAGTTTGGGTATACCCGTGGTGTCTGTTTGGAGAGCACGGTTATGTCCTTGCTGGAGTGGGTACAGTCCCGGCGTGAGAAGCATGTAGTGGGGATCTTTCTTGATATCACGGGTGCGATTGACTGTATGGGCTGGATGAAAGTCCTCGATGAATTGCATGCGGCTAGAGTCTCACGGTACATAATAGAAGTACTGGAAGACTATTTCCTTGGGAGAACTGCGGTCATTAAGGCCTCTACCATTTCGGTAGAGAAAACCTTGACTATGGCCTGCCCCCAAGGAAGTGTCATAGGACGCATCCTTTGGCGGGTTTTTATAAACCCGCTCCTCAAAGCCAATTGGCCTGAGGGGACGAAAGTCATTGCCTATGCTGATGATGTTGCTGTACTCGTTGCCGGCAATACTCGGAAGCAGTTGGAGTTACTGAGTCTGGAGGTAACGACGATTTTATCGACGTGGGCCGACAGCTCGGGCATGGCCCTTTTCTGCGGGAAAAACGATGTACATGTCTCTTAAAGGAAAACTTGAACGTCGTCCAACAGTTATGCTAGGGAATAATCCAATACGCTGGGCAACGTCTGTGAAGTACCTGGAGGTTACGCCGGATTCCAGTGGTAGCTTCTCGGGCCATCTTCACGACGTTGTCGCAAAAGCAGTATCAGCATACCACGGTATAGCCCGAGTTGCTGGGGCTGAGTGTGGGATCCCGTTTGCTCCGGCAAGACTGCTGTACAAAGTGATAGTAATACCGATTTTCACATATGGTGTGGCGGTATGGGTTCATAGGCTCGCTAATAAAAAGATAGTTGAGCTTATACGGAGCGCGCAGAGACCGGCCCTTATCACGATGACCCGAGCTTACCGAACAGCCCCGACGGTTGCTTTGATCGCCCTAGCGGGAGTACTCCACTCCCGCTAGAGATTGAAGTTTACTGTCGCGCTGTAATGTTCGCATTAAGGTATAACGCGAGGGTTACCTGGGAGAGGGAAGTATTCTGCGCACTCGATGATTTATCATCGGTGCGTACGAATATAACCCTTGAAGATCGGGGTAGGATAACAGTTCGTGGTGCGGGAGCTTACTCAGTTAGTAGCTTGGTGTGTGTGTCAATAATAAGTAAGCGCACCGAGTTTGCTACAGCAGACGTCTTTACAAAGGGCCGCAAAATAAGCAGGTCCCTGCATAATCTAGTATATGACGTAGCTCTCATAAGATGGCAAAGGGCTTGGGCGGAATATGACGGTCCCTGCCAAGTCCCTACTGCCTGAATTGGTCGATCGGAAAACATGCGAATGGTTTGTGCCCTCGCGGGTGCTAACATGTTTCGGTACGCGGCATGACCCGTTCGCGTGCTACGAGTTTCTCCTTGCTGGAAATGCCTCGGCAGTGCGGGTGCCGGTGCGTGCACGATCGATCATTTGTTGAATGCACAACAGATGTTCCTAGGGGTACTTGCTGTCGAGCAACTTCGGCCAGGGAAACTGCATTCGACCGGTATCGTCAAATTATTGGCGTGCCGGCCAAGAAGTCTACCTGATCCGTTGGCCTCAATCTCCTGCGCATTATTTATAGAATAGCGCTTGAAAGTGGAGAAGAAGTTGCTCTATGCAGGCCGCAATTAGGGCCGCAACTTTTTCACCCGAGATGAGAACATCTAGTACCTGACAAGTCGCGCTTGCGCTTCTTGATGGGGGGCAGTGGCTCCGTCTCTGGAGTTCACTATATGTTAGTAGTCGTTTTTACCGGCTCGGCTTCGGACACCGAGAACTATACTGGTAGGTGATAAGTTGGACGATGACGGCTGCCGCGACTCCTCAATCGCGCCACCAGATCATCTGGCTGGAAGTCGTCTAGGTCTTTGGAAGGAACGGGTCGGTGGTATAACAATTGGGCTTGTTCCGCGCTGAGGAACACCGGCTCGGGGAGGTGGAGGGCCTTTCAAAATCAATAAACACTGGACGAATCAGCGACAAGTTCCTCTAGGCATATCTGCTTCTGCGTTCAAGAGATGAATGACCGTACACGCTCCGGCTCCGCAGACACACTGCCGAAGAGTTTCTCGAAGAGAGAAACGTTGCTCGTAGCATGCGAACGGACCGTAACGCGTACCAAAACGTTAGCGCCTTCAAGGGCACAAACCATTTATATGTTTCCCGATTAATCACACTAGGCAGTAAAGTCTTGACAGCACCATCATATTCCATCTAAGACTTTTGCCATCTCGCGAGAGCGACGCCGTATACTTTATTACACAGGGTCGTGTCTACTTTGCGGCCCTTTTTAAATACGTCTGCAGTAGCAAACTCGGTGCGCTTACTTAATATCGACGCGCATACCAAGCTACTAACTCTATAAGCTCCCGAGCCTCGAACCGTTATCCTGTCCCGTTCATTGAGAGTTATACCCATACATACCAACGAATTATCATCCTGTAAGCAGAATACTTCTACCTCCCAGGTAACTCTCGCGTTATACCTTAATGCGAACATAACAACGCAACAATATACTTCTAGTTCTAGCGGGAGTATATCCGCCAAAGCGATCAAAGCAATCATCGGGGCTATGTGGTATGGTCGGGTCATAGCGATAAGTGCCGGCCTTTGCCCGCTTAGTACGAGGTCAGCTCATAATGATTTATTTCCTAATCTTACCGCTGGTCGACGTTAAAGTTACCCTTTAAGGGCCAAATACATCGTCTACCCGACGGAAAAGATCATGCCCGAGCAGTCGGTCCAACTCGACAAAATCGACGTGACCTCCTGACTCAGAGTCTCCAACTACCTACGATTGTCGCCGGCAACGAGTACGGCGACATCATCGGCATATGCTATAAACTTTTGTCCCCTATGGCCAATTGGCCTTGAGAAGCGGGTTAATAAAAACTCGCCAAAGTACGGGTCCTATCACGGTTCCTTGGGGACAGCCTCGAGTTAAGGTTTTCTATACCGAAGTTGTAGAGGCTTTAAGGACCGCAATTCTTCCCAGGAAGTAGCCTTCCGGTATTTCTATTAAATAACTGGATTGACACACAAAGTAACTGACCTGCCCTACATTAGTGATTTTCTTTTACAACCATCGATTGATTTTTTTCAGTAAGTGTTCATCTGAATTGCTAGTTTTAATATTCCGGGCAACTTCAGTTCATGTACTCCAAACATAAACGGAGAAAACTTAAACAAAATATAATGTTAATAAACTGTAATTTATTTATTCATTAGTACTAAACTCTTCTACCAAGTAAGAACACCCGACACATTGCGCTTTCGTACTCTTCCGACAGTATTAATATAAGAATTGAAGATTCAAACGATACATTTTAGCAGTTTAAAATCAAGTTCCAATATCGACATTTATCATTAGTAATTGGTAATTTCAAAAACTTTTTTATTTTCAAGTCTCGCAGGTTTTTATTTATTTTTACTGCAGTATTTAACGTTTTGTTTTTATCTCAATCTTTATACTATTACTTTGATATTGTGCTAATGTGTCCCCGGTATACAATGATTATAACCAGTGTAATATTTTTATGTTTACAACTTTATACAAATATATTCATTGTTCAAAAGTATCTTCAGTGCACTGTTGAATAAATTAAAAAAACAATTATATATATATATCTATATATATATATATATATATATCATTTTTTCCCTCTAAATTACTACAAGCCGCATTACAATTAAATTAGAGTTTTCATTCGAGTATGTGCCCGTGTTTTAAATCGTTTTACGGATATGTATAAACCCTGGATAACGGATGAAATATTGAACATGATGAATCAGCGTAGGGAATTAAAAGCATTAACAAAATTACAAGAATATATAATTGCTTTTGGTAATATAAAAAAAAAGGTTATTCATCTCTAAAATCTATAAAACCCCATTCCGTAGAAACACTGAATACATTTGTTTGCACTCATAAAGGCATAAAATTAAAAAAATCAATTTATACCGACTGAAAAGTTTGTTAAAACTTCGAGAAAACTAATCTTATCAAATATTCATACATGTATCCCTAATAAAGTAATTGTTGATGCTTTGGTCGCCAATAACCTTAAACCAGTTTCGTCCTTGAAATCTATGCGTTTGAAAGTTAATGAAGTCGAAACGTATTCTCGCATGACGAGCTTTAGAAGAATGATTTATATTCAGGATCATAAAGATGTTAACTTACCGGATTGCTTGTTGATAAGTCACGATAATGAAACCTTCCTTCGTAACAAACGATGAACTTAAATGTTATATTTGTAAAAATGAGGGGAACATCGCAGCGGAGTGTGACTTGCACAGTGAGAATCCAAAAGTCAACACTGAAGCGTATATACCCCTTACGTCGATTCTTTGTAAAGTATTGGAAAAATTATCAACAATAGGCTACTATGGGAAATTTATTACTAATCTCCAATATGGTTTTCGACCAGGACGACCCACAATCGATCCAATTCATTTATTACAACGATCTATAACTAAAGCATTTTCAAATAAGCACCATTTACTAGCGGTCTTTTTTGATTTCAAGAAGGCTTTCAACAACATCTGGAGGTATCGTATCCTTTCAACTCTACACGCCTGGAACTTAAAAGGCCGTCTTTGCACGTTCATTGCAAATTTTTGTTCAGACCGTCATTTTCAAGTATGACTAGGATCTACTTTATCCCAATTACATACATTTCTGACAGGAGTTCCACAGGGATCCGTCCTAAGCACATCACTGTTCAACATTATAATAAATTATATCGTAAAGCAAGTGCAAAAACCGGTAAATTCGATCCTCTTTGCAGATGACTTATGTATATTTCTTCTGTACAACTAGAAGAGGGTATCCTTCAAGTAAAATAAACAGACTTCAACAATGGTCCCATGAGAATGGTCTTTGTTTCTTAGCAACGAAAACAACTGCAATCCACTTTTGCAAACGGAAAAATTGTGATCGCAAAGTAAGTCTAGCGCTTAAATACAATCGGATAATACTTACAAATGAAGCAAGATATTTAGGATTGATATTAGATAATAAACTTACCCGGAAACCGTACATTGACTCGCTGAAGAGTAGTTGCTGCAAAAAGTTAAACTTGTTGCGGAAACTATCGCATACAACCTATGGTGCAAGCAGACCTGCTAGTATACTAACGCTTGTACGATCTAAAGTTCTTCCGCTAGTAAATCGTTGCTGAAAAGGTTAAACACAATCTATCATACAGCTTTAAAATTATCGACTGACGCTTTTCGAACTCCAATACCGAGTTTATTATGAGATGCAGTGGAGTGGCCATTAGATTTACAGCGGAATTATTTAACAATCTTAGCTTTTGCCAACATAAAATGTAAAAGACGTTTGGAGAGGACGACGAATCATCGAGCCACTACATAATGTCTATTTCGCAACAATTAAATATCGAAATACCAACATTGGTCAGAAGCTCGATTCTGCTGTACCGCCACGGTCTTATACAATGCAGTGCGACGTGCAGGGCTCCGAAAGAACGACAAATGTCATTTAATGCCGTAAATAAATTAATAATAATAATAATAATTATATACATTACGTGCTAATAATCAGCAGTTTTAGAAAGACTCTAATAATAATAATCAAATATAAATGTAGTCAATCTTGGCATATTGCAACGAAAACTAAAAAATGAAGCGGATCTAAGTAAAAAATAAAGGCATCGATTCCTTCACATACGGTATACCGTCTGATTTATATATTATATATATATATATATATATATATATATATATATATATATATATATATATATATATATATATTTATTTCTTGGCAATACCTATGGTCTAAATGTAAATACAAGGAAAACTAAGTGGATGTTGATTAGTAAACAACAAATTAATAGCTCCGTAATAACGGTAAATAATGAAATTATTGAAAAAGTGAATAGATTTAAATATCTGGGTTGTTATGTCACTAGTATGCTCGATGCGGATACCAAAGCACGGTGCTGAAACAATTATTATGTGACCGATCGCTTAGTCTGAAAATAAGACAAGATATAGTTCGATGTTACATACAGCCAATTTTGTTATATGACATTGCTATTCCTCTAAATAAAAAACATTTGAATCGATACGAGGCTGTGGAAATGTGGCTACAAAGGAGAATGTTGAGGATACCTTGGACAGCAAAAATATCCGACAAAGATATCTTAAAGAAAGCGAATAGAGACCGACAATTACGGAATATTAAGAAATGTGTCATACGAGGTGCAAAGTATGAAATCTTACAGATTATTATACAAGGACAGATAGAAGGAAAAAGAAGTCCTGGAAGAATTGGCTGGAAAATATCAAAAATTAATACAACAATTAATTGCAGATGCCAGGCAATGTAAAGACTAGTTGGTACATTGGTGATCGCCTACGCTCTCTCGAGTATGGCACATAGAAGAAGAAGAATAGTAATTAATAATTATTCGTTTTACGCGTCGTAAATATTTTATATATGTTAGAATTTTATTCATCTCGTGAAATCTTTTTACGTGAGAATAATAATAATTAAGAAATTTAAAAGTTATTTATTTACAAAACAAATATTAAATAGTAAAATATAGCTGGATTACTAGAATAATGGCCTGCACATATAGGTGGTAATCTCTCCTGTTTAAATAATAGAGTTTTGAGAGATACGATCGTGTTGATCTATTAGTAAATAATGAAAGGTGACCACAATTATTTAAATAATTAAAATAAAAAATGTATCCTACGAACGTAAAATATATAATAATAAACGTTTAAATTTTACATTAAAAACTTTTTTAAAAAAACAATTTAATATAAATTAGCATGCCACAATGTACACACGTGTATATTCATATGTATACATATATATGTACCTGCGTATATATTCATATATATATATATATATATATATATATATATATACATGTAATTATACGTATATATATATTATAAAGAGAGAGTGAGAGGGAGATAAAAAAGATAAAAGCTTTTATTTTCTATCAAAAACAACGAAAAGGTAGTTTTATCTAAGGCTAGAGTTAGCTGCTAAATATATATATATATATAAAATGTAACCTAAAAGGAAAAAAAGATCCTTGGATCGTCGTATCGATCGAAGGGTGGTCCATAGGCAATAACTTACTCATACTAGCGGTGTAAGTGTGGTCTTTCGTTCAGACCCGAGTTGTTTGCCTGCGGTGGAATACGTACATTTAAAGATGGAACAATTTGTTTTAAATAGCGATAAATTACAAATCTACCTGTCAATCTGCTTTAACATATTCTTGATGACCAGTTTTGGTGTTCAGTTAATCCAAAAATCGATATCTCTTAGATAATATCTCCGTGCATAACACTCACATAAAAGACTATATTCTAGAATTGTCCCAAAAAATCTTTTAATTTTAGCGCACGCGCTAATAATTTACTTGCGAAGAAAATAAATTTTGAATGTATGAAGTATGAGTCCCTAAGCCAAAAATTAACGAAAAATTTCGAAGAAAAATTATTATATTTAAAATCTAGTTCGAAATTGTACAATCAATAATTAAAAAAAAAAAATATAAATATTTAAAAAATTCTTATATATATATATATATATATATATTACGTTTTAAATATATAATTAGATAACCTAACCTTTAACGTCTAATAATTTCTTTCTAAATAATATATAAATCTTAAATACACGATAAATACGTCTTATCAACACTTAGTAACTACCATTTTCCTTAGTTTCTTGGGAAAACAGTGAAATATAATGAAATTTAGAACATTGTAAAAATAGATTAAAACAATTTTTTCTATAGTTTTACATCATTTAACAATTGTAGTAATATATATTACGTATTTAAAAGTTACAGCGCAATTATTATTAAAAAAAAATTAAATAGTTTTGTTTAATTGTTCACATTAACCCATTAAATAAACGTATAGACTAGATGCATTTAAAGACGGAACAATCTGTTTTATCCCATTTTCGATCGTAAATAATCCGTTTAAAGATCGAACAAATCTCCTATCTGAACAGAATAGTCTCCACTTTCGCCTACTACGTATCTGACACTAGTTGTTACATTTTTATAGAGTACTCAAACCCATTTTATCGATGTTTGAGGAACTCCATGTTCTCTCAAGAAAAGCCAAATTAAGTTATGAGGAATTTCTCTATAAAAACCAAGTGCATATTCTTCTCCTTTTCTCTGTGTTTTTCTATGATCAAGCGTAGTGTAAACATTGCATCAGTAGCACCGGGTCACTTAGTTGTTACAGCTATTATGATGTTACGAAGTCGGTCATTTATAACTTTTTCAGAATTTTCAATGAGCACGATAGTAATCATATTACACAATAATTACTGCAATCTGATGGATGACCATTGTTCTTCGACATTGGTATGGTGATGTTTTTCCAACTGCCAGGAAGTACACCTGTGTGAATCACTGCATTGAGTTACTCCGTTAACCATATTAAAGCAGCGCCTTTTAATTGCGGAATCTTCCAGACATCAAAGGGATGTCAACCGTTTTCTTTCAAAACGGTAATTAGTGATTTGAAATTATACCAAAAATTCCCGCTACATAAACAAGTTTTAACTAATTTTAATACGCGGGAAACATTCTTATGATTCTGTAACAAATAGGAAAGAACGCCCGACACATTGCGCCTTCATATTTTTCCGACAGTATTAATATAAGATTTGAAGATTCAAACGATATATTTTAGCAGTTCAAAATCAAGTTCCAATATCGACATTTATCATTAGTAATTGGTAATTAAAAAAAAATATATATATTTTCAAGTCTCGCAGGTTTTTATTTATTTTTACTGCAGTATTTAACGTTTTGTTTTTATCTCAATCTTTATACTATTACTTTGATATTGTGCTAATGTGTCCCCGGTATACAATGATTATAACCAGTGTAATATTTTTATGTTTACAACTTTATAAAAATATATTCATTGTTCACAAGTATCTTCAGTGCACATGTATATATATATATATATCGTTTTTCCCTCAAGCTGCGTTACAATTAATTTAGAGTTTTCGTTCGAGTATGTGGAAGTGTTTTAAATCGTTTTACGTATATATATATATATATATATATATACATACACTCGTATATACATATCCGTATCATAATTATCAAAAATTTACTTACCAAACATAAAGCGACGAAGCTGTAGATTATTGAAGCACGCATGATTGTAGGTAATTCTTGAATAAATTATCAGAAAGAATTAATGCGTTTAGTTCGGAATGCATCATTATTTATATCGATGTGATCGTTATTTTCTAAACGGTGTGTGTGTACAATGATGTAAATAAACAATATACGCGAATGACAGTTTATAATAGCAAATATTAGTTCTTATCATCGTTAAATTTTTGAAAGTGTACGTTGACAAAACGGAAATCGCGCAGCATATTGTAAACTGTCAAATTGTTTATTTGTTCTTTCCACACATCTTTTTGAAAAAATAAACAAACATTTATTCGCGTCGTTCTGTCGAAAAGTTATTTTATATTATCTTTAAAATTTTGTAAATCAAAATGTAATCCCTATTATCTTTAAAATTTTGTAAATCAAAATGTAATCCCTAATTACAGATCGTAATTGTTAGATGTTAATAAATTAATTTACTTAACTCAATCTTATTTTTTCAGTTACGTAGTCGGTTTTCAAACCCTTATTTTTTCTTAAAATTAAGCTTAAATTTACATGTAGACAGAGAAAATTATATTCAAATCTTCTACTAGAAAATTATATTCAAATTTTGTTTTAGAAAAAAGTATTTCCGATGCCGTATTAGCTACGTCTTTGATCATTACGATCTATTATACAATCCAAAGTTTTGCGTGGAACGTTATTTACGTCGTGAATCGACCACAACAATGCAGAGTTTCGAAAAGAATTCAAAGTTACACGATTTTCTTTTGTATGGGGATAACTTAAGAGCTGCGTTTACGAAACACGTCCACGAGATCTGGAAGATCTGAAAACTCGGATTTCTGAAGGACTTTCAAAACTCCAGTGTTCGATAATTTTTTAAAGATCGAATGAATGTACTGTTGCAAATGGCGGTCATCTGAACGATATTGCGTTTCACAAACGATTGTAAGCTAATATTTCGTTTTCCTATTTTTAAATAAAATTTCATTCAAAAATTTGGTAGAGTAGTTTTTGAATTATTCAAAAAACAACGAAACGTCTTCTCTGGGTCACCTTATATTATTATCAGTTTTCTTCATATCTAGATGAAAGATACTACCAAATAAAGTATGCAGATGAGGTATCCAACATAAAGGCACGGGTTACTCAAGGAAGTGAATTGGACCGTTACCGTATCTCATTTTTATGGTCGATTTAACTGTTGAAGATAATACATAAATAGCAACCTTTACTGATGACATCGCTCATTTATGTTATTACAAATAGTAATTTCAAGGAGCAATGAATAAAATTTCGTCATGTAAGACATGGCTAATTAAAATAAACGATAATGAATCAACACATAATATTTACAAATCGTCATATAAAGCCAGAAAATATATAGATAGATAATAAAATAATACCAATCGAAAAAGATATTAAATATTTAGAACTGTACTTATACCTGAAGCTAACGTGGCGTCTGATTCTGAGTTCAGCATGTTTTTATCCAAACTTTCCTTAAAAATATAAACTACTATTATATAAACGAATACTCTCTCCTATATATATAAATACAGATACGAATTGTATATAATGCAAAATAATATCATTAATATTCACATGTATCAATGTTCTACACGTGGGTCAAGCGTTAGCGTTCCACAATACATAAGGAATAAAACCTTACATGATTAACCTTAGCTTGGAGTAGGTAGCTGGAGTAATTGAAAGAATGGTAATAAATCATCAAGAGCGGTTATATAACATTACAAATTGGACTGCTATTAGTTTCAATTCCATGCAAATACGCAGACTGTAAATGAATTAGAGCTGGCATAGTAGTGAAAATTTATTTTGTCTATTAAAACAGAAACTACTAATATAGGGTCTAGTCATTGAACCACGAATTTTTCACGTCACGTCAAGAATTTTTGTTTAATTGATAATGAAAATGTTCCTTTTTTTATATATATAAATGGATAATGCGAATTCTCTAATTGATTTTTCTAATCTAAAAAATAACGTATTTTTTACTTAATGTTTTAATGAATAATGTAAATAATTAATAAGAAATATCTGAATAAATTAAAAACAAAAAATTATTTACTTATAAAAACTGATCATACTTAATTATGAAGAGAAAAATTTTCAGTGACTCTCATAGGAACAGATTTATAGCAACCACAAAAATTTACATGTAATACAACAAAAATTTCCTGTTGCTGTCTGAAAAATAAATTATTTTACTTATTTCTCATAAAATTAAATTAACTTTGATTAATTATAACGGATGCCATATATCGTGATTAATTGTAATATAATTCATCTTGATTAATTATAATAAATCATGATTATCTATATTTAATGTTAATTATATAGGCACAAAAAAATTTTATCAGAAACTGACGAAGATGAAAATCCTGATATAGGTAACATATATAAAAAGGAAAACCACTTCTAAAAACAGAGCATATAAGATTTCTAAATCAGGCAACAGATCAAACTCCCCCTCCTGAACACTGCAGAATATTTCATTAATAATTTTCCTCATTCTTTTAACTAATATTAAAATCAGTGCTTAGAGAAAAAAAAAGGACCAAAAATTACCGCCTAATAAATTAAGACAGAGACAAAAGCTTTTTAAGAATGTGGTAATGAATCAAATTATTGGTAATATTGACAGATCGCTTACACCTCGCTAAGGCCATTTAGATCAAATAATTGCATACATGTCATAAGCTCATTATATAGTTACAATTAATTTCACAACACACGATAGTGAAGTTTATAAGATAAACAAGGACGAGTACACGGTTATGAAAATAATTGTAAAGAAATATTTTTGCATTACGATAAATAATCAACTTGTCTTGTTTTCTTTTGGTCTAGTTTATTATTCTTGATTGCCATATAGGAAATTTCTTGAATTATAGCTCTAAAAATTTATCGCACCTTGTAATAAAAAATGTTTTTTTACCTTTTTTTTCATATGAAAAATCAAAAACGTCAATGAAATAAATAAATTATAAACAAACAAATTTTAACACAACCACTAAAAGTTTTTAATCGTGAAGCATTTATTAAAAACTTTTGGTGATTGTGTTAAAATTTGTTTGTATATAATTAATTAATAAAATCACTGCTCTCCAATATATTCAACATTCAATAGAAATAAATAAGAATAAAGTAATATTGTAACATACAATCGATTCACTGATCACTGATCTAATAAATGTATGTCGTTTTGATCGATGATGTAACAAGTTTTGAATCGGTGTTTTTTGTTTATCCTACCTTATTTCATTACATTTCTTCCAATTTACCAAGCTGTATTTTCTACAACAATTCAGATATGTAACATGTTGGACTTTAAATCACTGTTTTAAAGTAGGAGAAATATATCAGAAAAAACTCATTTATACTATGCTTTAGTTCCCTGCGATTTGATCGTATATCAAATAACTGCCTATGCGGTGTCGTAAAAGCCATTCAAGATATATGTTTTTATATTCTGTTGGGGATATTATTAATTTACTGTGTAATTAATTTAATGATGATTCTTAATTAAAAATAATACATATTATACATCGCATATTTCCACAATTAGCAAATACTTATTGCTTTTTCACATATATGTACTACACTATCATATCGATACATGTATGTTCAAATAAGGAATCGTACAAATGTCTAATAACATACATAATGCTGATGTCAAACAATAACTTAATGCAACGTCCACCATATCACAATGATTTTAATCAAGATGGACAGAGAACTCACTCCTTCGCAGCATAAATGCATAATAGACAGGGTATAGTTAATAGTAATTTTTCTCTCTCCTTAATTTTTAATTTATTTCGGTGTATTAATTTATGTGACATGTTTAATGTTACTAAAACTATAATTAATCGTTTAAGAAATATTAGTAATACAGATGTTTTTATTATAAGTTATACATTATAACAGCACTAGTTTACGGTTAGTTGCCGGAAATTGTAATTTCTTAAAATTCCTAAATGTAGTTAACTCTTGTAATAATCAAACTGATATTTGAACATTGTCAGAGACTACTGAATAATAACTGCAAAATTAAATTTCCCAATTATGTATTTAGATCTTATGGTAATCTTAGTTCAGGTGGAGTTGGACTACTGGTGAAACAGCATTTAAAAGTTAAAGTTCTACCCAAGTTAGCTTGTGCTGTATGCAATATGTGGGCATTAACATTTACATTAATAATAATACTAGTGATAATAATATTACTAATACCAATAATAGTTGCATCAAACATAATTGTTGTTTTATGATTAAAACAGCATAGTATATTTATTACTTAATATTTTAATATCATTATGGATGTATATAACAAATAGAAATTGGAAATATACAATATAAAACTACATAACACGTATACATGATAATAACAACAATGACCAACAACAAGATTGGCTTGGCACTCAGGAAACTATTCGAACATCATCAATTCAAAACTAACTCTTTGATAAATATATTTATATTTTATGATTTAGGTTTCGTCTGGAAAGAATTGATTAAACAGCTGATCTCCTAAAGCCTTAGTAAACAAGTCTGCAACTTTCTATTCTTTTGATATGTGACATACATCGATATTCTTTTGTTCGATGTGTTACTTAATAAAGTGCAAATGAACCTCAAAGTGTTTTCAACGTTTTAGGTTGTCAGTGGAGTTTGCAATTTTGATACAGCTTACATTGTCTTCATGCACAACAGTTGTTCCAATTTTGATTGCAATCTCTCATAGTAATCCTTTAGCTCAGATTAACTCCTTGATTCTAACAGCCAGTGCCACATATTCAACTTCTGTGCTTGACATAGTAATTAATGTCTGTTTTTTTGGTATGCCATATGACAGGACATCCATAAACATAAATTATATAACCTGTAATAGATTTCCTTTTAGCTTAAGTTCCATCATCTTCAGCGTAGGATGCATCTGAATAAGCTAAAGTAGGTTCTTCTGTATTTCCATCAAAGGTTAAACCTACTTGAGCTGTTATCTTCAAATAAGTGATAATTTTTAACACATATTTATAAATTTCATGATTTTTGTATTTCTTGACAACAAATTTGTAGAATAATTAATATCTGGTCTTGTCACTTATGACAGATGTCAATGAGCCAAGTATTTCTTTGATAGAATATTTGTTATCTTCTTCTTTATCTGTATGTATTTTCAAATTCTTTTCTATAGGTGTGGATTTTTCCTTGAGATGTTCCAGCTTATAGTCATGAATCAAACTATTAACAATATTTTTTTTATCAAACTTGAATATTTTCTGGTTTTATAGTAAAATTCATTCCTAAGAATCTTTTTGGTATGCCTAGGTTTTCTATAACAAATAATTTTTCTAATTCTTTTATTATTTTTTCTGATTTATCGTCAATTATTAGCGTGTCATCTACATATATTGATAAGTATGTATTGTTCAATATATATAAACATTCATCATATCATTATATGATGAATTTTTAATCCTATAATATTCAAGGTTTCATTAAGAGTTTGGTCACAGAATCTAGGTGCTTGCTTAAGGCTATAAATAGATTTTTTCAAATTTCAGAACATGATTATCTTTTAGTTCAAAATTTTTGGGGAGGATTCATATAAACATCTTTAGGAACTCTGTTTCAACCATTTAAATGGTTAATTTGTAAATTTCTTTTATTAGTCACATTTAACAAAGTTATTGATGCCTCATATCTGAGGGTAGGCGCATGGGTTTCATTAAATTTATTCGTTTGGAACCCTTTTGCTGCCAGTCTGGCTACATGTGTTCCATCATCTTCTATTTTAAGGAACCATTTTGCGTCTATGCGTTTTTCATTTTCAGGTTTTTTAACAATTTCCTAAACGACATATTCATACATATTTTTTATCTCATTTTTGATAGTTGTTATCCACTCAGTCTTTAAATCTTCATTATTAACTAATTTTATGTAATCTTTAAAGTAAGTAGGAAGTTTATTCATTCTCTTTGGTCTCTCATTGTTTCCTTCCATAATGTAATGTTCCTCTTCATTATCATCATATTTGCTGTTGTCAAATTCTAAAGAGGTCATCTGTTTGTGAAAATTCCTTTTGTATTGAGCCAAAATATGGAAACATATTCTCAAGTGACATTTTTAGGTTTGACAATCTAGAGTAAAACTTTTATATAATTTGCTTTCATAAATTATGCATTTTGTTGAAGGTTATGGCCAGAACAAATCTCATTCGTAAGTTAACTTGCAGCAGCTGAGGAGTTACTTCGAACTTTGGCTATTGGTACTCCTGTTTCTCTACAGGTGAATATGCATGTCTCGTGTGGAATCATTCAGTACATGTTAAAAAAGTTGATATTTCTCTTAATGAAGTGTGTAGAATCGTAATGGGTTGTCTTAAACCAACACAATTAGGACATCTATATGAACTAAGTGGCATCAATCCACCAGATATCAGGAGGGATGTGACAGCAAAGAAAGAGAAGTGGGAAATATTTCATGACAATCTCCACTCACTTTATGGCTACACAGAACTTGCTGATAGATGACTAAAATCTAGATGTAGCTTTATGAGCATAACCGAGGAACCAAAGAATCCAGACTGGATCAAAAATCTTAATGTAGTTCCAGCAGGCACCCTACATATCAGTAGGTCGTTCCACTATCCGCAACCTGTGGATTGGACCCTTCCCTGTTAGAGCTCCGGGCCTTTGAAAGTACAAAAGCACAATGTACAAGTATTGAAAAGAGGGGGGAAATTTATATCTGTAATCATTTTAAATTGTTTACGTATACGGAACGTGCAAGTTGTAAATGTTAAAGTTTTTTTTTTAATGGGCTTTTGTGATTCCACCCAGGGCTGTAACGAACGGACGACACGTCTTACTAAATGTTTATATTACAAGCTAATATGTAATCAAATATGAGCGTGTATAGGGTATTATTCTGTGAGCTGAGCAGACGTATGAGACTAATTGGGAGAGGGATTCCTCTTCTGTAATAACTGCAGATGAAAAGTAGGTGATTTTCATCGGCGAGCTGATCTGCATCGCAAAGATGGGTACAGAATGGCAAAGAGGCTAATTTATGAGTAAAAAGAATGTAAGGAATGTTATTGACGTTGAGCGTTAGCTGACATATAATACGAATAAACGAAATTATGTTTTCTAATTTGGCAGGAAGATTGAAGAACCAAGGAATTACTGGAATTGAAGGTTGAATATTCCTAAATTGTTTATCTGAATAACAATATTTCCAAGCGCGGTTCCAAAATTCCTTGTGCGAAAACTTAATCTCTGATAAAATGCACCTTGAGCCGTTCCCGTTGGAGCTAATAGCAAAATTGTCTACGGTATCATTGCAGTGAATACCTAAATGGCTGGGAATCCAGACAATTTACAGCTGAGTGTCTTGCTATTCTCAGGGCTCTTCGCTTTTACGATTCCACAAATATAAGTCCAAATTTAGCAATTTTCACTGATTCACATAGTGCTCTCAAAGCTATTTCAAGTTTCTCATTCAATAGTCGCTGCTTTCCATCAATCTAAGATATCCTAAGAAATATTTACGATCTATCTCTGAAACGCGTTAGTGTAAATGTTAAAGTTAACCGATAAGGAATTAATAATCTATTTCACGGATTATGAAAAGGTCTTTAACAGGGTGCTTCATAAAGAATGAATAAAATATGAACAATGGCAGGCTCAAAGCAATATAATGTTTTATAGGGTCAGAGCACGCTGCCGCCTATAGGATTATAGGATTGAAACTTTTAGAAAATCATTAGATACAACGCACAGATATATAAAAAAAGAAAAATGTTTATAAAAAGTAAAATGTAATGAACACTGACAAAACAGGTTAGGTTAAAATTATCAAAATAGGAGGTTTAAAACGGGCTTGTTCTAGACCTTTGAACGTGAGATTAAGGCAAACAATTTCTAATTTTCTGATTGGCTGTCACCAAAAGAGAAGAAATCTGGGGATTTGGTCGAGAGAGATAAATGCAGGTAGGCGAACGTAAAAGAGAACTTAACAATATTAAGAAAAAACGTTATTTTAGCAACTACCGGTGAAAGAATCACCTCTTGTCAGAATCGAATTTGGAATCAGTCGGATTAGGTTTGAGTCGAACTTGTCTACCATCTCGAAATATGTATGGATATGAAGTTAACGTAAAAAATGCATGAACGTATATATATATATAATAACGTTTTAAGAGAAAGGGGGTACATAAGCAAATAGAATATATTAATTAAAGAATTAAAATTCAATAATAATATTCATAATAATAAAATACGTACTAAAGTTATATGGGGACAAAGATGGATCTGCTACACTAACAATATATTACATATAGGTAGTATTGTCAAAATGGCTAACACTAAAATTACGAAGTTCCCACCATAGAATATGAATAAAAATAATAACAATAATAATAATAATATATGAGAACATATAATGGCGACTCAAACAAGTTTGGCGATATGTTGTATCGTTAAAGTATTGATGGGGAATTTCGACAAAAAAATGTGTAGCACAGTCAATCTTTTCATTGTCTTTCGAGTTAATTACTTAGTTAGCTAACATATGATAATCACAACGAGGCGATAATAAAAGATGTTAAATTTTTATACTAAAAACTCGTATTTAAGAACTTACCCATTTGGGTCATACATAATGACCATTTTGTTAATATTTGTATAATAAAACATTAAATAATAAAACTTTAAAATATGCTTCTTTTTCTAGTCCTTAAAATTATTTCAATAAAAAACCATCATTACAAAGCTGTTCATTATGTACACTTTTTTTTTTATAAACGGACAGTGACTTACTGTCATCATTACGTAGTAGTAATAAGAGAGAAAATACCAGTCGAAGATATAATCTTTTAAAGTATATAAATATAGTAAATTGTTTCGTATCGTGTCGTGTAGTCTTTTATTCCGTGTTTCGATCGTCTGATTGTGTACATAGCTTTTCATTTAAGTTTTATTTTATTTTTATTTTTATTATTATTTTTTATTTAATTTATTTTATTTCGGGATTGTTCGTTGAGTATATTAGAAATAACTAGTGTACTCAGCTATGAATGCAGCCAGCCCGGGGGGGGGGCTTTATCTACCTGTTAATAGCAACATGGAAACAGATGTTATCGTACAAGTAAGTGATAACCAAAATTCAGGTAGTAGCCGAAATAACAATTATATTAATAATAATAATAACCATAATATCATTAATAATATTAGAAATAATAATAATAATAATAATAATAATAGCAATAATAATAGAAATAATAATAATCACATGGCGTCCTTTTCTAACGCGCCACAACTATTTCTTCCTGGTATTCATGATAGCCATACGTAATTATTATACAGGCAGAACGTGGAAAAAATCTCGCCAATTTGCATCCTATTGCAATTTGCAAGAAATTATCAAAATACGAAGGCCTGCTTTACTTTCAGTGTAACGGTGTTAACGAAACAAAGGCCATTTTTGACTCATTTCAAAATGCCAATAATTTTCTTCTTGAAATCGCGAAGAATGACGAATTTACGGCTTATGTTCCGAACTCTTTATTATATCGTTTTGGCGTCATCAGAGGTATTCCAGTGGAACTCTCGGATGACGAAATTCTTCAACAACTTGAAAGTAACATTTCATTTGCTAGTGTAAGGAGAATAAAAAGAAAAGTAGGTAATAAACTTGTTCCTACACCTACGATGGAAATAAAATTTCTGGGAAATACTCTTCCTCAATATACAAATTGAGATCTCCTGTTGAACCTAGCATACGTCCTCCACGATTGTGTTTTAACTGTTTCCGATTCGGTCATGCTGCTCAACAATGTTGCTCCAAACCAAAGTTTCAAGTATGTCACGAAGAACATTCAACTCAATCCTGTTCTGCGTCGTCTAGTCCAGGAATATCCGTTCAAGTTAAACGTTGTATTAACTGTCAAGGTAATCACTCAACATCTGATAAGAGTTGTCCTGTCCATATGGAGCAGTTCAGTATCCAAAAAATAATTGCCTATGACAACATCACGAGAGCTGAAGCAATCAGAAAAAAGAAAGCTGCCGTTGTAAGTGGCGCTTTTTCTTTCTCAGATATAACGCGCTCCAATAATGAGAAACCATCGCATCCGTATCCAAATAAACGACCAACGCTCGTTCAATCGCGTCGTACACTTCAGACTACGACACCGAACAGAAACTTTCCAGATTACAATAATTTACTAAGTTTTCCGTCCGGTAGATCTTCTAGTTTTATAAAAGGATCTTTCTTAAAGTCAGCCTCTGAAAATGCGAGCCCCCAACTAGACAACAATCCTGCTGCGGATAAAGAAGCGCAAACGCCTACTACAATGAAGAGATCTTCAATCTCATCGTCATCATCTTCTGCGTCTACAGCTTCAAAGTCTTCACATCCTTCCTTTCCACCGAAGAATAAATCAGGTCACGTCGACAAAAAATCAGCCCCAGCGAATAAAAATATGAATAAAAAGTAATTCTGTATTACTATTTTTATCTTCATATTTTGTATTTAGAATATTATATTTGAAAACGTGTGCAAGTGCGCACATATGTAATTATTAATGTGTACTCATGTGGTTTTATTTTCCTTTTTTTCCAGTTTTGTTCTGTTTTCCTCTTTCCTCCAGTCGATCTTTTCTTTTCTTTTCTATATCCCTTATTCCTTTTTTCATATTTTCTTCCTGTACTTCTCCTTTTCATATTTTTTCTTTCCTGTATTTCTACATTTCTTTTTTCATTTTCGTTCCTTTATCCCAATATTTCATTTTTTCCCTTTCTTTCTGTACTCCACCTTGCCATTTTATTTTTATTTTATTTTATTTTTTTATTTCCTATATTCCTCCATTCCTTTTTTTTTGCACGTTGCTAATTATTTTTAAGTATTCATTTTATATTATTCTTCGTTTTGGTTCCGGGTTTTTTGCTTTTTTTGTTTAATGTCATCTATTAGTAATAATTCTAACCTAAGAGTTCTACAGTGGAATTGTGTCACAGTGCATTAAAAAATAAAGCTAGCTTAGAAACATTGCTTTCCACTAACAATTTTCACGTTATCCTTTTATCTGAAACTTGGCTCTCAATTTCTAAAAACTTCTCAATATCAAGGTATCAATGTTTTCGTGATGATAGATCGGATGGATATGGAGGTGTTGCTATTTTAGTACATAGTAGTATGCCTCACTCCTTACTTTCTATTAATTCAATTTTACATAGCAGCAACTGTAATGGATTATGCCTGCAGGTTGTATTCTTTTATTTATTTTTTTTTTTTTTTAAATATATTTTTAATTACAACTGGCCAGGCAGCCATCCAGCAATTGGACTGAAACGCGAAGTAACATGTTAGGGGTTAGCATCCAATGATGGACCCCACTGAGAAATTAGGCTAGATCAAACGGTCGTCTACGTTTTAACCTGCGAACATCTAGACTAGTGTCAAGTAGACTGATCGCCAGTACGTTTGTGTGTGTCTCCAAACGACTTACATATCGATCAACAGCACGTTTAACCTCATCTTTTACATATGGGATGTTTAAGTCTCGATGCAATGTATGGTTCGATACGTACCAAGGTGGGGAAACAATGAGTCTTATGGCCTTATTCTGAAATCGCTGAATTCTATTTACATGTACATCTTTTGCGCAACCCCACAACATTAAACCATATGTCCAAATAGGCTTTAAGACTATTTTATAGACCAGAAGTTTATTTTCAAGTGATAAACTTGAGTACCTGCCAAGAAGCCAATTTAATCCATGCAGTTTTAAATCTAACTGTTTTCTTTTTTGATTAACATGCTTGTGCCATGTCAGTTTACTATCTAAATAAATGCCTAAATATTTGACATCTTTTTCTTGGCTAATAATTACCCCATTTATTTTTAATGGTTGGTACATAAAATTTCGCAATGTGAAAGGTTGTATTCTCAACCAAGATTATATATATTTTCTTTTTTTATTGTCCGCCTAACCATTTCTTTAACAAAGATAATTTTATTGATTTTATCCATGCCTTACCGGCAAACTCTTACATAATATGTTGTGGAGATTTTAATGCCCAACATTCCAGCTGGGACAGTATTGCAAACAATAATACTGGAAAGCATATGCTGGACATTATTGACTCAACTAACTTAACGGTAGTCAATGATGGCCGTCATACCACTATTCCTTATATTCATAGACCATCCAATGTTCTCGATTTATCGTTACTGTCTAGCAACCTAGTGCTTTTTGCAGATTGGGATGTTAAGTCTATTCCGTTGGGTAGTGATCACCTTCCTATTGTCCTCACTATTCAATTCCTTTCTTGTCCTTCCGTTCGAAACTTTACGGTATATTCCAATCCATGGTTGCTTCCTGAGCACAATATAGGTAATTTCACTTCATTTCTAGATTCACTGTGCACTACTTTACTTTTAGCCTCAACTTTTGACATCCCTTTGTACAATAAATTTATGCATAATTTTAATATAGCTTTGCAACTTTACGCCTTTCAAAAAAAACCTTCCAATACAATATTCCACTCTCCTCCTTGGTGTGACTCTTCCTGCTATAGTCAGCAAAATCTCTTAAGCGGTTACTTTAAACAATTTCGACGGAGTCGCTCTATTATAGATTACCTCCTATTCAAAAAGCAGGAAGCCATTACCCGTCGTTTTTTACTTAGTAAGAAATGGAGGCCTGGAAGAACTTTGTTTCTTCTATAAATCGTACTCAATCCTCATCTTACATTTGGAATAAAGCTAAATTGTTTGCTGGTAAAACAGTTTCCTCAACTTATAATCTCAACTTCTGAAGCTTTCATACACTTTGTAGATTCTGTAGCTCCTAGTTATGTCCCTAATCAAGCCGAATGTCTTTTTCCTATGCCCATACAACATATCGTCCACGACTCTAATTTTCCATGTTCTCCTATAAATTTGTCTGAAATTTTACACTCTCTTTCTTACAAAAAAAACTTTTCTCCTGGTTGTGACGGTATTACCTATAGAATACTAAACAACCTTCCCTTCTCTGCTGTTACCATCCTCTTAAATTGTTTTAACCATTTTCTTAATACTGGTTCCTATCCTGAAAGCTGGTTACACTTTCTAGTGGTTCCTGTTAAAAAATTTAACTCTCCTGTGAGTAATACATCATATCGTCCTATATCTCTTGCTTCCTGTATTCGAAAAACATATGAAAGAATATTGAAGAACAGAATTGTTTGGTGGTTGGAAAATAATGATGTGTTCCCTTCTGGAATGTATGGCTTCCGTAATAATATTAGCTCACTAAATTGCGTCTCTCATCTGGTAGCTCACATTTACAAGTCTTTGATTGCAAGTAAATATCTAATTGCGTGCTTTCTAGATATAAGTAATGCTTTTAATTCCATTTCAATTCCTATGCTTTGTGATGCACTTACCTCACTAGGAATTCCTCCTTCCTTCATCTATGGCGTATGTAAATTATTTACAAATCGGATTCTTATTTTTAAACATTCGTCTATCGCTAATCCTTACATCAGGGTTGTACATTTGGGACTACCTCAGGAATCTGTTTTAAGCCCGGTTTTATTCAATATCTATATGTTTAAATTATTGCTCGCAATAGCATTAATATCTTATCCTATGCTGATGACGTACTTTATAAAACCAACTCTGATCTTTCAGAAGATATTCAATTACTAAATAGTACTTTAGAATTGATCTGTGAGTTATTAAACAACATGGGTTTCACTCTTTCATCTCATAAATGTGACTCTATCATATTTTCTTATAGACGTGTTAACCATTCAATACCTGGTTTAATGGTTGACAATTATTGTGTTCCATTTACCACATCTTGCAAGTATTTAGGCTTTGTCCTAGATTATAGACTCAATTGGCGTAGTCACATTGAGGTCATTTATTCCAAAGCTTCCAAACGAATAAATCTCTTAAAAACACTTTCGCATACAACTTTTGAGGGTGACCCTCTAATTTTACTTCTTTTGTATAAATCGTTTACTCGTAGTGTCATAGATTATGGTAGCTTTCTCTTTGCCAATGCACGATCTAGGTATATTTCAACTTTAGACAAACTTCAAAATACATGTCTGCGTTTCGCCCTTGGAGCTTTTGTCTCTACTTCCATAGCCAGTCTAGAAGTAGAGGCAAAAGTCCCTCCTTTATCTATGCGACGGTCTTATTTGGCTGATAAATTTTTGATTAACTGTTTCTCAGTTACTTCATACTCGATATTTCTCTCATTCCTCGAAATTTTTCAGAACTGGAGATTTACTTTTAATCGTCGTCCTATTTTATGTCTTTCTGCACATCACCTTCCTATGTACAGTGAATTAATACTTCCTTCTTCACCTTCCGTTTATTATTAATTTCCCTTTCTTAATAATGATCTTGTGTTAGATATAGATTTAAATTCTTTTAAAACGTTCAAAGTTTCTACACCTCCTTCTATCGCCAATATTCTCTTTACATCCCATATTTGTGATAACTGGTCAGAATTTCTCGCTATATATACAGACGGTTCTAAATCAAAGAATCATGTAGGAGCAGCTTTTATAATTCCTTCCTTAGACATAGTTAAAAAATTTTCCCTTTTGCGAGTTTCTTCCATTTTTTTTACAGCAGAGTCTGTGGCTATTTTTCAAGCTCTGCGTTTCATTCTGTTGAATCGGGTAACTCACAAGATAATAATTTTTTCAGATTCTAAAAGTTGTCTCTTGGCCTTAAACTTCTCACTTTATAATCCTCATTCCTCTCCCATAATACTTAAAATTCGTAATCACATTACCCTTTTACGCGGTGAAGTTTGCATGGATTCCTGGTCATGCTGGTATTAAAGGGAATTTATTTGCTGATCATTATGCTAAATGTACAACGTACCTTGATTTATTTATTGCTTACACGCCGTGCATTGATCTCCTGTCTATCATTAAGACAGCTCATAAAGAATACTGGAAAGCTACTTGGAATAATCCTTATAATGTTACAAAATATAAATTGCTTCAGCCTGATCTTCCTTGTCTACCATGGTTCTATAATATCGAAATACAATTGATTCTGCTCCGTGGTTTTATTGTCGCTTTATGTCGACTACGTTTTGGAAAGAATCGTCTACCGGCTACACTTTTTCAAATGCATCTTGTTGCTTCTCAGTTCTGTTCACATCCTTCAGATATCTAATGTATCGCAGACGCAAATCACATTTTCCTGGAGTGCTCATATTACCACTCCACTCGTGACTCCTTCTATAATCACCTCATATCTCTAAACGTTCCTTTTCCTGTCAATATTCCTTTCTTACTCTCCACACGTAACATGCACATATACATATGTTTATATAGATTTATTGTTAACCGTAACATACCCATATAGTTAAAATTAAGATAATTCTTTTTTATTTTTTTTTGTCTATGTAATATAGTTTAATGGGTAAACTGATGTGAAAGCCCAATGAAAAAAAAATATAGTAATTTTTTTAATAAAATAAACAGTACAAATCCTGCAGATACTTTGCTATAATAATTAAATAACTCAATAAAATAATCCGAAATAAAGGCGATCGATATTATAATAATCGCTCAAAATCTTCAAGAACTGGTATTTGATGGAGAGCGTACTCAACAGTCCCTTCCTGCGGTATATCAACAGGTCGTACGAATTTTGCACTTATTATATACATATATTTTTTTCTTTATTTTTGTTAAATAATTTTGTTTGAATTTTATATATATTGTTTTATTGCATGTTTTATTATATGCTCGATTTTTTATACACATATATATATATATATATCACGTTATGCCCATATCGACCCACTGCTGGATGTAGGCATGTCCCAGACGTTTCCAACGACTTCTGCTCTGTGCCACTCGGATCCAATTGATTCCTGCATGTTTGGGCAATGTCGTCTCGCCACCGTGTTGTTGGTCTGCCCCTTTGCCTTTTCGAATCCAATGGACACCATTGAAGGATGTGTTTTGTCCACCTGCCATCATGTCTACGCGCCACGTGTCCAGCCCATGTCCATTTTAATTTTGAAATTTGTTCCACCGCGTCGGCCAATTTTGTGCGCTCCCTGATCCAAGTAATGGTTTTTCTGTCTTTTAACTTCACGTTTAATATTATCCTTTCGTGAGCTGTTTGAGTTTTCCTGATTTTCATAATTATTCCCTTTGTGAAGCTCCACGTTTCCGCTCCATATGTTAATACCGGTAAGACACACTGGTTATAAAGTTTGCACTTCAAACTGTTCGGTATATCTTTGTTCCTGAATATGTTGGATAACTTCCCAAATGCTGCCCATGCGAGAGATCTTCTCATTTGTATCTCTCTTTGCATATTTACTTCTCTGTCTGTAGTTATTTCTTGTCCTAAATAAATATACCGATGTACCTGTTCGATGTGCTCCCCATTTATCTTCACTGACATACCATCCGTGTTATTAGTCATTACCTTTGTTTTCTGTTTATTTATTCTTAATCCTATTTTCCCAGATTCAGTTTGAAGCTCGTTCAGCATAGATTCTAATTCTTCTTGATTCCTGCTTATTATAACGATGTCATCTGCAAATCAAGTTTTTCACCATTTACCGTTATGCCTTTCGAGTTCCAGTTCAGTTTTCTGAATACACCCTCTAAGGCCGCAATAAATAATTTCGGTGAGATAGTATCACCTTGTCGCACTCCTCTCTTTAGAGGTATTTCCGCAGTTTTATTCCATAGCTTGACTTTCATTGAAGCAGATTCGTACAGTGTTCTGATAATGTTCACATATTGCTCTTCAACTCCGCAGATACATATTGACTCGAACACTGACCATACCTCAACCGAGTCGACTGCCGTTTCATAGTCTACAAACGTCATATAGAGCGGGATGTTGTATTCTTCACAAGTTTGTATTAATGTTCTGATTGTTAATAAATGATCCATTGTGCTATAACCAGATCTAAATCCTGCTTGTTCCCTCGGTTGGTGATAGTCTATTATTTGTGTTATACGGTTTGTTATTACACGGGTATATATTTTATATATTTGGGACAGCATACTAATAGGTCTATAGTTATGTAGCAATTGCGTGTTCCCTTTCTTATGTATCAGGATAACCTCTGCTTCCTTCCATATTGTGGGTACTACTTTATTAACAAGGCACTGGTTGAATAATGATCGCAGTGCATCTACTATTGCAGAACCACCATATTTCAGCATTTCTGGTAGTATGCCATCGGGGCCAGGTCGTTTTTTAGTGATTTAAGAGCATACTCGACTTCTTGGTATAGTACTTCTGGAAGAGCATCTTTATCATTGTTGTTATTATAAGTGCTGCTATTTTGCTTAAGGTCATTGCTATTATATATGCGGGTGAAATATCTTTCAACTTCTTTAGTTATTTCGTTTTTGTCCGTTATTATTTCTCCCTGCGAGTTTTCAATTTTTGTTAATATTTTGATACCATTCGCCAAAGCTTTTTTAAACACTCCCGGACCTTTGTTCCTTTCAATTGTTCTTTTTATTACATTAGTATTAAATTTGCGAATGTCATTCGCATTTCTTTTCTTATCAGTTTATTTAACTCGGCCCACTCGATTAAATTTTTGTCCTTCGATGGCTTCAAATCACGTCGCCGTTGGAGTAGAGCTTTAGTATTATCGCTTATTTTCTTCGATATAATTTTATTATTTGGGGACATCTTTTCTGCGCACTCTCGCACCGTCCTACTAATACGAGTAGCTGCTTCGTTGACTGTATTATAGCTTATTTTCTTTAATTCTTTCCCTAATTCCATCTGGTATTGCAATTTATTTTGTATAAGTTTTTCGGGATCAATCCTTATTTCCTTTAAGCATTTTCTGACGTTTTTCTTGAGCTCTAAATTGATTGTTAGCTTTGCTCTTAATAGTCTATGATCACTGCCTGTTTTAATTGTGTTTATCACAGACACGTCATGAATTATGTGTAAATTATTAGAAATTATGAAGTCAATTTCATTTTTATATTTGAAGTCCGGACTTCTCCAAGTCCACTTTTCGAATTCTTTTTAAAAAATGTACTCATTACATATAACTTATTATTTGCTAGGAAATTAACCAGCATTTGTCCTCGTTCGTTTCTGGTGCCGAAGCCATGCTCTCCAAGCGTGATTTCATGTTCATCCTGCCGGGAACCTACCTTCGCATTAAGGTCTCCAATAATCATGGTTAGCCTACAGCAGTCTTTGTCAAGGGATTCCTGTATTTGCTCATAGAATTCATCTACTAGTTCGTCTGAGTATGCTTCCGTTGGTGCATAAACTTGGATGGTTTTAAGGGTTTTATTTGGTGTTAGCTGCACCAGTATATATGCAACCCTATCCGATATGCAGGCGTACTTAATCACCTTATCACCCCATCTTCTATTGATTAAGAAGCCTATACCGTTTATGTGTTTTGAATCATGTCCTTTATAATAAAACATTCTTTGGGACCTTAATTGTATGGTGTTTTTGCCAGTTCTTCTTACTTCGCTAAGTCCAACTATGTCCCAGTTAATATTACTTAGTTCTTCTTCAAGTTCTAATAGCTTATCTTCAGCTGCTAATGTTCTAACATTATATGTACTTATATACATCAGATTCGTCCTGGTTTTGTCCTTTGTTGTTACACAAGAGGTTACATTGTATCCGGGCGGTTGTTGTCTAAGTCGGTGGTTGCCTCCTTGATTTATATTTAATCTAGGCGGTAAGGAGGCATTTGTCAAATCCGGTTGCCCATTCTGGCCTTGGCTGCTACGGCCTTTCTTTCTTACAGTCATGTCTGGGAATGAATAGCCTAATCCCCCTGCTGGCAAGGCAAATTGTAGGATACATTTTATCCCTACTGCCAGGTTAATCATTATGTAACTTTATGCGTTAACTGCTATCCATATTATGGTAATTATTATGGTTATGTTTGATTTTATTGGTTTATTTATCACCTTTAAAATTATTTCGTTTTAGTTTGTATAGTATAAGTGAACTATTGAAGGAGCAGAGGTAGTGAGGCTGTGTTATTCTGCCCCCTGATTTTCTGTCAGGGTTTACTCCCTTAGCCTTTAGATAAATATCCAAACCGCAAGGCAGCGGGTCGTTACTGAGGAGGTAACAATTTAAGGTTTTTACGGCGACCTAAACCCGCCGAGGGAGAGACAGTCCTGGGATTTTTGCAGACTTTTAATGGACAGGTCCTCAAGCTGTCCATCTGCATCCTCGTGTCTCTTATCCCTGTCACTACTGGAATCGTCTGCTAGAGACTTTCCGCCAGTAGCCGCTGTTGGTCTGCGACTGCTTATTCGACTGACGTCTTATTCGCAGCTGACCTACATATCTGTAGGCCGTTCCACTATCCGCCACCTGTGGACGCACCCTGTTCCGGTTGCAGCTCCGGATCCTTGAGAGCACCTGTACAAGTACAGTGCTCCCAAGGGATATATATATATATATATATATATATATATATAATGTTAATAAAAGTGTAGCCAGCTAGTCTAAAGTTTCAATTAATACATAAGACGATTTCATAAGTTTCCTGGTTCACACTTTTAGCTTTAGGTGCTATACCGCATTACAAGGTGGATCACGATCAATCCTGTAAATACAACATTAAATAATTCCTTATAGAGGAAAAAGTTAAAACCAGAATTAAATTAAATTATTTAATTACATCATAAATTGATTAAATTGATTATTATTGAATACATCTTAGATTGGCTCTCCATGCTGGAATAAATAAAAGCATATTAGTAAATTTCTTCATAAAGTGGTGATTATGAAGACCATATAAAATTTCGTTAAAAGTAAATATGATTTAAATACTTTATAAACTTGACGACCACGACAGAGTATTTAAGTTCGTTATCTAATATATAAAATTCTCGTGTCACAATGTTCGTTCCCATACTCCTCCAAAACGGCTTGACCGATTCTTATGAAATTTTTTATGCATATTCAGTAAGTCTGATAATCGGCTACTATCTATTTTTCAAACCTCTAAGTGATAAGGGGTGTCCACCCCAAAAGTTTTTTTTTTTATTTTTTTGATAAATGTTTTTTTTTATTATGTGGCATTAAAAAATACATACAACCCTAAATTTTCACTTTTCTATCACCAACCCCTACTTTTTAATAGTCATTTTCATAATTTTATCATTTTTTATTCCACTGGTAAGTTATCCCCTCCATGTGTCTACCGGTGTCACTTCTCACCCAGTAAACAGCACATAATAGGTATGACAACGAAGATGGTCTCCTATTTCTCTCAAACAATAAGCCTTCTCTCACTCCCTCTACAGTTTTCGGTTATTATTAGTGTTTATGCGTCAAGTGTAGTAGTTAAACATTTTTACTATCTCAGTGTAACTCTCATATCAAATATATTCTCAAGTAACTTTATTATTTATTTATTAATAACTAATATTATTGAATATAAATAATTATTAATAACTAATAAAATTATTGATTTTGAGTAATTCCGAATTCGGCGAAAGTTAGATTTTTATTACAATTGGGAAATTTTTTTGTGTTTACTTATAAGAGCTCTAACTTTGACAGAATCAAAGATAAAATAAATTATTAATATAATAATTAAATATAATAATTAAATAATTCAATCAGTTCTATTTATGCGTGTTCTGTATTGTACAGTGAACAATGCCAACAAAACGCAAAGGGGCCAATTTGAGCCGTGATACAAATAAATCCAGAAGCATTCGAAATAGAAGACCCCAAAGAACCCAAGAACAAGTTCAGGAAGAAAATACTGGAGCGCGTGTGAGAATGACGCAATTGCGTCAAGAACAATTAGACAATACACGAGCTGAACGCAATGAAGTCATGAGATTAGAACAACGACAATCACACCGTTTTACTGTCAATAGACGCAGAGCAAATGACCAACAACGCCAACAGGCACATCGAGCATTTGTAGCTATATCATTCCTGCATCTAGCATTTCAGTATGAGCCCGATATTGAATATTATGCTCATTCAAAAATGGTAATTTGTGCTATGGACAAAGAATGCCCGTATTGTCATGCTTTGAAATTCAAAAATGAACCAGTCGGGATGTGTTGGGCGTCAGGGAAGGTACAACTACCTGAAATTGAAACACCACCGGAACCATTGAACGGTTTGCTTGAAGTCCATTCGAACATTCAACTCATGCTTTCAAATGACATCGTTCGGAGCAACAGAAATAGTTCAAAATACTAATGCAAATGGTCAACAATATAATCCTACATTTAAAATCAGAGGCCAAGTTTATAATAAAATAGGCTCATTGCTGCCAATGCCAAACGAACCACATAAATTTTTACAAATCTACTTTATGGGCGGCGATGACTCCAGAAGCGCACTAGCCAATCGGGCGGATGCACGTTGTGGCTACAATAACCTTGATTCATTCTTTGCCAGACGTATCGTTAGCGAGCTGGATGCTCTATTCTATTGAATGAGCATAATGAATTGTTGAAAATATTCAAATCCCACATGCACAAATTAGAAAGCGATAATCACGCTATTGTTATTAATCCTGATAAAACACCAGCTGGAGAACTAACGAGAAATCGCGAATTGAATATTTCATTTTCGATTTTTAAAAATTCTGTCGGCGATTTTTGGTCGGTCGATTCTACAATGCATTTAAGTTCAATAAATCTACAAAAATTAAAAAGTATCGACATATCATTTAAATTTCGTTATAAATTTGTTTTTTAATTTTTTGTATAGTTCCTAATTCTCCATCGGTATTTGTGCTATTTAATTCAGCTAATAAATTAATACATTTATTGATTGTGGGGTGATACGAAGTTCGCCGGGTCAGCTAGTAATATATATTTATTTATTTATATATTTTTATATATATAATATATATGTTTTTTTAACCGTACCGTAAAAGTTTACATCATTTGTAATAATCAGGTCAAAAAAATTAGAAAGCTCGTAAATTTATATTGAGAAAATTCACTATCCGCGAAATTAATAGCGAAAATTTCTTACACGTAAATTTGTATAAAATTTCCAAATAAAATAATGAAAATTGACGTGGATTATACCGAATCGTGAACATAGGGATACCAACCATGAAAGTTTAAAAGTGAAATTAGGTATCTTGGAATTCAGCTCGATGTTAAGTTAGTTTGGTGTTGGCACGTAATTACTTAGTAAAAAAAAAAAATAAAGAATTTTGAATTATCTAGTCTACTATGTATAAAAAAATATTAGAGTCATTCCCAAATTGGACGTCTCTACCTGTCGTTATACCAGCCTGTTTCAGCATACAAAATAATGCACTGAAGCGGTTAATCACCACAGAGTTATTTCAACATTCAGCATTAGGTCTACTCGCACAAGACAGTATGCCACTCGGTGTACGAGAATTATATAGGATGCAATTACTTACGTGTGTGGTGGCAAATGATAAAAAAATGAAGCATCATTTTTAAACAAAGTAAGACGAAGACAGGACTATTAACACTAGTATTGTCCGCTGGATCAGTAGAATACATGTTAATTCAGAAATTTCGGTTGGATACCATACCATCCATTCGTCTACTCTCCCTTCTCTCAATTGTATTTCCTATTGAAAACTAGAACTATGATAAGAGGAGTTTTAACAGTTGCAAGAAAGGGTATTTCACGCCAAATTAATGATAAAACTAGTTTGCAAATAAACATTTCCAATTAAAAAAAAAAAAAAAAAAAAAAAAACACTATAAATGCTAATTCTCGAATAGACCTTGGCAATTTTAAAAAATATATAAATAAGTTTAAAATAAATAAAACAGTGATCGGTTCAAATAACAAATAAACTTATAAAGTTTGTATATAAAAACCTAAATGTTTACATGAGAACTTATTTTCTAAAACCATGGCGCCGAAAAAAAAAAACACCTTATTAAAAAAATTTCGCCCGTATTAAATATCTTCAAAAGCAAATGCGGTTATTTTAAAAATTAGGCATCATTTTACTAATAATAATTCTATTTTAACCGCAGAATTTACAATGCGACCATGGGTTATATGGGTCCTAAAAATTGTATGATCGATAAGATTAGAAAAAAAAAAATAAGTCCGAATTCTGATGAACTGGGAGAGTGCTTTTAGTGAAATTTTAACATGGAAATATGATGAAAAATTCTATATAAGCACATATAACAATCATCTTTCAACAATAAAAATTGACTACGAGCACACGGTTATTAAAACAAATTACGAACCAAAATTGCTGAATTTTAATTATTTATTTTTCGTATAATCGTCGAAAATAAGAAAGAAAATTGTAAAATTTATTAAGAGTACACCCGGATTAATAAAAACAGCCGAAAACATAAAATACCTCAGGATAATATTTTAATACGAGCTCGTTCGTAATTTTGACGTTTACATTAAGAAACGATTAAATGGAAAAATAAATTCTGCTCTATAGAAAGTTCGCGTACATCAGTCGTACTAGCATATAAAACTCAATAAACAAAAAAAAGTTAATCCGTTGAACAGAGAGCTCACATCAATAACCAGCAGATACCACTGAAGAACTAAGCTAAATATCTGATTTTGCATTTTGATGCCAATTAAATGGCAACGTAAGAAATTTTAATTTTAGGCATTTCAAGATTTAGGTGCAGAAATAATCACAAAATATTTAATTAATAACTTTATTCGTTTTCGCTTATAATTAATTAGGTCCGTTTTATATGGTTTTGAAATGACATCGGCATTTTTTTTCAATAATTTTTTCTCATCTAAAACTCATCAATGAGGCCATACACTAGATTTTTTTTTACTTATGTATTGTCATGAAATTTCGGACACTCATCTGGCTGACTCGGTGACTAGACCAAATCAGTCATTTTTTTTCTCGTTTTAATCTCCTCTGGCTTACTGATTGTTCCAGTAAGTTCGCTGCGAGAGAATTGCCATGTAAGTCTCGACATATATTTCCTGGCTGATTGTTGTATTTCTTCAGTCACATATTTGATTCCAAGATCATTATGTAGTGTCTGGTTAGATATATACCATAGTGCCCATCAACGAACGAACTAATTTATTTTGAAAGCGCTGAATCTTATTCGGATTACTTTTGGATGCACTATATCAGAGTTCAGCTGCATACATCCATATTGCTTTAACACCATTTCATAAAGTCATATTTTGTTAGCAATGTAATAGTTTTATCTAAGTGTACTCTATTATATCTGATGGATTTGTCTTGTTGTACTCGTGTGTCATTTACAGATAAGTGATAATAACAGCATTCGATAAAGTCATATTTTGTTAGCAATGTAATAGTTTCATCTAAGTGTACTCTATTATATCTGATGGATTTGTCTTGTTGTGCTCGTGTGTCATTTACAGATAACATATAATTGTGGCGCATTATTCGTAAAAATGATGTGGTTACTTTTGTTTTCATTTATAACTATATTCCAGTTATGCGACCAATCGGTAATTTTATTCAGCTCAGTTTGTAGACTTTTTGTTATCTTTTCTGAACTGTCATGTGTTGTCATGAGCGACAATCATCAGCAAAAGTTGTATCAAATTTACAAATTTCCATAATATCATGTTACCCCAATGAAAACTGAGCAAGATAAATTCGCCTTAAGTGTACAGGAGAAAAGTACTGCTTTTAAAAATATAGTAGGTACTTTAGGGTTCTCAATTTTTTAGATAAATATAACGAATGAGCACTCCAATTCAGCTTACTATCCAACTGAATTCCTAAGTATTTAATATCGTTGACTCTAACTAATTTGTTGCCTTTTCCTAGCGATATTTGCGTATCTCTCCACGACGTTGAATCTTGATCAGTATATATCATATACTTCGTTTTAATAACATTAATAACCAACCGATTCCTATGCAACCATTCATAAATTTTATCTACATCGTTTTGTATTAAGTTTTGAAGTATGTCAGGATATCACGAATCTGGAGCAAGCAACGTATCGTCAGCATAACTAAATATTATCCCAGTGACGTATAAATTACACAAATCGTTAATATATATTAAGAAAAGGTAAGATCCTAGAACACTACCTGCGATAATCCCGAGGCCTGCACTTCACACTCACTATACACATTATTTATTTTGACTACATATTTTCTATTTTCCATGTAAGTCCTAAACCAACTGTGTATAAATCCTCCAAATCCACAATTGTACAATTTTCTCAGAAGTATTTTATGGTCGATTGTGTAAAAAGTTTTACGTAAGTCGAAATATACTAAGATAACAGATCTACCTTCTTCAAGACATTCAGCAACATAGGATATATGTTCAAATAACGCATCATCTGTACTTTTACGGGTAAGAATCAGTACTGATTAACGTTAAGGAAACTTAACTTTCGTAAATAATTTATCAGCAGCCGTTTCATGCTCGTTTCAAATATTTTTGAGAGAATCGACAGTATACAGATCGGTCTATAATTTTCTATATCCCCTTTTTGTCCCCACCTTTATAGACGGGTGTAATAATTCCTAATTTTATTATTTCAGGAAATCTTCTATCCGTAACATTAAAAATATAAGTTAAGGCTTCTAAGAAAAAGTTAATAAGCCAATTGAAATTTTATAATTCCCGAAATATTTATCAGATAATGACAATATCTATTCTTTGATATCGTATTTTGCAAAGTTCAAAAATATGAAAGAATTATTAGTTAAATTCTCATTTTCAATTACGAAGTTATCTTCACTAGCCTATTGTACAATTTCATTAACAGCATTTCGAAAATGGCCACTAATATATTTAGAAAAGAATTTCTCATTTCTATCAACCGAAACTAATTCATTGTTAATCTGAAGCTCTTTAATTGCAAACGTTTTCTTCCAAATGGTCTGATTTACTATACTCCGCTAATTCTTCTGATTACATTTATATTTGTTTAATAAATTTGTATAGTAATCATATTTCGCTCTCATGATGGCATTTTGCACATCTTTTGACACTTTTTATACACATTACGTACCGCGATATCTAAAGGAAATTTTTTGGTTAATTTTAACGTGAAATATTTATTTTGGGTTAGTTTTATTACATCAGAAGTTATCCATACGCTTCTTTTCCGATAGTGCTTAACTTTTTAAGTCTTTTTACATTTGTTTATTAAATCTGTAATTTTAGATACAAGCCAATCAAATTTTCCATCTAAAGACACGGAAGACGCGGGAGACGCGGAAAAGGTGTATAAAAAGCGTACATTAAAATCATTTAAACAATTTTGAAAAAGTATTCTGTCAAAATGAATAATATAATCATTATATTTAGATTTAATGGTTGGATTAAGATGTAGCACTTACACAACCCATGACTACTGAAAGTTACCCGATTGATTGTGCATTCAGTAAAACTTAAACTTATTGGAAAGGTTTTTTAACCTTTTAAAAAATATGGTCTAAACACGAACTATAATTTTCTACATCACTAAAGAATGTGGGCAATTTGACAACATCAATGAAACGACGCATGTGCGTAAGATTTAAATAATCATTACATAAATTTACTTTTAGGAGATCGATGTTCACATCTCCATTAAATATAACTAAGTTATCTGTGTTATTTAAAACTTTTCCTAAATTAAGTAAAAAATCAGAAATTGTCGATTCACAGAAACGATATAAACCAATTAATGACAGATATTTATTATTATTCCCAACTCGAAGCCGTAAATGTATTATATTAGCTGTCGATATAATGGAATTTTTATTTCGAACTATCAAACCGTCTTTGGGTTAAACAACAACCCCACCAGAACGCTGCGAATGTCTACATCGTCCATACAAAACATATCCCGGTATTTGATTTCATTTCATGCGTGTACACCCACGTTGGTACGTTGTTAATTATAATATTTATCCTCCCTGTGTACTGTTCAAGACTATTTATTTCTACCTTCATTTCTACATTTTCCAGTTTAATTTGTTCCACTTCATTCTTAACGCCTTTATCTCTTCTTTATAAATTTTATAATAATAATAATAGTAATAATAATAACAACAAACTGGCCTAATCCTTGTATACTAAATAGCCAAATGTACTTATGACGACTATATTATAATCCAGAGTATTAGTTATTTACTTCTCAACCATGATTGTAACGCGATTAAAAATATATGAAATTAATACACGTATCGGTGGATAGCTAGAAAAAAATTACTCAAGTCTGCGCTTTTCTTGTATTTTAAAATCTTCAAATCGTGAAAACATAATACAGGAAATTATATTTAGCCGATTTTTAATTTCGGCTGTATTAACGCGTTTTTAATCTGAAATTAAAACATAAATGAAATTACTTCCGCTATATTAGTAATTCATACACATCCCAATGATTAACCCCCCAATGTGGTATGTAAAGATTTGCCAATAAAACAAAATTGTATATTTTTGTAATAAGGGACATTTTGTAATTATTCTTCCAAAAATGGCGAAGTTTGTGTTTGTAGCTCTATCTTACGAGCAATGTGCAAACTAAAAGTTTAATATATTCTAACAGACGGTTACTGTTAGAAACTTTTTTGTTTATTTTCGTTCTTATTTTCAGTTTCTGCGTCCTCATATCAAATTTCAACTACACGTAATATTTTTTATAACCTTCAAAAATTGATGAAACTATGAAAACCCGTTTCCCAAGTATTGCATTTATTCCGTTTTACCTGATGGCGTTGTATTTTACTACTATTAATTACGTTTAAATGCAACATTTATTTAAGTTCTGTGATCTGGGTGATATATATATATATATATCATCATCTTCAGTCGTAATCCCCCTAAGGGATGTCGTGACCATTTTCATGCTACAGCCTCTTCAATTTTTTTTCTCCATTGTATCCGGTTTGCAGCTTCCCGTTTACAATCAGCCATTGACTTTGCAAGCGCTTTTGTGATCGTGTCTATCCATTTGATGTGTAATCTACTAGGAGGACGCGTTCCTTGTATTTTCCCTTCAATTACTAATCGTTGGATGGAGTCATCGCTTCGCATGATATGTCCGAAAAATCGTAATATTCTGAAAAGAACGTCGCTGGACAATCTACGTTTAATGTTGAGCTTGCGTAATATAGAAACGTTTGTTTGCTTTGCTGTCCAGGGTATTCGTAACATACGCCTCCAAATCCACATTTCGAAATTATCGATACGTTGACTATCTTTGGCTTTCAGCGTCCATGTTTCCGCCGCATTTGTGAATACAGAAAACCCCAAACACCGCACTAATTTCTTTTTTACCGCATTTGTAATTGATGCGTCGCGCCATATTCTGTCTAATTTGCTCATGGCACTTCGAGTCAACTGGATCCGTCTTTTTATTTCATCCGTTGAAGTGCCTTTATCATCAATAAGGGATCCCAAATATATATACTTGTGTAATGTTTCGTAACCATCGATTTGTGTTTCAGCCTCTGGTATCAAGTTTGCCCGATCAACCACCATTAGTTTTGTTTTATCTTTATTTATATTTAATCCATATTTGGCACTTCTCTTATTTAGTCGTTCGAGTAATATTCTGGTGTCATCAATTGAGCTGGTTATAAGCGTTGTATCATCTGCAAAGCGTAGGTTATTAATGATTCTTCCACCAATGGAAACATCAAAGCTACAACCGTTCAAAACCTGTCTCATAATATATTCACCGTATATATTGAAAAGTACCGGTGATAAGACGCATCCTTGTCTTACACCTTTTTTCGTCTTAAATTCTTTTGATTCTATATGACCTTCAATACGTACCGTGTTTATATTATGTTCGTATATTTTCGTATAGTTGATTTATTAAATACACGAGATGCCTTGGTATTCCCATTTCAATAAGTGCAGGCCACAATTTTTCCCAACGAACATTGTAGAATGCCTTTGAATAATCAACAAAGCATATAACTAACGGCTCTCTGGGTTTTTTCAATCAACAGTCTTATGTTTAAAATTTGTTCTCGAGTTCCTTTTCCCTTTACAAATCCTGCTTGCTCATCTGGAATCTGCCTGGATGAGAATTCTGCTAATCGATTATTTAGAATTCGGAGCATTATTTTACTGATGTGCGGTATTAATGAAATAGTTCTGTAATTTTGACAATTTGTAACTTGTCCTTTCTTAAATAGAGGTATGTAGACCGTCTTACACCATTCTTGTGGCCAATCTCCGGTTCGCCAAATTTCTTCACATATTTCGTGTATTTTCTTAATTCCTGTAGTACCCATTTATTTAAGTATTCCATCGCAACCTGTAGCTTTATTCAATTTTAAATATTTTATGGCCTCTTCTATTTCTGATTTAAGTATATTCGGTTCAAGTTCGGACAACGGATTTGGTATTATTAGTTCCTGTGTATATGTGTTATCGTATAGTTCCTGACAGTATTGCCTCAAGACTTCTGCTATATCCAGTTTTTCTGTTTTAATACATCCCTGTTTGTTTTGGATTGCCCAACATCTCATCTTGAATTCTCTTGTAATCAAGGCAATCTTTTTATATAAATCCCTGGGTTCATTTTTTTCTGCATGTATCTGAATATCTTGACAAATAGCTGTATAGTAATTATTTTTATCTTTGCGGCAAAATTTACGAATTTCTAAAGATAAACGAGTTACTTCCTGTTCATTTGCGTGAGTACTGTTTCTGAGTTTTCTCCTTTTCACAATTAATTGGATTGTCTCGGACGATATCCACGGTTTACGTTTCGTTTCTTCTTCATGTGGTTGAGTTTCTCGTACCGCCAAAATAGTTTTATTTTTAAAATTACGCCATAGAAGGTCAACTTCCCAAATTTGCGTGTCTGTATTGTCGTCTGGTCCATATTCTTCAAATTTTTGCTTAAAATTTTGCGGATGTGTAATTTTCATCCTGGATCTTGATAATGTGCAATTTGCTTTTCAATCTCAACCGAATAGTCATAACTAATGTTCTATGATCCGATCCACATTCTGCTCCAGGATAGGCTATGACATTATCACAAGATGTTTTCCATCTTTCTTGTATCAAGATGTAATCAATCTGGTTTCTACATCGATCACCAGCAGCTTCCCATGTGCATAACCGTCGTATATGATGTTTAAACATTGTGTTCATTATGCTGAGATTATTTTCAACCGCGAATTGAAGTAGCCTTTCACCTCGTTCGTTTCTGTTGTCTATTCCAAATTTTCGACTGTTCGTAACTGTACGTCAAATGAACTACCAATTTTAGCATTCATATCCCCCATTACGAGTGTGATTTCTCTATTCGATATATCATTCATAAGTTCTTCTACTTCTTTGTAAAATAATTCAATTGTTTCATTGTCCGCTGCGCAAGTAGGTGCGTATACTTGAATAATATTTATATATATATATATATATATATATATATATCCTACGACTGTCTCTCCCACGGCAGGTTTAGGTCGTCGTAAAAACCTTAAATCGTTACCTCCTCAGTAACAACCCACTGCCTTGTGGGTAGGATGTTTGTTCATCTAAAGGCTAAGGGAGACAAACCCGACAGAAAACAATTACTGAGGAGGAGGGCATCAGCTCTCTCAGTGCTAGCTACAGGTAGAGATCATGTGAATCGGAGCAGCTGTAGTATGGTCATTATCTGGCGACAATGGAATCCATTAACTCGTCAGATACACTGCGATGGAGAAGGCAACGGAAAATCCACTCCATTAACATCCCAAGACAACTTCTATGATTATGCAAAGAAATGATTATGTCCTGCCATGTGATCCGTCTAGCAATCGGCGCTATACCGAGTCCGGGTCGGTTAGTATGAAATGGGCGACCAGCCACCCTGTAGTTACGCACCGGGCTCAAAGTGGAAAATATGCTACTGGCGCATAAGTAACGAATTTGAGAACATTACGACGTCAAATAAATATTGCCACATGAAATGTTCCAGGATTACTGAAACCAGGCAAGTTAGCAATAATAGAAAATAAAATGGATTCATATAACATCGATATACTAGGATTGTGTGGAACTCACTGGAAAAGATATAAATACATACAAACAACCTCTGAACACATAATATGCATGTGTGTTGGTGTTACAATTCTTATCCCTAAATCTCTAGATAAACTAGTATTAAAGTATAACCCCATAAACGATAGCATACTAACACTCAAATTGAACACAATGCCAATTAAACTAAATATTATTCTGGTATATGCTCCCACCTCTACAACTTCGGATGAAGACATAATAGAACAGTTTTATAGTATATTACAAGAAACAATAAGTAAAATACCGAAGAAGGATATGATAATGATACAAGGAGATTGGAACGCCATAGTCGGCAACACAGAAAACAGCGATAATATGAGAAAGATTGTTGGAAAATACGGTATTGGATCACACAATGATAGACGGGAAGCTCTCATACAATACTGTGCGGCAAACGACTTTACTATAATGAATACATGTTTTAAACAACCGATTAGACGTCTATACACGTGGAGATCACAATCAAATAAATTTTCTCATTATTAACTCAAGATGGAAATCTAGCATTCTGAAAACTAAGACATACCTCGGAGCAGACTGTTGCTCAGATCATCAGCTATTAGCAGCTTACTTACGATTGCATCTAAACTCTATAAATATAACTGCAGGAGCCCATAAAACAAGACTCACAAGTGATGATCTTAATCTCTTTACAGACCAAGTTAAAGGGAGATTAATGAAATGTAATCCTAAACAAGTGAATCCAGAACTCTCCTGGACACAGATAATGAATACCATAAATAAGGCAAAGATATTTATAAACGCAAAGAATAGAAATGACCCAACAAGGAAGCCGTGGTTATCAGACACTACCTGGCACCTGATACAAGAAAGAAGGAAACAGAAAGCGAAAGGATTAAACACAATGGAGGCGTAATAATCTTATATCTGATCAATCGACAAGTTCAAAAAACTGCAGACGAGACAAAAATGAATATATTCATAACATATGTGATGAAATTGAACATCATGCGGAGAAAAAAGAAATCAGAGATCTCTACCAAAAGATAAAAGTATTATCAAGAGACTTTAAACCGCGGAACTAAATAATTAATGACGCTAACGGGAATGCAATTACGAATAAAAACGAGGCAGTTCAGCGCTGGAAAGGATACTGTGAATATTTATATGAAGAGAAGCCAGTTGTAGTAAACAGAATGAAAGGGAGAATATAACTAACACAATATGAACCTGATATATTACAATCGGAAATTGAAGATGCAATCAGAATACTAAAAAATCGGAAATCTCCTGGTAATGATGGTATCTATACAGAATTACTCAAGGTACTTCTAACCAATGGAGTACAGATAATATGCACACTGTGCAATCAAATAAGGAAAACGGAAATATGTCCAAGCGACTGGACAGAATCTATTATCATACCTATATATAAGAAGAAAGGTTCAAGTAAACAATGTGATAACTACAGAACAATTGCACTGGTATCACACGCAAGTAAAATCCTGCTCCATATTATTAATAACAGGTTGAAACAATATCTAAACTGGCAAGTAGCAATAGAACAGACTGGATTTGTTAATGACAGAGTATCCGTAGAGCAAATTATGTGTATCCGACAATTAATTCAAAAAAGTATCGAATATGACAAACTTTTATGCCTCATTAATTATCATAAAGCATTCGATTGTGTCAAATAGGATAAACTATTGGAAATATTAACCTTCATGGTTGTACCAAGCAACTTATCCTAATCTTTATGTACAAACAGAAGCCACAATATCTGGTCCTGTCCGAAATATAAAAATAGAGACAGCTTTATGTCTGAAATTTTATCGACAAGGAATACACTTCCAATACAACTTGAAGAAATTATTTTATAGTCTGATCAGTCCACTTAAGCTGGCCATAGGGTGAAAACTGGGCAAAAAAAAAGCTTAATGGTGCCGTGTCTGAAAAATTCCATCCAAAAAAAGGCGTAAGGCAAGGATGTATATTCCCTCCCATACTTTTCAATATATATACCGAATATATAATGAGGAACGCCTTAGAAGGCTATAAAAAAAGAGTGAAAATAGGCTGATATCGAGTATCTAATCTATGATACGCCGATGATACTACACTCATTGCTGCAGTTAGAAAAGAAATGATAGATTTACTGAACAGAGTAGAAATGGAAAGTAGAAAACTGGGACTTTTAATTAATAAAAAGAAGACAAAAATTATGGTAATAGATAAAAATAACAATCCCCAGAAGCTGAACACTAAAAAGGGTATAGAAATAATAAATTCATATACATATATTGGATCATTAATAAACAGTCATGGCGGAAGTGGATAGGATATTAAACGCAGAGTAGTGTTTAAAATTTGGAAAGATCATTCCTGTACTCGCTGAACAAAAATAAAGCTAGTTTAATACTTTAGTATTTGCCATATTTACATTTGGAGCAGAAACTTGGACATTACATAAGCGAGATAAACGAAAAATCGACGCCTTTGAAATGTGAATATGGCGCAGACTACTTGAAATTCCATGGATAGCAAAGAAGAGAAATACCTCAATTCTAGAAGATCTAAACATGGAACATTACCTTTATACTTCATTTATGGACATATCATGCGAAAAAGCGAGGACTGCATGATAAAGACATGGTAATTGAACAGATAGAAGAAAAAAGAAGTAAAGGAATACCTCCGACTCGATAGATAAATACTGTCACGACGCTTACTGGATTAATAAGAGTTCAAGCTATAAAGCCGAAATAAGATCAGGTGGAGGAAAATTATATCAGATGCATTAAAATAGGTCACGTTACTCAATCATTGATTTATCGATTATGTTGATTTTATATATATATATATATATTATGGCGTGTTAATATCTAGGGGGTATTGTAGAAATTTATTATAAATAAGAAAAATAAAAATAAAAATAAATAAAATAAGTTTTGGAAAATAATACAGGTTAGCGAAGGTTATAGGCTCGTGCGATACATATTAGTGTAGATATATATATCGGTATTATCCGTCTATTAAGTTACAAGTAGAACATAATAGTAATGATCAATCCCAGATTAACGGAGAAATTCCAGGAAACAAGTCGCACGTGGAGCGAGCAACCGATAATCGCGTTTTATGTATATATATGTATGTATATATATTTATGTATGTATAAGATACACGTGCCCTATAAAGATAAGTGGATATGGTTAATATAATAATCGATATCGTTGTTAGGAAGAGATCGTACCTTCGTCGGAAAGGTCGTAAATCGATCGAACTGTTCGTCCGTTACGAGATCGAGCGGAATAATAAAGAGAATAATTGCTTGTTTTAATTATAATAATTATCACATAATACATTCGTCCGCGATCAAATAAAATAAAAATAACGAATTAAATTTGAAATAATAAAAAATAATTCCGAACAGCTGAATACTATCTTACTGCGGAGATACAACGAGCGGAATATCGGATAAGTCACCACGATTTGAAAGTCGCCATCGATCTCACCGGTGGTACCACCAGGTTACGTTATTTTATATTTTATGTTTTCTTTGTACGTCTTAATGAAATTTATGTATATATTTTATGAATTATATTATATGGAAATGTGAATAATTGTTACTAAATTGTTTTTATGTTGAATCATGTAAAATTAAAATAACCATCATAATAAGTAAAATAAATATTAAATTCGTAACGTACGCTAGTCATTTCGTAAGGAAATTTGTTTGTTGTTGGCTCCACGCCAAGAAGCTTAGTTTCCGGTGAATAAAATAAATAAATATTTTTTTTGCACAGTATTCTGTGTTGGCGGCTGCGGCATTTCTTACTTAGATTTATCTGGTACATTACCAGCCTACAAGTTCATAGCTCTACCAAAAAGAGGGTTTTGTGAGAACGTTGCAAATTGTCCGCAATCACATATGTACCTCGCTCACTTAGGTGGAAAGTAATAACGTGGCGATCCTCAACGGATTAATACGTTATAATATATACTAGAATTAACAAAACAAAATAAAATCGAAGTTAAAGACTAAAAAATTTTTTATTATATAAGCGAAGATTTTCGACTAAAAAGTCATTTTCAAGCTAACTTTATAGTCGAAAAACTTCACTTATATAATAAAAAATCTTTTAGTGATTAATTTCGATTCTATTTTGTTTTGTTAATTCATAAAATCACTACTCTCCAATACATCGACATTATACAAAAGAAGTTTTTATATATATAAATACTAGAAATTACCACGGCTTTGCCTGTATATATATATATATATATATCCCCGTAGGTTATTTCGGACACGCCCCAACCTCAGCATAAGGTGATTTGTATTGCAGGTGTTGGTAGTGAAGGTACATTCGACTCGGAAAACGTGTTAAATTTTAAACGGTTTGGCAGAGATATCGTTGTATCCTACTTTTTAAAATTTTAAATTATTGTAATTTCGGTCCTATTTGTGATGTCAATGTGAAACAAAGCTTAGAACGCATCCGATAATGTAGGCTATAAGCTTTGCGAATTTCATAATTATTGCTTTCATAGCTTTTGAGTTAAATAGAAACATACAGACAGAAAAAACCTTTAAGATTTTCTATTTATATGTGATAAAAATCAACAATTTTTTCGCTTAAATTTTGCAATATAGAGGTGAAATGTTGAAATATAATTTGAAATTTATTATTCACTCAGGTTCCTGCAGCGATTTTCAACATAGACAAATTATGAGAGTTCAGAACTAATAATATTTGAACTTTTTCTACATCAAGATTATGAATATCGTCTTCTAAATTAAAACCGAAAAGTATTACTCTAGTGCCGATATCAATTTATTTCGCGGAAATGAGAAACAAATCATCACGTAACATGATTAATAACGCGATAAAACGAAAATATTACGGTCTTGGTTCACGTGTCACAACTGGACGATCAATCGGTTTTCGCGGTTCTCGATTAATACCGACAATCGCAAACGAACTACCGATCAACGATATCTGTTAAAAATCAAAAAACGATTAATAAAAGTAAAAACCGTATACATTTTTAACCGGTTAACATGTACAGCAGATTCAAAAATGTTTCGTTAAACTACAGATTAGCTCAAATGCAAATATCAATGGAATGTATACGTTTAGTCTACCAGACAACCCTCCCAAGCGATTAAAGAAACGGAAATGGTGTCGTGATGCCTTGCCGATAACTTGAAGAAATAGTTAATTTTTGCCAAACAGCACTACTTATGTGTCAACTTAATTGAATTTAAATGCAATAAACTCGTTGTACTTTTATTTCTTAACCACATCCTCGAAACTAACTTATCTCACTGGAGATATTAGTAGTATATATTTCTTCTTTTTCATTTTCTTGCCTCTTGTTATCCTTACTACTTCTTATATTCATCACCGTTGGTTGTGGCATTTAATTGTCGGTACAACGTAGAGGAAAAAACGAAACAAAAAAATCTGTAAATTTATATAATACTTCTTTTAACACGCGTTTCACAATTATCATTTATTTATATACCTCTACTGCTTTAATTTAAATACGTAAATAAGAAAGTATTAATACATTCATACTAAGCCATAGAGGAATGCTAACCGATGAAATTGAAGGCGAAGTAGAATGGAAAAGATCGAAAGACAGACCGAGCCTAACACTAATGGACGTCATACAACATGAAGTAGGAATGCCGACGTGTGTCCAACTCAAGCCAGGGGGAAGATCTTGGACGGTAGAATATAGTAATGAGGGACAATTTTTTGACGATTTACACCTAAATATAAATAGCCACGAATTTACACGCTAATGACACGGACGCTACTCTGTACCGCTTACAGGCCACAAGTACTATCAGTAATAGATGATCGCGTAATTGACAGCAATATATCTTTCATTCGTCAAGACCATTTCTAAGGAGTAATTTTTACGTCAAGTAGCGTTCATCTAGATCGGTCCGATTAATTAGGCTACCAAGACGTCGTTAATCTTTCATAAACATATGGAATCAGCGCATTTAAAGATGAAACAATCTGTTTTATCTCATTTTCGATCGTAAATATCCTTCGTTTAAAGGTCGGCCATAAGTTACAAATCCAGGAGTCAACCTACTTTAACATATTCTTGATGACCAGTTTGGTGTTCAATTAATCCAAAAATCGATATCTCTTAGATAATATCTCCGTGCATAATACTCGCGTAAAAGACTATATTCTCGAATTGTCCCAAAAAACATTTACTTGCGACGAAAATAAATTTTGAATGTATGAAGTATGAGTCCCTAACCTGAAAATTAATGAGAAATTTTGAAGAAAAATCATAATATTTAAAATCTAGTTCGAAATTGTACAATCAATAATTTAAAAAAAAATAATTTAAATATTTAAAAAATACTTATATATATATATATTAAATATATAATTAGATAAAACTAACCAATAACGTCTAATAATTTCTTTCTAAATAATATATTATTAGAGAATAAATCTTAAATATACGATAAATACGTCTTATCAACACTGAGTAAAGTTTCTTAGGAAAACATAGTGAAATATAATGAAATTTAGAACATCCTAAAAATAGATTAAAGCCATTTTTTCTATAATTTTACATCATTTAACAATTGTAGCAAGTATATATTACGTATTTCAAAAGTTACAGCGTAATTATTATTAAAAAAAAAATTAAACAGTTTTGTTTAATTGTTCACATTAGCCCATTAAATAAACATATAGACTAGACACATTTCAAGACGGAATAATCTGTTTTATCCCATTTTCGATCGTAAATAATCCGTTTAAAAATCGAACAAACTTCCTATCTGAACAGAATAGTCCTCACTTTCGCCTACTACGTATCTGACACTAGTTGTTACATCTTTATAGAGTACTCGAACCCATTTTATCGATGTTTTAGGAACTGCATGTTCTCTCAAGGAAAGCCAAATTAAGTTATGAGGAATTTCTCTATAAAAAAACCAAGTGCATATTCTTCTCCTTTTCTTTGTGTTTTTCTATGATCAAGCGTAGTATAAAAATTGCATTAGTTGTTACAGCTATTATGATGTTACGAAGGCGATCATTTATAACTTTTTCAGATTGCTCAATGAGCGTGATCATATTACACGATAATTACTACAATCTGATGGATGACCTTTGTTCTTCGACATTGGTATGGTGATGTTTTTCCAACTGGCCAGGAAGTACACTTGTGTGAATCACTGCATTGAGCTACTCCGTTAACCATATTAAAGCAGCGCCTTTTAATTGCGGAATCTTCCAGACATCAAAGGGATGTCAACCTTTTTTTTCAAAACGGTAATTAGTGATTTGAAATTATACCAAAAAAGCCCGCTATATCAACAAGTTTTAACTTTTTTCACGTTAAAAGAAAGGCCGCGAGACATTGCGCTTTCATATTTTTCCGACAGTATTAATATAAGAATTGAAGATTCAAACGATACATTTTAGCAGTTTAAAATCAAGTCCCAATATCGACATTTATCATTAGTAATTGGTAATTTAAAAAACTTTTTTATTTTCAAGTCTCGCAGGTTTATATTTTTACTGCAGTATTTAACGTTTTGCTTTTCTGGCAATCTTTATACTATTACTTTGATATTGTGCTAATGTGTCCCCGGTTATAACCAGTGTAATATTTTTATGTTTACAACTTTATACAAATATATTCATTGTTCAAAAGTATCTTCAGTGCACTGTTGAATAATTTTACAAAAAAAATTTATATATATATCATTTTTTTCCTTTAAATTACTGTAAGCAGCGTTACAATTAATTTAGAGCTTTCATTCGAGTATGTGCCCGTGTTTTAAATCGTTTTACGGATATGTATATATATATATATATTATATAGTACAGGAGTCAAGCAAGGGTGTGTCTGTGCTGTTTTCAGTGTATATGGCTTTCATACATATGATCGCAGTTAAAAAGCTGGGACCTGAGAAGATAGTAATGATCAGTAGGTTTGATGGCGGATTATTTAATGTACATCGATTTCAAGCAGCTTCTAAATGTTCCAGAGTAGGAGTATTCGATTTCCAGTATGCAGATGATTGTGCTGTGGTCACACACACCATACGGAAACTGCAGACTACTATCAAAATACTTGATGCAGTATACAACAGTTTTGGTCTAGCTATAAATAAAGGAAAAACCAAATTACTTGTGCAGGTAGCTCCCATAACCAAACGGCAAAATGTACACGTGTTGGAATTAGGCAATAGTGTAATAGAACAGGTGGAAAGTTTTAAATACCTTGGTAGTTTGCTTAACAACAAGCTCAGCTTGGACACCGAGATTTGTAGTAGAATGCAAGCTTCTTCAGCTGCAATGTATAAGCTTGATAGAAGGATCTTTAATAATACACATATCTTATTGTCAACAAAACTGATAATGTACAAGTCCATTGTTTTACCGACACTACTTTATGGCTCAGAAACATGGGCCCCATATACGAAAAACATACTGTCGCTGGAAGCGTTCCATCAGAGAGCGCTGCGCAGATTGCTACGTGTTCGTTGGCAGGACCGAGTGACGAATCGCGAAATTTTAACGCGGGCTATATTCGGATGCTGCTTTATAGTAATAGTTTGAGATGGACTGGACATGTAATCAGAATGAACGAGGAAAGACTTCCGAAGAAATTCCTTTATGGTCAGCTTCTGGTTGATAAACGGCGTATTGGACGTCCTCCTTGGCGATATAAAGTCTATTTGCATCGGATATTAAAGGAATGCGAAATTGATCGCAGGAGTTGGGAAAAGCTAGCGATGGATCGTAACATCTGGAGACAGACAATACGAGATGGTTTGCAGAAAGCGGATCAAAATGCTCGAGCTGCGGAAGAAAGGAAAAGGAATCGACGTAAAGGATTGATTGGAACGGTTCGAGTGGATAATATTAATAATCACGCTTTTACGTGTGATGCATGCGGAAAGTTGTGCGCCGCAAAAATTGGTTTGATTAGCCACCTCAGGACTCATAAATAATTGATGGCACTCCATACTCGGTTAACGAGTGGATAATTTAATTAATTAATTAATTTATATATATATATATATACCCGTGTATATAAATATCCGTATTATAATTATCAAAAATTTACTTACCAAACATAAAGCGACGAAGCTGTAGATTATTGAAGCACGCATGATTGTAGGTAATTCTTGAATAAATTATCAAAAGAAATAATGCGTTTATTCTAGAATACATCATTATTTATATAGATGTGGTCGTCATTTTCTAAACGGTATGTGTGTGTGTTCGATGATGTAAATAAACAATATACGCGAATGACAGTTTATAATAGCAAATATTAGTTCTAATCATCGTTAAATTTCAAAGTGTACAGTGACAAAACAGAAATCGCGCAGCATATTATAAACTGTCAAATTGTTTATTCGTTCTTTCCATGCATCTTTCTGAAAAATAAACAAAAATTTATTTACTTCATTCTGTCGAAAAATTATTTTCGCTGACATATTTGCTTTAAAACTTTGTAAATCAAAATGTAATCTCTAATTACAGTTCTTAATTGTTAGATATTAATAAATTAATTTACTTAACTCAATCTTATTTTTTCAGTTACGTGGTCGGTTTCCAAAACCTTATTTTTCATAAAATTAACAAAAAATAAGCTGAACAATTCCATCCAAACAGGCAGACTATAAATGAATTAGAGCTGGCATAGTATGGAAAATTTATTTAGTCTATTAACACAGAAACTACTAATATAGGGTCTAGTCATTGAATCACGAAATTTTCACGTCACATCATGAATTTTCGTTTAATTGATAATACAAATGTTCCTTTATTTATATATATAAATGGATAATGTGAATCCTCTAATTACTTTTTCTAATCTAAAAAATAATGTAAATTTTTTACTTAATGTTTTAATGAATAATGTAAATAATTAATAAGAAATATCTGAATAAATTAAAAACAAAAAATTATTTAGTTATAAAAACTGATCATACTTAATTATGGAGAGAAAAATTTTCAGTGACTCTCATAGGAACAGCTTTATAGCAACCACAAAAATTCACATGAGACACAAAAAAAAATTTCCTGTTGCTATCTGAAAAATAAATTATTTTACTTATTTCTCATAAAATTAAATTAACTTTGATTAATTATAACGGATGCCATAAATCGTGATTAATTGTAATATAATTCATCTTGATTAATTATAATAAATCATGATTAGCTATATTTAATGCTAATTACGTAGACACAAAAAAAAATGTATTAGAAACCGACGAAGATGGTTTTCTAATGTAACAGTCACATCACTCGTATTTAATGAAGAAGAGTATCGTTAATATCTTGTGTTCCACATAATAGTTAAAGTTCATGTATCACTTGAATCGTGATTTTTTTTAAATCTTCGCAAACACCTAAAATAAATTTTAATGGGATCGCGAATGAAAACTACTTTTTTCTGGTTCACTAGAAGAGTCGAATAAAGATTTTTTATTATCATCCATATTAAGATTTAAAAATGATGTAGAAAATGCATTTTCTTCATTCTTGCTGCGCATAGAAAGACAAGCTTTAATTAATTAAGTGATGCCGGGATTACGACTTCTATTTCAATTCCATTCATTTCATATCAGATTTCTGAGAAGAGAAATAACGGTCCCCCAATTTTTTTTACATATCCTTCCTGTATTAAACAACTTTCTGATATTAATACGTGCGAATCTTTATGATAAATCGGAATTCTAATTTCATCATTTTGGTTGAAATTAGCTGTATGAGGTTTGTGCAAATGATATTCTACAGATTATAATCCATCATCTTCTACTATATCCGATTAAGATAACTGTAATATGCTGCTATCCATATCTATTTGTTACAATAAAATATAACCTAATTGTTTTAATATTTGTTTATTAGATTTATTTAATCTTTTAAAATAACCAACTTTCACTTTAGATACAATATCATTTTTAATAATACGATCTCTCTTTATACTTTTTCTAAGGCTACTTTGATTGTATTTAATAATGATTATGAATCTTCTTTCAAATGAATAGTAACAGTTAACACTTCTTGTTTAAAATCGATTGGATTACTATTCTGATCTTCGATAGTTACTGTTATATTACTAATACACTTCACTAAAACTGGTAAATAAATAATATTCTGCGGTCGTTCGATAATTTTATATCCACTTGGAACGCTTAGAGGAAACGAATGAAGAATATGCGCCTCAGCTCCATTTTTATAGGTATTCGATATTAAATTACACATTAAATTAATCGCATCAATATTAGAAATTTGAACTGTCAACTGCGAAATATGTTCTTGACCACCTTTTAATACGCCCGTTGTAGGAGTAAATCCTAATAAATCACCAATACTATTAGGTGAATTAAAATTTATGTGTTTACTGCATGAAATTCGCGTGTGAAGAGTTTTATGATCTGCTTTCAATGAAAGAGTGGGATCAAATTTTTGTTTCAAATATTCTTCTAAATCTGCTACTTCGTAATTACCTGGTTCAATTGTTATTTCTAGCAGAGTCGCATAAGAATTATCATCGAAGAAACTATCGTAAATGCTGCTCATAATACTAGTTTAGTAAGTCAGATGCCGCCATTCGTTTTTCATGGTCCCTTGCCAAATCATAGGGTACAATTTAATCAGATTAAATCAAAATTAAAGAATAATTTTCAAATTAAATATAAACATAATAAATATTATATCTATACTTTAGGTGTAGACGATTATAAAAAGGTGCACCTGTTGCTAATTAGTTCTAACATTAAATTTTATACACATACTCCCAAAGATCTTAAGCCTGTTAAATTCGTTTTACGAGGTCTTCCTGGTAGCATCCCGGCTGATGAAATTGTTCAACAGATATCGGAAGCCATTCCTATACTAAGTGTACAGCAAATGTATAAAACCACTCCACAAAATGAAAAAAATTATTTACCATTTTTTATTGCGCATTTTCCACCTGGTACAGTATTTAGGCAAGTTTTAAATATGAATATCATATCCCACTGCCGCGTACAATGGGAAAAGTATAGAACTTCGAACAAAGTATTACAATGTTTCAAATGCCAATCTTTCGGCCACATTGCTATTGTTACAAAGACCCGATCTGTTCTAAGTGTAGCGGCTTACATGCAACTGATAATTGCTCTGTATCATATGTTAAGTGTATTAATTGCCAAGGTACTCATCAATCTAATAGTCGGGAGTGTCTAGTTTATCATACCATTTTCGATAATATAAATAGTCGTAGACAGCTTTCCGCTTCAAAAAATAATTTAACTAGATCTTTATTTAACAGCTCCGATAGCACTTTTATTAATAATAATAATAACAATAAGGGTAATAATAATAATAATAATAATAGCAATAATAACAATCGTACTATTAGTGATAATAATATTAGCAACGATAGTAATAATAGTAATGTTATCAATAAAACTACTAACAGAACCTACGCACAAACTGCTAGAAATACTTGCCCTGACACTTTTACTGATCGTATGCCATCCCTTTTCGATTCAGAAAGTGTTTCAGTTATATCTGATATTATACAATTTTTTAAAGATTTAAATTTTAATAAAGTTTACAAATTTCTTAAATTGGCTCTAAGCCGACTCAAAAAAGAAAGTGATACATTTAGCAAAATTGCTATAATAGCTGAAACTATTATTGAATATCTCAATTCAGACTAACTCTTTAATTAATTTACATTTTTTGGGATGGAATGCTAATTCCATCAGAAATAAATTCTTAGAATTCGGGCAATTACTGTATGATAAAGATATTCATGTAGCGTGTGTAAGTGAAACAAAGATTGACCCGACACACAAACTAAGATGCCCAGGGTACATTGCATATCGACTAGATCGGAATTTAAATGGTGGTGGGGTAGCCTTATTTATAAAGCAAAATATAGTTCACTCACCTGTAGTCATACCACCTCTAAATAAAATTGAAGCTACAGGCATTTCTCTTGAAATATCTAACAACAGTATTATCATCTATTCCGTTTACTGTCCCCCTAAGGTAAGTCATAAAAATCTTTATTACGATATTTTCAACTTATCATCAACACATCACCGCGTTTTAATTGTAGCTGACTTTAATGCACGGTATAGAGCTTGGAACTGCTATTCCAATAATATGGCTGGTAATTGTATTTTAAATATGTCATATAAATTTAATTTTAAAATTTTAGCTCCTAGTGAATCTACCTTCTACCCAGACAATCGAAATTTACATCCTAGTATTATTGATTTTGTATTAGCAATAAACGTTCAAATGATAACCAAGCCTGTTTCTCTACTTTTAATAATCATAATCCTATTTTCTTCAAGCTATGTAAATCGGGTATTACTATCACATTGCATCTGTTTTCCTCTTTAAAAATGCTAATTTGAACACATATCGAAATCATGTTAATAATAACATAACATTAGAAGGTCCTTGTAAAACTAATATGGAACTAGAGAATGAAGTGAATAGTTTTACTGACTTGGTTTTAAAAGCAGCTGAATTGGCCGTTCCTAAATCTGTCGTAACGTCAAATTATTACAAAATTTCTTCCAATATTCTGACACTGAAGCTGTGTAAATCGAGTATTACTATCACATTGCCATCTGTTTTCCTCTTTAAAAATGCTAATTGGAACACGTATCGAAATCATATTAATAATAACATAACATTAGGAGGTCCTTGTAAAAGTAATATGGAACTAGAGAATGAAGTGAATAGTTTTACTGACTTGGTTTTAAAAGCAGCTGAATTGGCCGTTCCTAAATCTGTCGTAACGTCAAATTATTACAAAATTTCTTCCAATATTCTGACACTGATCAAGTTCAAAAATTATATTAGACATAGATATCAAAAACTTAAAAATGCTTCTACAAAGGCACTATAAAACCGTTTAACTTGCTTGGTAAGAGTAAAGATAAATGAAGAGCGAAATTTCAATTTTAATTATAAACTTCGTAATCTTACGGTTAAAGATAAAAGTTTATGGAAGGAAATAACAGTACTTACAAATACGCACACACATTTACCGCCAATCAGCTATAATGAGTACAGCCTATTCGGATAAGGATAAATGTAACTTGTTAGCAATGATGTATTATGATATTCATACACAAAATTCGCATTTGACGTCGAACTATTGCAATAATAAAATTTTATCTTCCATTAAAAAGTACTTAAAAGATTCGCCTGTGAGAATTTTGCCCGCTGATTTAACAACGGTCAGCGAGGTACATCGCGTCATAAAGAAACTTAAAAATAAAAAATCAGCAGGTCTAGATAATATACCTACAATATTGATCAAAAACTTGTCACAAAAAGCGATTGTTCAGTTATCAGTCATAATAAATTCAATTTTATTACTTTCTTATTTTCCCGACTGCTGGAAAGTGTCGAAAGTTATTCCTATACCTAAATCGAGTAAGGACGTTTCTGATCCCAGAAATCTGCGGCCCGTGTCATTACTTAGTAATTTTAGTAAAATATCAGAAAAAATTATTTTGAGTAGACTAAAAAAAATTCAATGATATTTTTATAGAACAACAATTTGGATTTAGGAGTAATTTATCTACCGTCATACAATTTAGCAAGAATTAGTGAAACCATAACTGATGGGTATAATAAAAATATGCATACAGGATTACTGTTATTAGACATAGAGAAAGCCTTCGACACCACTTGGCAACTTGGTTTAACATACAAAATTATTCAACTTAAATTCCCTAATTACTTAGTTCGGCTTATTAAAAATTATTTAAGTAACCGAAATTTCATAGTTAAAATTAAAAATGATAATTCCTACATGAAAAATGCATTAGCGGGAGTTCCCCAGGGCAGCATACTGGGACCTTTCTTATTCCTTCTTTTTATTAATGACATTCTTAAAATTAAACATTTACAGTTGACATTATATGCCGATGATACTGCTATATATTGCGCATCGTATCGAATTGACACTATACAAAGAAGACTAACTCAGGGTTTTATTAAATTAAATTTATATTTTAATAAATGGAGAATCGAAATAACTTCCGATAAAACTCGATCTATATTCACGAAAAGAAGACCGCATTTCTTACAACCAGCGATAGTGAACAACAGATCTTTGGTTTGGAAAAGGGATATTAAATATTTAGGTGTAATACTGGATCGGGGTCTCACATTTACTAAACATGCTGAGTATGCCTGCAATAAGACTCATGCGGCTCTGTTTAAGCTATACCCGATATTTAATAAACGTTGTTACGTCAGCTCGGAAAATAAATTAATAATCTACAAAACTATAATCAGAACAATTATGCTTTATGCTTGTCCCATATGGTCATATACTAGCCGTTCTAACTTAGCGAAGTTACAACGGCTACAAAATATGTGCTGCAGAATAATTCTAAATCTTCCAGTCTATGTAAAGATTGAACACATTCACAAGACATTGAACTTACCATATATACACGAGGTTGTCGAACAAAAAACAAAATTATTTTTTGATAGCTGTGCCTGCAGTCAGTACTCATTTACAAACGACATAGGGGATTACACACGTACAAGTTTGCAACTAAAATATAAGCGCTACAAACACAAAAGAATTAAACACACGCTATTACGATGTACAGCTGGGATAATCTTTTATTCACAATTTATTTTTGTATATAATACATATAAAAATTATTGTTTATCCTATTAAAATAAATATATATAAATTTATATATATAGGTGTAGCTTTATGATCAGTATGTGGGTTTTGTTAGTGGTTTTTCCTGTATTTTATACTTTAGTTAAATGAGCAACTGGGCATACTTTTTAAACTAGTATACGTAGTAAGAACTGTGTTCGGAATGCGTTGTATTATTTATTTGTTTTTTGTAACATATATTTATTTTTTTTGTAAATACACTTTTTATCAATCAATCAATCAATCAAGCTTCATAATACTTTAATTTATTACAATTATCTGTTATATTGAAAATCGAATTATATGTTGTAAAAGAAACTAGACCAACGCTGTGTGATTTTTCAGAATGTAAGCTTATTTGTGGAAAAATATCTTGCGATAATATATTACCCCCTTTACCAGTAAGTTGAAATAAATAGGATTTGCTCGTCGTGGTAAACAATGTGATAAAAATCTCAAACAAAGTTTGCCACAATTAACTTAATTAAATTGTTGATAAGCAGTTCTATTATAATAAATATTTATAGAATTCTGTTGAAAATATTTTATTAATTCTTTCGGAGGGAGTAAATTATCAAAACTATCAAAGTACAGAATATTCAAATAATTTGTTAGAACCGAAGTTAATAATATTGGACGATTTGATGCGTGAATCATCTAGCAATCGTATAGTAGATTTATTTACAAAAGGTTGTCATCACAGGAATATTAGTATATTTTTTATCACGCAAAATTTATTTCATCAAGGAAAGGGTCAAAGAGATATATCATTAAATTCACATTACATTGTTTATTTTAAAAATCCCCGTGATAAGATGCAAATTCTTCATCTAGCACGACAGCTGTACCCGGAGAACATAAAATTTCTGCAGGATTCTTATAGAGATGCAACGATTAGATCATATGGATATCTGTTGATTGATTTAAAACAAGAAACGAATGAAGAATTTTGCGTTAGATGATGCATTTTTCCCGACGATTCTTTTTATTATGTATATGTGCCTAAAAGATAATAGTATTGTAATTATTTTTCTAACAATCAGTATATGATTAAAATGAATACTGCAATGACGTGTAATTATAATGATACCGCTAATGTGCTAAAACGATTACAACAAATGAGAAGAGGTCAACAAATTGCGTTTTTAAGATCCGCTGATGAAAATGTAATCAATTGTATATGTGAGTGCGCGCTTAACACTTTGAAAGGAAATATAAATATTAATCCTACTCAAAAAAAGAAACTAGCACGTTTTAAAAAAGTTCTTCGATCTTTAGTTGAACCTAAAATAAATTGGAAGTGTAAAAGGAAATACATATTACAAAAGGGTGGCGCACTACTTCCTTTACTTCTGTCAACTATACTAAGTGCAGCGTTATCTTCTGTAATTCGGTAATGCGGTTAAGAGCTTGAAGAATATATATATATATATATATATATATATATATATATATATATATATATATATATATATTTATATATATATATATATTGAATGGAGCACGCAAAGAAAATGATTTTAATTTCTCCTGATGAAATTGAGAGATTTTCGCAACTAAATCCGCAATCTTCATTATCTTCATCTAATTCTGTTTATTCTTCTTATGATCCTATAAACGAATTAGATCAAGAAATGGGGTCGCTATTAAATAACAAGCAATTAGATCCATATGAAAAATGGACTCTTTATAAACAAGTTTTGCAGCGTTATTTATATTTCGTTAACAAACGTCGACAACCTGTTCAAATTCCGATAATAAATGTAGAACCTTATGCTAACAATGATATTAGTTATCAGACAGAAGGAGAAACTATGACAACAACGGATTTATCAGATAAATCTGATGTAAAGGATATTATTTCTATACTACCATCATCGTATCGTGAAAAAGCAGGTTTATTATTACAGAAACTACATCAATCAGGAATAATCAAGTGGGGAAAAAACGGTTTAGTCAGTATTAATGACGTCGTAATTCCTTGTACAAATATTGTAGATCTAATAGGAGATGTAATTCGCGATAGAAAAACTAGCACACCACCTTCAGGATGGGCGATATTTAGTCAGACACTTAGAAAAATAAATATTCCTAGAGAATTAATAGGTAACAACGCCCGTTGGAATTACATGTGTAGAATAAGTGAAAACAATGATTTATCAAGTTTAAAATTAACAGAACCAGTTGATATTAGTTCGCCTGAAATATTAACAAGAGACATATCTAATATCTCCCCATTAAAAAGAAAACGGATGAAAATTAAAGAAACCCCATCTTCTATTAAGAAGTGGGAAAAATTCATTCCTTAATTATGACAAAAAATAATGATAATATTCACAATCTTTATTACAATGTCAAACAATGTACATGTTTTTCTGGACAAAATAATATTTTAAGATGTACTGACAAAACTTTGAAGAAATCAGGTGTCAAAAATTGGATTCTTTCACAACCGACTTATACGTTACATAGGCCTGCACGAAGAAGCATTTATGTAATCTACAAAAAGGCCTCTATTTTCATTATCTGTATTATCATTCTTGTATTGTGTAACCTCGTAATCCCACACTTCATAAATTTGTAATATTTTATAGCCTTTTTCTAAAGCTTTTTTAATTTCTAAGGTTACCCATGTTCCCGTAATAGCTCTATCTTCTTCGTTATGGTAACAAGGTTCGTTTTGATTAATTAAAACTACATGTATAACAAAGTGTAAAATATAATCTTTCTTTTATTTTACACGGTAAAACTGGATGATATAATTTTTGGGGTGGTAATATTCTAATTTTAGCTATTCCTTCTACGTTTCGTAAATTTTCTGGGCAATCTTTACCTACATATATTTTTGGATGCTTAATTGGAAATACTCCATATTTACAAATGTCCGGGTACAATGAACATACGTCATAATAAAATATTTTTTCACCTAATTCATCATTAAGTTTATAATATTTTCGTATACAATCAGTTCTTCCACCGAATAAAGCTTCTCGAGGATTTATTGGTTTTATTTCATCAGGTGAAAGGTACCCATCAATAGCCTGCTTGAAATTTATAGGATTATTAGCCTTTACATTTTTAAATTGGCATGCCCATATGCTAATTACGTTGTACCCTAATTTGTGCAAGTATTCTTTTTTTATTTCTGTTCTCCTGTATCTGGTATTCATTGTATCATGTTTATTATTTTTAACAGTTTTTATCATTATATTACCTCTATTTTTATAACATATTGGACAGCCGTGCCAAAAGCACCCGTTATACTCGCAAACAGTAGGTTTATTATTATATTTCGGACAATAACCGTCTACTTTATAACCTCCGACTTTAATGTCTCTGTTATTTTCACTGTGTTGAATTTTTATTTTACGAGTATATTCTACGTAAGGATCTGTTTTATTTTGTGCGAGAAAGATTTTTCTAAATCTTAAACAAGCTCTTCGTAATATTGTCACATCTGATTGACAATATTTTCTAATTTCATTCTTAAAATTAAAAATATAATTGCCGTTGTTTTTATCATTCCACCATGATATAAACTCATTTCTTTCCTCAGTTTTCATGTCGTCGTAACCAAAATCTTATTTTGATGGTATAGGTCCTATATAATTAAAATTCGATATTTTATTGAAAAAATGAGGAAAATACCCCTTCGTATCTGATGTAATTCCAAATATTGTTGGTAACTTGCTTAATTTTGTATTAAAATAATTTAAGGAGTCTATAAAATACAAATTTTTGTACTTTATAGATTGAATTTTTCCACCCACCATGATGACTTCAGTGTCACACCAATTCAATTTTTCTATCATATGCTTTAATATAAACTGCCCATCGTACGACTTTAAATTATGTGCCATGACTTTTATAACACTAAAATGTTCTTTTCCAGAAGTAATATACGTAAAAAATTTATCTATAATATCACCAGATTCGATAACATATTCTCTATGTCTACAATTAGAACAATCGTTACTTATATTCTCATCTTCCAGACAGTTAGTGCATACATGTTGGATAACATAAAAATTAGGTACGTGCTTAAACATAATAGGATTATCATTATAATTTGTATCTTATGTGCATTCTAAATCAAAAAATACATAGAGAATATTCTTGTTATTTAAATTATTTACAGATAATAAAGATGGTTGTTTTATGGTCGGTATGAAACACTGATGATTTTGTGGTTTAATCGTCTTGCAAGTATTACAGAAATTTTCAAAACATTTGTGTTGTGCATTATTTGTTTTAAGAAAATAGATCCGCCGACAACTTTTACAATATTTAATTGTTTTACAAACTGTTTTACCGTTAAACATAGATTTAAAATGATTCGACAAACAAGAAATTGATTTAAATATCAAACCGCAATCATCACATTCGAGTTTATCTTGTCCTTTACACGGCGGTGTATTCCAGTAGTTATTACAAACTGTAGAACACTTATGTTACCATTTTTTATGAAAAGGTACCCGGCAAGCTCTACAATAATTTTTAGTTGTAAAAGCACCCGTCACAGATGTAATAACGTTAAAATGATGATTATTACATATCAAGTCTAAATATTTTTCATTACTATTATTACATTCCGTATTATTATCATGATTACTGAATAATATTTCTCTACCCCTGCGATCTGAAAAAATTATAATTGTATAATCTCTTAAATAATTTTGAAACCGCTGTAATGAGTCAATAGTGCCAATCTCTTCATTGTCAACATTAACACCCGCTTGCCTACATAGTTCTATCGTTTTTTCCTTTTGTTCCTCCAATCTGATATTGATTTAAAGTATTTTTTAGAATCTGCAGATTCGTTTTTCTGGACATTAGCTACTGCTACAACGAAGGCTCTTGGTAAATGTCATTTGTATTTTTTATTACTACGATGGATGTTTTATTTTTACAAAAATCAAAAAATAATCTGTCCGGCCTTTTCTTATATTCGGCATTTCTATTTCAATTATTTTTACGTATAAATGTTTCAATTCAAATTTATCATTAGACTGTATTATACTTTCTATCTTATCTATTATTATATCGACGGAAATTTGATCTTTCCTACGAATGCTAAACCATATAGGTTTTACACTTTCGTCATTGCTATGAATTGTAATTCCTACTTTATCGTAAGGTTTACTAAAGGGATTAATCTCTCTTTCCAAAATTTCGTTAAACGTATTACTTAAATATTGTATAGGATTTTTATTTGCTGGTAATGGGTTAATTTTCAATTTTATTTTACTACAGCGTGTTTTAAATCGTTGATAAAAATCTGTTTCCTTTCCTAATAGCTGATAATATTCCGGTTGATAATCACACATATTTATTCTGTACGCCTCATCATCATGATCTGATTCGTCGAAATTATTTTTCGTATTTTTTTGTCTTTTACCGCGCCCGTATTGCGGTACTTCGTTATCAGAACATGTGTTACTATCACTGCTATTAAATACCCCCAATTTTCTTTTAAATGATAGATCGTTTACATCTAGTGATGGTTTACATAAACCAGAAGGTCCAGGTATCGCATCATCTACTTGCGGAAATTTTCTTATATTTTTATTCATAATGTTAGTATCAATATTTTTATTACGTGTATATTATAAATAGTATCATTCTTATTATTTAATACTCTATCAGCCTCATTCTGAAACTTTTACAATTGGGATTTTGTAAACTCATGCTCGAAATAATTTTGTACCGTATTACTATCTTTGATCATGGCATTATTACTATCACTATTGTTATCGGTATCGTTATAATTTTTATTATTATTATTATTATGATTTAATAGTTGATCAGCTTCAGCTTGAAAATTATTTAGCTGTGATTCAGTAAATTCATACTCAAAAAAATTATTTATATCTGCATTAATATTATTATTATTATTATTGTTATTATTATTATTATTATTATTATTATCATCATTATTATTATTATTATTATTATTATTATTATTATTACCATTACTACCTGAAAGTAATGCTATATCAGCTTCGTTTTGAAATCTTGGTAAATCAGAGCTATCAAATTGAAACGTCCATTGGTCACCTTCGTTACTTGAAACTAATGATATGTTATATAACTGATTTTCTAAATTTTCCATCGTTCAAAATAATAATAAAAATAATAATGATTAAAAATAAAAAAAATAAAAAACGTATAAAATATTTTACAAGCGAATAAACTAATTTATCAAAAACGCGGAATTTACATTAATTTAATTTTGTCACACCCATTATTTTTAAATAGCGTAATGAACATTTCAATCGACAATCGACAATTTATTAACAATAACGATTCATCTATAACTGGTCGCATCGAATTAATTTGCTCGTCTTTTATAGAGGAGTTAACGTCGGAATAGTTAATAACCGTGTTACATACTATAAATAATGTTGTACTTTGACTGTTAAATATTTATAGCCTTTCATTACTTTAATGAGATGTATTGTTATTTGTGTGCGATAATGGCTCTTAAATTATTTCGTCAGAGGAAGTAAAAATAAGATTCAGTATCAGGTAAATATTTATAAGTCCCCATGAAATTATCTTCTTTTTAAATTTAGTTAAAGTAGAGATAATTATTCTGACAAAGAATATTAATCTTTTTAATACATACGGTGATATCAAAAAAAAGGAGCGCGCGTGTGAGTGTGAGTGAGTGTGTGTGTGTGTGAGGTAACATAAATTTGAACTTTGTTCATTAAATGTAAATAGCTACGCTGGAACAAGAATATTTTTTATGATTTTAACTTTGTCCCATAAATGTACATTAGCCTTTAAGTGATATCAGAGATTCTGTGTGTGTGTGTAAGTGTCGCCATATATACATGCACATCTGTTTTTTTTTCGCATGATCAACAAACGATGGTGAAGAGGTCTACACCCCCCCCTGAGCGTATTCTTCCACCCCGTGGGCGCGTTTTTCCACACCCCGGGCACGAAGCTCTTGGGAGGTGGTTATAGTAGTTTTATATATATATCATATATCATATATATATTATATCATATATATATATATATATATATATATGCATATATCATATATATGTATATATATATATCCCCGTCGGTTATTTTGATGTATTGCTTGAGTTGGCAGTGAAGGTACATTCGACTCGGAAAACGTGTTAAATTTTAAACGGTTTGGCAGAGATATCGCTGTACCTTACTTTTTAGAATTTTGTGATGTCAGTATCAAACAAGGCTTAGAACGCATCCAATAATGTAAGTTATAAGCTTTGCGAATTTCATAATTATTGCTTTCATAGCTTTTGAGCTAAATAGAAACATACAGACAGAAAAAATCTTTAAGATTTTCTATTTATGTGTGATAAAATAGCAATTTTTCGCTTAAATTTTGCAATATAGAGGTGAAATGTTGAAATATAATTTGAAATTTATTCTTCACCGGGTTCCTGCAGCGATTTTCAACATAGACAAATTATGAGAGTTCAGAACCAAAATATTTGAACTTTTTCGAGGTCAAGGTTATGAATATGGTCTTCTAAATTTAAAACGAAAATTATTACGCCAGTACCGATATCAATTTATTTCGCAGAAAAGAGAAACAAATCATCACATGACATGATTAATAACGCGATAAAACGAAAGTATTAATGTCTTGGTTCACGTATCCCAATTGGTTTAATAATCCTCCGTGGATGATCGAGCGGTTTTGGATGATCGATCGGTTTTGTATGTTCTGGATTAATACCGACAATCGCAAACGAACTACCGATCAACGATATCTGTTAAAAATCAAAAAACGATTAATAAAAGTAAAAGCCGTATACATTTTTAAGCGGTTAACATGTACAGCAGTATCAAAAATTTTTCGTTAAACTGCAGTTTAGCTCAAATGCAAATATCAATGGAATGTATACGCTTAGTCTACCGGACAACCCTCCCAAGCGATTCAAGAAACGGAAATGGTACCGTGATGCCTTGCCGATCACTTGAGGAAATAGTTAATTTTTGCCAAACAGTGCTACTTATATGTCAACTTAATTTTTGCTTAAACTCATCCTCGAAACTAACTTGTCTCATGGAGATATTAGTAGTATATATTTCTCCTTTTTCCCTTCCTAGCCTCTTCTTATCCTTACTACTTCTTATATTCATCACCGTTGGTTGTGGCATGTAATTGTGGGTACAATGTAGAAAAAAAAATAAACAAAAAAACCCTATGAATTTATATAATACTTCTTTTAACACGTGTTTCACAATTATCATTTAAATACCTCTACTGTTTTAATTTAAATGCGTAAATAAGAAAGTATTAATATATTCGTATTAAATCATAGAGGAATGTTAACCGATGCAATGAAAGGCGAAGTAGAATGAAAAAGATCGAAAGACAGACCGAGCCCAACCCTAATGGACGTCATACAACATGAAGTAGGAATGCCGACGTGTGTTCAACTCAAGGAGGTGGAGCAGATCTTGTTCGGTAGAATATAGTAGAGGAACAATTTTTTTAGGTACAATTTACACCTAAATATAAATAGCCACGAATTTACACGCTAATGACACGGACGCTACTCCGTACCGCATACAGGCCACAAGTACTATCAGTAATAGATGATCGCGTAATTGATAGCAATATTTCTTTCATTCGTCAAGACCATTTCTAAGGAGCAATTTTTACGTCAAGTAGCGTTCGTCTAGATCGGTCCGATTAATTACACTAGCAAGACGTCGTTAATCTTTCATAAACATATGGAATCAGCGCTTTTAAAGATGAAACAATCTGTTTTATCTCATTTTCGATCGTAAATATCCCTCCTTTAAAGGTCGGTCATAAGTTACAAATCCAGGAGTCAATCTGCTTTAACATATTCTTGATGACCAGTTTGGTGTTCAATTAATCCAAAAATCGATATCTCTTAGATAATATCTCCGTGCATAACACTCGCGTAAAAGACTATATTCTCGAATTGTCCCAAAAAATCTTTTAATTTTAGCGCACGCGCTAATAATTTACTTGCGACGAAAATAAATTTTGAATGTATTTAGTATGAGTCCCTAAGCCAAAAATTAATGAGAAATTTTGAAGAAAAATCATTATATTTAAAATCTGGTTCGAAATTGTACAATCAATAATTAAAAAAAAAAAATATAAATATTTAAAAAATTCTTATATATATATATATATATATATATATATATATATATATATATATATACAACACTTTAAATATTTAAATAAGATAACCTAACCTTTAACCCCTAATAATTTCTTTCTAAATAATATATTATTAGAGGAAAAATCTTAAATATACGATAAATATATCTTATCAAAAGTGAGTACCTACCATTTTCCTTAGTTTCTTAGGAAAACATAATGAAATATAATGAAATTTAGAACGTCGTAAAAATAGATTAAAATAATTTTTTCTATAATTTTACATCATTTAACAATTGTAGCAAGTATATATCATGTATTTAAAAGTTACAGCTCAAATTATTACTAAAAAAATTAAACATTTGTGTTTTTCTATGATCAAGCATAGTGTAAAAATTTCATTAGTTGTTACAGCTATTATGATGTTACGAAGGCGGTCATTTATAACTTTTTCAGAAAGTTCAATGAGCACGATAGTAATCATATTACACGATAATTACTACAATCTGATGGATGACCTTTGTTCTTCGATATTGGTATGGTGATGTTTTTCCAACTGGCTAGGAAGTACACCTGTGTGAATCACTGCATTGAGTTACTCCGTTAACCATATTAAAGCAGCGCCTTTTAATTGCGGAATCTTCCAGATATCAAAGGGATGCTAACCGTCTTCTTTCAAAATGGTAATTAGTGATTTGAAATTATACCAAAAAAACCCGCTTTATCAACATGTTTTAACTATTTTTAATAGGCGGAAAACATTCTTATGATTCTGTGAGAAATAACGCCACGTTAAAAGAAAGCCCGACACATTGCGCTTTCATATTTTTCCGACAGTATTAATATAAGAATTGAAGATTCGAACGATACATTTTAGCAGTTTAAAATCAAGTTTCAATATCGACATTTATCATTAGTAATTGGTAATTAAAAAAACTTTTTTATTTTCAAGTCTCACAGGTTTTTATTTATTTTTACTGCAGTATTTAACGTTTTGCTTTTCTCTCAATCTTTATACTCTTACTTTAATATTGTGCTAATGTGTCCCCGGTATACAATGATTATAACCAGTGTAATATTTTTATATTTACAACTTTATACAAATATATTCATTGTCCAAAAGTATCTTCAGTGCACTGTTGAATAATTTTACAAAAAAAATTTATATATATATCATTTTTTTCCTTTAAATTACTGTAAGCTGCGTTACAATTAATTTAGAGCTTTCATTCGAGTATGTGCCCGTGTTTTAAATCGTTTTACGGATATGTATATATATATAATATATATACATATATATATATATATATATATATACCCGTGTATATAAATATCCGTATTATAATTATCAAAAATTTACTTACCAAACATAAAGCGACGAAGCTGTAGATTATTGAAGCACGCATGATTGTAGGTAATTCTTGAATAAATTATCAAAAGAAATAATGCGTTTATTCTAGAATACATCATTATTTATATAGATGTGGTCGTCATTTTCTAAACGGTATGTGTGTGTGTTCGATGATGTAAATAAACAATATACGCGAATGACAGTTTATAATAGCAAATATTAGTTCTATCATCGTTAAATTTCAAAGTGTACAGTGACAAAACAGAAATCGCGCAGCATATTATAAACTGTCAAATTGTTTATTCGTTCTTTCCATGCATCTTTCTGAAAAATAAACAAAAATTTATTTACTTCATTCTGTCGAAAAATTATTTTCGCTGACATATTTGCTTTAAAACTTTGTAAATCAAAATGTAATCTCTAATTACAGTTCTTAATTGTTAGATATTAATAAATTAATTTACTTAACTCAATCTTATTTTTTCAGTTACGTGGTCGGTTTCCAAAACCTTATTTTTCATAAAATTAACAAAAAATAAGCTGAACAATTCCATCCAAACAGGCAGACTATAAATGAATTAGAGCTGGCATAGTATGGAAAATTTATTTAGTCTATTAACACAGAAACTACTAATATAGGGTCTAGTCATTGAATCACGAAATTTTCACGTCACATCATGAATTTTCGTTTAATTGATAATACAAATGTTCCTTTATTTATATATATAAATGGATAATGTGAATCCTCTAATTACTTTTTCTAATCTAAAAAATAACGTAAATTTTTTGCTTAATGTTTTAATGAATAATGTAAATAATTAATAAGAAAAATCTGAATAAATTAAAACCAAAAAATTATTTCCTAATAAAAACTGATCATACTTAGTTATGGAGAGAAAAATTTTCAGTGACTCTCATAGGAACAGCTTTATAGCAACCACAAAAATTCACATGAGACACAAAAAAAAATTTCCTGTTGCTATCTGAAAAATAAATTATTTTACTTATTTCTCATAAAATTAAATTAACTTTGATTAATTATAACGGATGCCATAAATCGTGATTAATTGTAATATAATTCATCTTGATTAATTATAATAAATCATGATTAGCTATATTTAATGCTAATTACGTAGACACAAAAAAAAATGTATTAGAAACCGACGAAGATGGTTTTCTAATGTAACAGTCACTTCACTCGTATTTTATGAGGAAGAGTACAACGCGTTAATATCTTGTGTTCCACGTAATAGTACAAGTTCATGTCCCACTTGAATTGTGATTTTTTTTAAATCTTCCAGAACACCTAAAATAAATATTAATTGGATCGCGAATGAAAAATACTTTTTATCTGGTTCACTAGTAGAGTCGAATAAAGATTTTTTGTTAGCTTCCATATTAGGATTTAAAAATGATGTAGAATATGCATTTTCTTTATTCTTGCTGCGCATAGAAAGACAAGCTTTAATTAATGAAGTGATCCCGCGATTACGACTTCTGACTATTTCAATCCCATACATTTCATATCGGATTTCTGAGAAGAGAAATAACGGTCCCCCAAAAACAAAATCGCAACTTTTTTTTACATATCCTTCCAATATTAAACAACTTTCTGATATTAATACGTGCGAATCTTTATGAAAAATCGGAATTCTTATTTCATCATTTTGGTTTAAATTAGCTGTATGAGGTTTGTGCAAATGATATTCTACAGATGATAATCCATCATCTTCTACTATATCCGATTAAGATAATTGTAATATGCTGCTATCCATATCTATTTGTTACAATAAAATATAACCTAATTGTTTTAATATTTTAAATTTTTATATAATGTGGAATGTAGTGATTTTTTATAAAAAATCAATTGAAAATTAGTTAAATCGCTAATATTTATTTTCTTATAGAAAACACAAAGCTTTTCGGCATTTACGCCATTATCAAGTGAAACATTTTTAAAAAATCATAATTTTAAAATATAAATTAAATATAATTACTTAAAAATATTTGATGGTGATTGTGATACTCCAAAAATGCTGTTCTGCTTCTGTTCTGTCTATTTTTTGAATTGTTGAAATTTAACATGAATATATTTGTTTATTAATTTTGTTTTTTTATATTAATTTTTTCTTCAATATTATTTTCCGGATTCTGTAAAAGTTGTATACTGGTGGAATTTTAAATTTTTCATTTACTGTTGCGATGTATGATGTCTAAAAGTAAAATATAAAATATAAAAATATACGAACACAAAATTTTTTAAAAAACAGGACTATATTTTCACAATCACCATCAAATATATTTAAGTAATTATATTTAATTTATATTTTAAAATTATGATTTTTTAAAAATGTTTCACTTGATAGTGGCGTAAATGCCAAAAAGCTTTGTGTTTTCTATAAGAAAATAAATATTAGTTATTTAACTAATTTTCAATTGATGTTTTAATATTTGTTTTTTAGATTTATTTAGTCTTTTAAAATAACCAACTTTCACTTTAGATACAATACCATTTTTACTAATACGACCGCTATTTATTCTTTTTCTAAGGCTACTTTGATTGTATTTAATAATGATTATGAATCTTCTTTCAAATGAATAGTAACAGTTAACACTTCTTGTTTAAAATCGATTGGATTACTATTCTGATCTTCGATAGTTACTGTTATATTACTAATACACTTCACTAAAACTGGTAAATAAATAATATTCTGCGGTCGTTCGATAATTTTATATCCACTTGGAACGCTTAGAGGAAACGAATGAAGAATATGCGCCTCAGCTCCATTTTTATAGGTATTCGATATTAAATTATAGAAATTTGAACTGTCAACTGCGAAATATGTTCTTGACCACCTTTTAATACGCCCGTTGTAGGAGTAAATCCTAATAAATCACCAATACTATTAGGTGAATTAAAATTTATGTGTTTACTGCATGAAATTCGCGTGTGAAGAGTTTTATGATCTGCTTTCAATGAAAGAGTGGGATCAAATTTTTGTTTCAAATATTCTTCTAAATCTGCTACTTCGTAATTACCTGGTTCAATTGTTATTTCTAGCAGAGTCGCATAAGAATTATCATCAGCTTAATTTATTACAATTATCTGTTATATTGAAAATCGAATTATATGTTGTAAAAGAAACTAGACCAACGCTGTGTGATTTTTCAGAATGTAAGCTTATTTGTGGAAAAATATCTTGCGATAATATATTACCCCCTTTACCAGTAAGTTGAAATAAATAGGATTTGCTCGTCGTGGTAAACAATGTGATAAAAATCTCAAACAAAGTTTGCCACAATTAACTTAATTAAATTGTTGATAAGCAGTTCTATTATAATAAATATTTATAGAATTCTGTTGAAAATATTTTATTAATTCTTTCGGAGGGAGTAAATTACCGAAACTATCAAAGTAGTAAATTGAACAATCGCGCTTTACATAGGCCACCCAATGTGAACCAGTTCCTGTATGATCATCCAGATTAACAATTGCACGTTCATATTTATTTGGATTTGAAGGTAATGTGTCTCTATCAAAAACTCCTCTAAATTGAGGAATATTTAACTGTTTCGTATATTTATATAAATCGTATCCGGATAACGGTCGATTGACTGGTATTTTTAATTTTTCAAATATCTGACTTTTTTTTGTTTGTTTGTTTTTTCGAGGATTGAGAATTTATAAACAAGCCCAGTCCATTTTTATATGGTCGTAAGTAAAGACCTTTACCACTTCGTTGATTAATTCCCGCCCCATTTTTAAAACTTCGTCTAGCTTCATTTACATTTTTAACAGCTGTCGCTATTGCTGATGATGTTGATCCTAGCGCGCCTAATACGGACAAACCAGTCAATATGGGGACTAAAGGTAAAATTTCACCTGTTTTATTCACAGCTATTACTCGAAATCTTGTTTTCTTTGCGGTTTTATATGTTTAATAGCGGCTAACATTTTCCTAATTTTACCGCGAATTGATTTTTCACCAGCTCCAGCTTTACGAGCTTTTGTCTAAAAGTTGTTTTTTTCCTTCGGCTAACAGCTGCACCTAATTTTCTTTTCATTATCATTGCTCCCGTAGTTAATATCGCAGCCTTAACGTATTAGTATATATTGATTGAAAACTATAAATAATAACTTTCTTCTAATCCAACAAAGTAATATTAAAAATTGGTAATATTAATCTTCCTTCTCCCAAGATGAACTACAATCATTACACTTTTGTTGCGAGAAAAAAGTAGCTCGAGGCGGATTGTATCTGCGGAAGTCTGCTCGTTCGCGTAATTTCGCCGGTAATTTATAAAATAACTGGATAATCTACTCGAAAATACGCCTTGTAATAAATCATCCGGAACAGTTTCCAAGAACATATTCGACGATAGTATTGCTTGGATCGGCGCTACATTCGTATCGTACCATTTCGCTAATAAGTATACATTACGAAGAGCGCAAATAAATCGATCATGACCGTAATGTGAACAGTTTATTGTTGATGATATACCGCGATAGAGCGAATGTAGCACTTTTAAATTCGGCGTACCGAATTGATCTTCCAAATTCCAAACTTCGACCGATGTATGCGTCGTTGGTAGAAAATTTTCCACCCATCTACATTTTTCCAGTCCTTTTACTAGAAACAAACACGGCGACATCGTTTCCGCGATATCGCGCAAATCTTTATAAATTTCATTATAATGTTCCGCTATTCCACGATAATCCGTGGAATCGTTGTGATATCCAAAGATTTTTCGCTTGAGTGTGCGAATCGATTAACGAAATGTCGAACGGTGGTAGAGTTTATGTAACTGGTAATCACCTTTAATATTAAGAATAGCCAATTCTTTAATAATAAACGTATTGGTCGACGTTTTGAGCCCTTGCAAATCAACAAAAAACACATTTTTTGTCAGAAGAGAAACTGGTGTAGTAGTAGCACTAGTACTAGTAGACATAACTATTGAACGCGAAAACTTATGTTTAGCACTAATTACTTTCATCAGTATAATAACAGTGTCCGTGTATGAGAATATGTAATCATCGAGGAAACATCAAGATCCTAATGACGTGTATTTGACGTTCTATTGACGCGATTCTGACGCGATCGTGACGTGCTCGCGACGTCCGAATGACGTTTTCGCGACGTAAATGAAGCGTTCTAACGGTGTGTGAATGACGTTCTCACGATGTTCAAATGACGTCTTTACGACAGACTCAGGGTCTAATGTATTAATTTAACGATGCGACGTCCGAATGACGTTTTCGCGACGTAAATGAAGCGTTCTTACGGTGTGTGAATGACGTTCTCACAATGTTCAAATGACGTCTTTACGACAGACTCAGGGTCTAATGTATTATTTTAACGATGCGACGCTAACAGTGATAGATAAAAAGTACGATCGAGAAGACTTTACTCGCTTAGTTAAACTGTGACTAGAGTGTTTTTGCGCTTTGATCAATATTATCGTTGTTTTTTCTAAAGTCACTATGGAAGATAGCAGATATTCGTTTCCAACTGGACAAGATGGAACACTCCCAATGTGTAACATTCAACCAATCGCTGAGAAATTTATTTCGTTAGATTCAGATTTTTATATATTACTCGGTTTAAATATGAACACCGCTGCGGAACCGTTTGTATTAGTGTATAAAGATCTGGATAAAAATATCCTCCTCCGTGAAGAATATTGCGATATCGATACATCGAATATTCGGAATTTCGTATATTTCTTATATAAGCAATTTAAATTTATGTACGATAAAGTTTTTAGTCAACTCCCTCGTATTACCATGTTTCAAGTTTGTGACGCCATGATGGATGAACGGTATCGTTTGGATAACTTGACCGTATGGGTTTATCCTGAACGAGGAGAAGAACAAGGTCAAGTAATGGTGAGTCGGTATCCGGCGATGAGTAAACCCGGCTTATTCGGTATATATATCACTATGGAAGAAACGAATCATGCGGTAGATTTATTACCGCAATCGGACAGCGGAAGATTATTCGTGCGTAAATGCGATGAAATTGATAAATATTTGGATCAATTACAACATCATAAGCGCGCAGTCGAAATTATAATGCGAAAATTGTATCGCGTCTGTCAAAAACAACTTCGCGCGTGTCCGCAACAGTTAAAATTATTACGTAAACGATCGGAATACTGGATCGCACGTGTACTGGAACAGACAAATTCGCCTATATTGAAAAATGTTCGCGATTCGTTGCTCTATCAACAAATTGTATGCAACTATTATTGTCGCGAACTCTTAGCTCATTACTTACTACGTAATACTATTCCTACATATACCGAGTGTGATGATGTAATGGAACGGTACATGCGCGACGTACATTTAGAAATAATTCAACAGGGTTTGGAAAATATGCGTATAGTCAATGATTATAAGTGTTGCGCACTCGTTAGTAATGATGATAATGATGAAATTGTGTTTAGCGATGATGGAACCGATGATAAAGATAACGATAGCGAAGGTGAAGGAGTAGCAGATGTAACGATGTATTTTAATGGAGTATCGGATGAAGAATAATCTCGAGATTAGTCCCTATAATTCTATTTCGCGAAATAAGTACTCGACCGTAATTAAACACGCGTATATTTTTATCTATTAAGAATACGATGTATAATCGAGCTAATCGGAACAATAAAAATACTCGTTAATTCGTTCATTTATTATTTTATTAATACTATTGTTTATTTATTTTTATGTTGGTTTTGATGGAGTTGGAGGTAATTCATTAGCCGAATCGGGTTTTCGAAGTTGTTCAAATCTTTTTACACGATTCTCTAACGAGGCTATATTCGCATCCAGTTGTTGCTTCGTAATTGCGTCTGTTGCATTAAGGGTATCTCCCACACTAACTATCCGTTTATGTTGCGCACTAATGTACGACGGACTGAACGATAGACTACTAGTTAGAGCTTCGAATACTTTTTCCTTGAATGTAGTAGTCTCGGTAAACTATTTTTGAGATTTTTTGCAACGCGCGAAAGAAATTAATTCGTTATCTTCGATGTTAAGGCGAGTACTATCGGTTCCTAATAAACGTTTTCCATTCAAATTGAAGTTTCCATCGCTGCTCTGAGAAATACCTAAATGTTCTAATAGTTTATTTTTGAACGCATCCGATGAGATGTAGCTCCATACGAAATTTTTAAATCGATAATAACTAATCAATTCATCATCTTGCGGGACGGGCGTTTTATTATCAGCGTGTATTATACGTTTCTCACGTAAATCGTAACTACCATCTTCGGTTAATGGTAAACTGCTTGTAATACACGCTTGTTTAGGTAATAACGCCGACTGCGCTTCTCTATCAGAATACTTGCCCGATTTATGTAGAGGCATATCCTGTTAAACGATATCTTTAACCGGTATCCAAAAATTATGTTTCGGACCAAAACCGAGCCACTTTACGTATACACGACCTCCTTTACGTTTTATCACTTTTTCTACTAGATACGTATCGGGATGAGCGGTTTTGGCTAGTTCTTGATGATAGAAACGACCTTTAACTATATCTCCGTTCGTATCTTGTAATGTATAGGTTATCGGGTTTGTACGATAGACGTGTCGCACGATGAATATTTCCGAACTATAATTAGGCGTGTAACCTTTCTCGAATATCGATTTTACTTTACTTATACGTACGTAATCGCCGACTTTATATAGTTTTTTCGGCGCAACTACTAATTGTTTCATATGTTTCGACGCAATGCGTTTAGCAACTTACACTTCGATCTTCGCGCTAACACCGACAGGTCGCATTTCGATCGTTAGAATGGACGCTGTTATTGTACTCGCGCGTTAATTTCGATAGTACGCCTACCCAATAATATTTTCCGCTGATCGCAAAATGACGCCACAGTTTATTTTTAATCGTTTAAATCTTTCGATAATACTAACTTTTAGCGGACGGTACGAACTGTAGTGATTAATACGATATTTGTCGGTTACTCGTTTAACGAGTCGATTGAAAACTCTAAACCATCATCCGTCTGTAAATTATTGGGTTTTCACCGCTGAAGCTTTTGCGATCGTCAAGGCTTTACGCTTCCTTCGCGCTTCTAATTTTAGTGACAATATTCTTATTTTATCGGATTCTCTTAGTTGCCTTAATGCTATATCGAGCTTTCATGTTACCAAGGGATCTTATTTTATATTTGCAATTTTAGAAGAAATATATAATTTCAGTTTAAGAAATATTACAATCGACTTTTGTTGGATTCCCGGTCATGTTGACATTCTTGGTAATGCTGTTTGTGATGAAGCCGCAAATCAGCAGCCTCCATCGGCATTTTGTGTCCATGTATTCCATATACAGATCGCCGCGCTTCAGTGAAAGCCCAGTTGGAATCAGATTGGACTGCTTTCCATATCAATAAAGTCAGCAGTTTTTATAAAAGCGTTAAACCAGTTCCTTCCAAAGAAGCGTGGTATTTTCCCAAAAAGTTTAGCGGACCAATTTCTCGTCACATGATTACAACATTAACTCGGCTTCGTATAAATCATTGTTGCCTACCTGTTCATTTGCACAGAATTGGAATGGCCGAAACCAGCACCTGCTCTCACCCGGACGATACCGATATGATTATGGATTCTAATCATTTGTTTTTCAACTGTTCCTCCTACTCGGCAGAACAATCGCGTTTATTTTCTAAGCTTATATCTTTAGGCCACCGGCCTCCGCATATCTTAAGTTCATTACTTTCCTCAGATGATGTTTGTATATATTATTCATTATTTCAATTTATTTTAGAATGTAAAGTTACTTTATAATGTTAATTTTTTTTTTTCTTGTTATGTTTTATGTTTTTCATGGACAGATTGGTTAATTCCAGAGTCCAATTTATAATAAATAATAATAATAATGATAATAATAATTCGGTGTTTTATCGCACACGTGTAGAATATCATCTAAGACTTTAGCTACCTCCGCTCCTGTTTTCCGCTTCAGCGGAATACAACGAGCAAATTTTGAAAAAGTGTCGATAATCGTGAAAATATATCGATAGCCTTTATTCGAACATACGTATTTTCTCATATCGACGATGTCAGCTTGTCAAAATTCATTCTATCCGAATGTTTGTACAGCTCGCGTAGGATAATGTTTACGAGCGGTTTGAATAATTCTTTAACAATCTGCTCTTTCACGGAATCGTAATTCGTCTTGGTTTTCATATTCACTCGGTAAATGAATATAGCCGGCTTCCGCTAATTGTTCTTCGATAGATAAAATTTCGTTATCAACATCTGTATTACCTCTTTGTCTGGAGGCGTGTAATAAAACTAATCGTTCGACTAATTCGTTCGGATCGTCCCAGTGTTCGTAAATGATCGACGGTGACTTACGGTTATTTATTAACTTCATTAGTCTCATTTTACCACCTTCTTTTTTCTTTACAACTCCTAACGGTGATGATGATGAGGTGAATAATGGTTTAATTATTTCGCGGTCCTTGGCGTTATCTAAACCTTTTATCACACCGGTACTACGTAAATGAGCTCTAGTAGCTTCTAACAGTTGTCTATACATTTTCAAATCACTCTCTGTGTAATATTCAGGAGCCGGTAGTTTATGCGTAAGTAGATAAGCTAGACCGGTAGATACCTCGATGTCTCGATCTTTTAATTCACTCGCGTGCAATCGTAAAGTACGTTGTTCATCATTCCAACTAATCGGTACATCTCCCAATCTATATTCGTTAGTTCCACGATTAAACCGAATACCGTACGCGGCATCTTCAAATCGATCAAATAACGGCAATTTTATACTGCTACTAGGTGATCGAATAGAAGGTGATTCGATTTGCGTTAATGATCCTAATGTCGATGATAATGGTGATAAAGGTTTAAGTTTAAGCGGAGTTTTAAGTTTGGGAATAGTGGAGGAGAATTTACAACGTTTTTCTTCCTTCTCCAATGATGATGATGATGATGATGACAGCGATGGTGGTGGTGTCATCTTTGATGTAGTCGTTTTGTCTTATATAACTTGCTTTAACTCTTTCAACGGTTCGATAACCGGTTGTAATACTAGCGAAGATGCATCCATCATCGAACTTTTATCCTGAATCAGAGTATTATATTTTTCCTTGATGACGTTTCGTAAATTATTCAGCGAATGTTTCACTTGTATTTCACGTTCGATACGTTCGCGATCCATAATATACGTAATATATCGACAGGAGCGTTTATAACACTACTTTTATCGATAGAAATTGATCGAAACCTTTATGGAAACGACCGCTATTTATATTATTTTCTTTGAGAATTGTTAAGAAGCCGTACTTGTCACCCGACCAGCTTACACGGCACATTTCGCGAAATGTTTTATAGTCGCAGTTCGAGCCACCTCCGTTTGCGTGTTCGTCGTAAATATGTCGCCCGTTAATCTCGTCTTGCGCGAATACCATAATCATATTAGCATTATCGCGTATCATATGTTTCGGGATTTTAACGTACGTCTGACACAAATAGAAACAATCGATATTTTTATGTCTAGCTCTAGAAAAATAGTCTCGTATTTTTCCCAAGTCGTCGTTCGAGTCTACATCGTCGAATATAATTACCGAATCCTCTTTCGCATCTTGAGGTGTCGGCACGTTGTCTAATTGATCAAACATACTAACATCTATCGTTGGTTGTAACGGTTCCAAGACCGACTGTAGTAAACGATACTTGACTTGATAGACTTTCGAAAAGTATTACAAATCAGGCTGAGGCAGGTATGAAATCAGTTTCGGCGAAAACGAAAAAAGTTTTAGCGGCCTTGAAAAAAATACGCTGTTGTAAACGATCGATTAAAACGCGTGTAATACCCGTTCCAAAAATAGGTGGAGCGCTACCATTAGTTCCAATTTTAGCCGGTCTTTCATTGATCGGCGCTCTTGGAGGTACTACATCGGCCGTAGCGAAAGCTGTGAAAGATGTTAACGATGCGCGTCGTAGTTTTAATTCACCCGATTCATCATCACCATCATCGGTTAAAGTTGGTAAAGGCGTCTATTTAAAACCGTACAAACAAGGATATGGTCTCTATTTAAATACGTCATCATCTCCTGCGAGTATTTCGAGTAGTACAACATCGAAACGAGTAAAAAGAAAGAAATTTTTTCGTCGCTGCAAACGTACCGATCGACCGTTAAACGGTTTGGAAATTGAAAAATTCGCGAAACGATTAAGAATGACATCATTTAGAGGCGTGTTCGATAGAGATAGTTTACCGATAAGTGGTCACACTATCGAGAAGCGGCTGTAATTAACCTAGATAGCGCGAAGGGTAAAGGAACGCATTGGTGTTGCTATATAAAGAACGGTAATCGCGTTCGATATTTCGATAGTTACGGTAATCTTCCCCCACCTCGAGAACTCGTACGATACTTTACACGCGCTAATAAAAAAATCTATATAAGTTACAATAGAACGCCGTATCAATTTATGAACAAAGTCAACTCGGTAAATTGCGGTGAACTGTGCTTAAAATATCTTTGCGACGCTCTCTAACGATGGGATCCTTCTTATTTCAACTAAGCGGAGCGTGTAGCAGCGTATTGTCTTGCGACATATTTCCTCCGCTACATCTCACCGGGAGCTCGTATTCTTTAGGATTAACGTCATTCACAGCCTACAATTCGATATTCAATATTACCGAAAATGAAAACACGCTAGTATGGTACGTAAAAATGGATGACAAACCGCATAACGTTGACGCACCTACAAATATGCTTTCACTCGAATCAGGTGCTTACGAAGTGTCGGATTTGGAGGAGACGCTAAAAACATTCGTAGATGATACTTTATCGCTGAAAGTCGATCCGATCACGTTAAAAGCGCGTCTTAAATCTAAACATTACCTAGATTTATTTAATAACGGTAAAGGATCAGGACGATTACTCGGATTTAAACAGATCGACGGAGAACTATACAGTGGGAAATATTCAGAAAAGCAATATCGATTATTGTCGGCGGATAAAGAAAATGTATTATCCGGCACTATACAAATGAATAACGTGAACGTCATCAACCTAGTATGTAATTTGGTTCGTGGTTCGTACAAGAATGGTACAGTCAGCCACGTCCTACATTCGTTCCCACTCGATATAGCGCCAGGTTATAAGATAGTCGAAAGACCCGAGAGTATCGTCTATCTTCCGATAGTCGATGAAACTATAAATAATATTACCATATCGGTTGAAGACCAAATCGGGCTTCTAATCGATTTTCACTAAGAAACGATTACTATTACATTACACTTGAGACGCGACAATAATGGTTAAAACCTATAATAAGTGCTCTTCCATCTCGAACAGTACTCGCTCGCCGTGTTGGTGGTCATTAAAAAAAAGTATAAATAGAGAACACGTACGTAAACAAGGAGTCAATCGCAAGAAATCGTGCCTATCTCATCGCAGTATACAACTATTACGTCAATTGGGTTACAAAGTTATATCAAACAGAGTATAACGCAATGGATAGTATACTACGTGTAAACGAACCGATTCAGACGGAAAACAGTATTATTTCGTTCGAATATCATACGCATAAACCGTATTCGAGTAATAATTTCGGTCAAAATGACGAAATCAGATTACCGGTTCATCAGAGAGATGTCTACGTATTACCGAGTGAAAGTTATCTAATACTGGAACGATACGTGAGAAAAGCGAAGAATTTCGCTTTCGCTGGACCGCTTCATCTGTTTTCCGAAATACGATACGAAATAAACGAAGTCGAAATAGACAGAGTACGCAATCCAGGTATAATGTCTACTCTTAAAGGGTACGTCAGCATGGACGGAAAGAACGAAGAAAATATCTACGCTAGTTCAGTTATGAATCGAAGCGACCTTAAAGCGCGTACTTACGAAAAAACAGAGGCCGCTGATGCGAAAACGCTCTATTTTTCATTCAGTATTCCGCTAAAACTTATTTCCGGCTTACACGAAGATCATCAATGTGTTTTTATAAATACGCGACACGAATTGATATTAACCAGAGGCAGACAAGATGAAGTTGGAAAGAACACATAAACGAACTAAAAATAAAATGCTTGCAAAAAATAAATATGCTCAGAATGTTAATTCATCGTGGGGATCTGACCGAAAAACATTAATACAGTTATACAAATCCTACATTCTAAGCAGATTGGACTACGCTAGTATAATATATGGTAGCGCAGCCTATTCTACACTAAAAAAACTCAACTCTATTCAAAATCTAGCTATTAGAATTGCCTTGAGAGCCTTTCACACTACCTCAAACACAGCTTTAAACGTGAAAGCAAACATATTACCACTCCGATACAGAAGACAAATATTAGCACTAAAATATTACACAAAATCAATTTGCACACCATCCAATCCAACATCCCAGTCCTTACAAACGAATAAATCTCATCATACTTTCTCAAACAAGCCAAATGCTTCCAAACCCCTATCAGAACGCGTTAACAATACATTAGCAAAACTTCAATATCGATTACCGCAAATTAAAACAAACCAAGCTCCAAAAATACCACCTTGGACAAAGCTTACAATAGCAATAAACACAAAACTAGAAAAATATAAGAAAAATTTAACACCTACAAATATACTCAAATCAAAATTTTACAACATTTTGGAAAAACAGTACGGCGATTATACACAAATATACACTGACGCATCAAAGTCCACAAACCAAACCTCATCGGCCTATTTTACACCCAACCAATCCCAAGTATACAATCTATCAGAATCAGCTTCAGTTTTTACTGCAGAACTTCTTGCAATTTATAAAGCTTTAAAATACATATATAAACAAGCACAACCGAATAAATATGTAATCTGCACAGATTCTTACAGCGCTCTTAAACATATTCAAAAATACATTAAAAACACAAACTCAGATACTTTCAACCCTTAACTCTTTCAAGCACCGGAATAGACATTAAAATATTGCCCGGTCAAGCACGAGATTTTCTTTTCTTTTTATTGAGTTTCCAATTATCTTACTTGCTTAATGATGATGTGAAACAAATATTTATGTGAAATTTTAAATTAATTTTTGGCTGCAGAAATCCGATGGTACACATTTTGTACCACCGTGCAACAAACTACTGATTACAACTATTAGTTGATATACAAAATTTTGTAAAAAATAAAAGTATATTACTTTAAAACAGATTTTATTATTACCAATTCGACGCGATTAAATTATAGTTAAAAAAAAGTAAATAATGAAAGTAATATTATAATACACGCACAAATGTCAAGAGTACATGAAATAAAATAAAAATATTATTTATGATAATTTTGGAAGCAGTTTTTATTTTTACTTAAACATAAAGGAACGTTCAGGTCCATTCCGTTCTGATATGCTTCTTCGACGTACTGCAAACTGCGCATCTTCGTCTTGTCGATCTCACTGGTTGATGCGCCGTATTGCAACTGGAATCCACGGTTTCGATTTTTTTTTATTTGGACTGTACGGGAGATACTACTAAAATTCTTTACTTACTAATTTCATGACAATTTTACGACAAAAATCTTTTAGACTTAATGTGGACACTGGGAGACATTTATGTAAAATATACGAATTAATTACAGCAGCGTCAATAAAATAAAAAAATATTCTGTGCCACCATTTTTTACTTTTCCTATCTATTTCATACGTGGATTTCAGTTGATCGAAGTGATCAACACCATTCATGTGTGCACTGTAATCAATAACCGCCTGTGGACATGACACCCTTTTTACGTTACCATCATGCTGTTTCTGTTTACTTGTTTGGATGTAAAAGTAGAGTGCAAATTGGAAAGAACGTGAACAGACCTCTTATCTTTCAATTTTATCGCCATAACTTCGTCAGCAGTAAACCACTCGGACTCTCCTTGAATCATAGATTTGTCATTTTTAAATGTAGGAAGATGTTTTCGAGATTTATTCACAGTTCCACGCGCATAAATTTTGTCCTGTTTTAATTCATTCATCAAATTGTACGATGTAAAATAATTGTCGAAAAATACTGTATGATTTTTTCCTTTTAGATCTTCAGTAAATGATTTTACAACCGATTCGCCAAGATTTTTTTTTAACTGTATTGCCGATTTTACCGGAATCTCCAGACGGTACACTTTTGAAAAGTACATCATATATATCGTTATCGTCAAGAATGCGCGGTATTTTAACAACTAAATTGGAAATAAAAATAAAATGAAACATGTATAAGTATTAGTACTGAACAGCATGGTGGTACTGAAATTAAACCACAGCAAATATTGATATAAAATTTGTCAACTTACCGTAAAAAATTTTCCCAGGCGTGTATTCTTTTCTTATGGACTAACAAAACACGTGTAATTCACATTAACAGCTAGACACGAAAATAACGAAACAAATAATGATAAAAAGTTGGAACAACCACATTTTCACTCAAACCAGTTCTGTAATATCCGTCAAGGAAGTCTAATGTTATTCTGTGAGATATTTTTAGTTTCGTAACATCCTACTGGCTGGAAGGAAACATGTGACACAGTTGGGCATATTTTGAACCAACGTGCTTCTCTGTACGAAAAAATATATAGATGATCCACAAATCGTACCACTATGCAGCCATTGTAATGAAAAATGTGGTACAACGTTTGTACCAGTGTGCTTGAAAACACATTATTAACAACCTCATCTCAAATAACAATAAACTTGTTCTTTTATGGACAGCAGCCCATTCGGGAATAGCTGAGAATGAAAACATTGATAGAATAGCCAAAACAACTCCTATGAATATAAAAACAATAAAATCAACTCACATTACTGATTTACATACAGTCCTTATACAAAAAATTAAAATGTCATTTAAAAAATTCTGGGAGACCCAATGTACACATACACACCTATATCAGATTAAGCCGAAATTGGGAAACTGGAAAACAACAGACCAGAAAGAAAGAAAAACAGAAAAAAAAAACAGAAAAAACGTTAGCTCGACTATGTACAGGATACACGTTACTCACCTCACAACACTTACTTAATAGGACCCCTCCACTCATCTGCCATGAATGCAATTCACAATTAAATATAAACCACATACTATTAGAATGTACAAAATACAGAAACCAACGTATAAAATACTAAATCATGACACAATAAAAACAATATACTCGAAGATAACCCGGACAAAATTAAAAATCTTTTACAAGACACTAACCTAATAAGAAATGATCCCAGCAATCGAGCGTCTATAAATAAAAGAAAATAAAAAAAAAAAAAGATGTAAATGCGTTATATAACGATACGAATGCAACGGATGTCTCGATTACATTGCAAAACGTCGCGTGGAATTTACCATTTATATGCGTCAATTATGAAGCTCGAATATCTCTATTGCAGTATGTAAAGAACGCAAAATTTCTTCCGATAAATTTTCATCAATGGAGTCTTTACGAGTATCCCGACTTACCACACGCTACTGAACATAGTTGGTTGGTAAAAACCGGTACTAATAGCGAACGACCTTTGTGCATCATAGTAGCTTTTCAGACCAACAGGAAAAATCAACTAACGAAAGATATGTCTGAATTCGATCATTGTAATATAATCGATATTAAAGTTTACTTGAATTCGATTTATTACCCCTCCAATAACCTTCAATTAAACTTTGGTGAAAATAAATACGCTCCGCTATATCAAATGTATACTCGTTTTCAACAAATGTACTATCAGAAACCAAATCCTTCTCCGCTTATCGGGATCAACGAATTTGCGAAAAAATATACTATTTTCGTGATCAATACTACTTATCAGAATGAATTACTTTCAAACAGCCCGACAGATTTAAAGATTGAATTTAAAACATCGACCGCTATCTTGGAGAAGACATCTTGTTACGCATTATTATTACACGATCGAGAAATTAATTATAATCCGCTAAACGATTTAGTTAAAAAAATTTTGTAATAATTATCAAATCTACATATATATCTGTATATCAGCTACTATTTTCTAAGAAAATATAAAAAAAGATCAAATTCACATTCTATATTTTTTTTCAAAACTAACGTTCATGAAAGAGGAACATGACGATGATGAAATCCAAGATGATAGGAATGAAGAAGATAAAGAGCACGAGTGTGTACACGTGAGTGCGAGTGTGCATAAATGCGTGCACGTGTGTGTATGAGAGTGTGTGTGTTAGTGCGAGCGAGCGAACGAGCGAGTGTGTACACGGGAGTGCGAGTGCGAGTGTATAAGTAAGTGCGAGTGCGCGCAATTGCGTACACGTGTGTGTATGAGAGTATGTGTTAGTGTGAGCAAGCGAGCAAGTGTATAAGTGAGTACGAGTGCGCGCAAATGCGTGCACGTGTGTGTATGAGAGTGTGTGTGTTAGTGCGAGCGAGCGAACGAGCGAGTGTGTACACGGGAGTGCGAGTGTATAAGTGTGCGCGCAAATGCGTGCACGTACACGCGTCTAAATGATATCGATAAAATAACTGGATGCAGTTGGTTGAAAGAAATAATCGTAATTCGGTATATATGTGTATTATCATCATCATCACCATAATCATCATCATTATGTATCATGTACGGTAAAATAAATACTTAATTCGTCTAATACTAATCGATATTTAGATTTATGATCGAGTAGCGCGTAATGACCGTAAGCTAATGTATTAATATTATCCGGTAATATATGACGTTTATCGTCGTTACAACTTAATGATAACTTATTCTGTTTAACGGTATACATGATGTGCTTATAACTGCGAAACGTACATCCTACTCTATAACTACAATTTAACGGAGCCGATGCGCAACGAACGCAATTTAAATAATTTTCGAATGTAACGTCTTTAGCTAGAACGGATTTCTGTACACCTTTCGCTTTTTTAATAATATCGTTATCGATCGTTTTAAACGTATACAATTTCGGACGCAATCCTATAAAGTGTTAAATTTACCTAAAACTTTTTTATTACGTACGCTATAGCAGGGATGATCGTGAGGATAATCGGAAGTATCGAAATAATCGCTTAATCTAGTTCTTACGTCTAAATAAAAATCGCGCGTTTTAATTAAATGATGAAAAGAATCGGTGTCTTGATACAATAACTTAATATTATTTCGTCCGTAATACGATAACATTACGTTATAGTGAAAATTATACTTAGTTTCCTCACTTAAATCTAAAATAGACATTCCGACGTATATAGGCTTATTAAATAGAACAGACGTTTTATGTAAATGAACAGAGGCCAATAAGGGGGACTCGCTAAATATAGTGGGGTCTTTGAATTGAGTTTTACCGACTAATTTTGAGAATTTCTCCTCGTTCATTACTAACTCCATTCGCATTCTACCTCTTACATTCTCGAGCGTTTTACCGAAAACCGAATTAACCATTAATTTATAGAAATTTTTTTCGAACTCGTTATTAGCCGCCAGTCTTAATCTAGTATTTAATTCTACGTACGGTCTCATCCAGTCAGATTGAGAAAATTTAATTATGCGATGAATTTTCGTTAATTTTAATCCGAAATTAATCGCTTGTTTTAAATTTACGTAATGAATAACGTACTTATGTTTATTTTCTAAAGTAATTAATAACTTAGTTATTTTACTACGAGAACTGACCGGACGAGTTTCCGGACATAAAGGAAGATCGTTATGAAAATCGTGTAAATTAGCTGGATATTCTAAATCTACTTCTAATATATAACCTACATCGCTATCGTCAGCTATAGATAATACCTCTCTAATCGATTAATTTCCGTCTCGGTTAACCATTTAAAGTTCGCATACGGTAAATACCTACACATCATGTGACCGTATAGTTTGTTACAGTCTACATACGTAATGTATATATTATTTTCATCGTCCTCCGTCGAATTTTTACCATTGTACGGATTGTCAGCTTCGGCGTACCGTTCCGCTAGATGCATTATACCACCCCGAATATCAGCTTCGATCATTAAAATCATATCGTAATCTGTCAATAATTCAAGTTTGATCCCTGTACTTTTCAACATCGCCTGCCAAGCTAGACCCGGAGCCGTAAAATTCCATACTGGATCGATGTTGTATACTTGATGACAAATCGAACGAAATTGTTCGTAAACATCGGCTAGTATCAGTACGTCGCTTAATAGATACCAATCGGAATATTCTCCAAAGTTTTTCGCTACTACGGCAGACCATACACGATGCACGTGCTCGTACTGTTCCGGTGTAATCGTGCTTTTAGTAAGACTGCTATAGAACGCTTAGCGAGGTGGTAGCTCTGTCACTTCCAATTTAGACCAAGATGATGTAAATTCGTACGGAAAAACACCTTTCTTGCTTAGTAATGATACTAACTCCGGCTGTAAATACGATTTACAGTGATGAAAACTCTCCGATGGTAAGTTCGACGCTAGTTTTCCCAGACTGCTAGCGATAAATCGAAACGTGTCTAGGAATTGTAATCGCATTCGGCTCGTTACTTGCTTCGAAAACGATATATAGCGTTCTTCCGTATTTGGAATCACCGATATCGTTCCCGGAAAGTCCGCAAGATGTAAACAGATGAAATGAGCGTCGTATCCGGATAAATTGTGAATTAGAACAGGCAAGAAGTACGGTCGTCTATATCGCAAATTACACGTAGTGCAAGCGTTCCATTGCTATCGACTTCATCTTGTTCCAGATATGGATCGTCATATCTTTACATGCCATTGGTATGATGACCGGAACCGGCGTTATATTACATGAATCTGCTGCCGCTGTGTCAGCTTCATTGTTTGCACCAATATTGCGATGTCCAGGTATCCACGCAAGTACAATTTGTCGCTTATAGGTAAACGATTTTCCTAGTATAGTTTTCGCGAACGGATGCTGATGTTCGTGTCTATTCTGTATGTTTCAAATTGAACTGAGAGAATCTGTACAAGCTTTAGCTCCGATTCTGCAATAACAATTGCGCAGGAGATTGCATATAACTCTGACGACAATACAGAGAATGTAGATGGTAGTGGACATCGGATTGTCCCATGTTTGTATGTGACGGCGCAACCAGTGAAGTTTCCTTTTTGGCTCCATCCGTGTTTGGTACTTCATGGCCACCATACATTTTTAGTAGATTTTGGAACGAGGCCTCGATAATGGATTGTGGCAATGAGAGGCAGTTGAGGAGAGACGTGTCAAAGATTATGGGGATGGAAATCGAAGGAGGAATAGACAGATGGTTGCCTTTGCAGATTGGAGGCAGGTTGATGTCAAGATTATGGAGGATGTTTGTAATTTTATTATGAACGAGTAAGTTTGAATAAGGAATGGTTTGATGATTGTGGTGATACACTGTATTATCAGGAAGATCAGGAGTTGAGAGTGAGTGAAGGTGGAATTTTAGTAGGATATAAGAACGATGAAGATCGGTGAGAGGTTCTCCATAGTCATATAGCAAATGGTTTATTGGTGTTGATCTCATTGCATCAAGTGTTAGGCGTAGTGCAGAGTGGTGTACTGAGTTTAGTCGTTTCAGGACAGTTGGTGTAGTGGACGCGTAGGCAGGAAAACCATAGTCACATTTTGCTTTTATTAGGGCTTTGTATATTCGGAGAAGAGAAATTTTGTCTGCACCATAGGTGGTATGTGACAACTTTTTCATCATATTTAGTCTTTGCATACAAGCCGCTCGGAGGTAATTTATGCGATCCAACCATGTTAACCTTCTGTCAAATACCAGGCCAAGATATATAATTCGAGAAACAGTTTCTATAGCCTCAGATCCCCTGGTGATGGCCACCTGGTGCTGGTAGTGACGAATTCTACAGAAGTGTATTGTTTTAGTTTTTTCACCCAATGCTGGCGGAAATAAATCCAATGATCCAAAGTGCACTCTTCGTTGATGTCTTGGTAATTTTTGTCCATTGTCAAGATTATAAGCTTGATGAAACCATGCTTCAAGAAGCTTATAATCTTGACAATGGACAAAAATTACCAAGTCATCAACGAAGAGTGCACTTTGGATCATTGGATTTATTTCCGCCAGCATTGGGTTGATAGCAATAATAAAGAGCGTCGGACTTAAAACTGAACCCTGCGGTACACCATTTTTTAATTCAAGAGGCTGAACTAATGTCACCAAGTACGACCTGAAACTTATGCTGATCCAAGAACCCCCCTAATGAATGCGAGTAATTGACCATCAAAAACGGCGAGCAGATGTTGGTGCATGGTGAAGGCTTCTAAAATATTACTTTGAAGGTAATAAAGAAGATCAGTTGTGGATCTTTTAGAGCGAAATCTGCACTGTTTGATAAAAATTCTTGTTGTTCAGTATCCATAGGAGACGACGGTTGACTATTTTTTCCATGACCTTTCCGAGAACAGATGTGAGGGCAATAGGTCTGTAACTGTCTAGTTCCATTGGATTTTTGTTCTTTTTTAAGATCGGAATAATCTCAGCCCGACGCCAGGAGGTGGGAAAAAACAGGATGTCCAGAGTTGATTAAATATATTATTATTATTATTATTATTAAATTAAATTAACGTGCCATGTACAGCAGCCAAGGCTAGAGGCACGATTGGAAAAGAGGATTAGAATGAGGAATACAGACGGATTGATGGAGGAAGATAATTAGGTTCGACAATGAAACATGATCATCTTTGAAGAGGAGATGGAGGGAAGGAGGAAGATTAAGAGACGCTCGAAGCGAGGAGTATGAGGGACAATCGACTAGAATATGGGAAACGGAGAGGACAACGTTACAACCGGGACACACAGGAGCCAAAGTTCTGTTAATGACATATGAATGAGTAGGATGTGTATGTCCCAAGCGTAATCTGGTGATAACCACATCATCTCTACGGTTTGAAAGCGAAGTTAAAGGATCAACCGAATATTTGATTTGTCGCAACTTGTTGGTTTGTGGCGTTAGCTGCCACTCCTTCTGCCATAATGAAAAAAGCCCATTTATGACGAACTTCTTAAGGTCACGCGCTGGAACTGGAACATTCGGAACCGGCAAGAACACAGCAGCTTCCCTGGCCGCTTTATCAGCCAGTTTATTCCCATGAATACCGGCGTGAGCTGGAATCCACAGGAACGTCACCTTCTGACTCAGACCTGCCAGTACCATTTCCATCACTTTCTTGGCTATTGGGAGCTGATTATGTTTGAAAACGTCGCAGAGAGCGCGGAGTGCTGGAAAAGAGTCAGAACGTATAGTCGATGGTTTATCAACATAGATTCCATGGCAAGATACATTGCGTATAATTCAGCTGAAATGATGGAGAATGTCTGTGCAGCGAATATTGAATTATGATTGCTCCATCTCTGACAACTGAGCAGCCGGCAAAGCCATTAAATAGAGATGCGTCAGTGTAAAACAAAAAATGGCCAACGTCGACCTCAGCTAAAGGCCGGAATTTGGCCTTTGGCGAAATTTTTGCTATATATCATTTCGACGGGGAATTTAGTTAGCTTTCGATCGATATCGAATTCGATCGGGGGTTAACTTATGAGAAACGTCGGAAAAAGCAGATTTTCCAGAAAATGGCTGAAATTTCCAAAATACAAATTTCAACTTTGATTTTTGGTTGCGGCCTAACGGTCGGACCTTTCGAAAAATCACCTTCTACGAACGTTGTAGCATCAGGAGTCTAGTTTAGAAAAAGTCCATCCTCAACGAGATGAATTGAATAGCCGATCATCTAGACGGGTTTATAGGGGAAAAAGTCGGTTTTCAAGCCCAAATTTGAACCCATTTAACGTGCCCATTTTACTAGATGGCCGAAAACTGGATGTACGCGAATTAGTAAAAACGACAAATCTCCGGCGGGTGTTGTAACACTTTCGACGTTTTTTGACCCATTTCCGAGCCCATATCATACTCTACCAGTCAATGGGTACCTTCGACGATAGGCTAGATTTGTAGGGACGGTGAATAGGCATGATATTACTATAAGCAAATTTCACATGTTCTCTAACAATCTCAATAAATTTACCCCTAATGATGGGATCAAAAAACTTTTCAAATGAAAAATGTGCGGTAATGGTCACTACAATTTTAGCCCATAAAACCCATTGATCCGTATAGTTGTAAATGGGCAGCTAAGTGGGTTGAAAAAACCTGCAAAGTGTTTTGAACAATGTCAGAGATTTTCTGCTTTTACTAAGTCAACTAATGGCTTTTCAATGGTGATAAATGTTTTCTGTCATATGGGATAATGGGCACATCAGATGAGCTCAAAGTTGGGCTACCACTGGTAAAAAATTGTCTATTCCAGCCTTTTTTCGAAACTAGATTAATACATCTATGAGGTTCATAGAAGGGTAATTTTTCAAAGGGCCAACCTTTGGGCCATAGCAAGAATGCAAAGTCAAAATTTAGATTTTGGAAATTCCATCAAATTTCTGGAAATTTATAAATTCGGGCATTTGAAATTTTTTTTCCCCATTCAAATGTGTATCGACCGATAGGTCGTCTGATCCTACATCTATTATGTATATATGGCTTTTACTTAGAAATGTCCTCTAACTACCCTTATGCCCAGTCAAAGTGGAGTGGTTTTTTTAATGGCTGATTACATTTTTTTACTGAAATCTGGACAAAAAAAATTTCAGACCCTAAATGAAAAATTTGGCCCGAGAAAAGTTTCTAAATGCACCCGGCTACATTTTAGTCTATTTGGTCGAAAGTTGTACGATCGAAATTTGAACATGTTAAATTGCTCGGAAAATGAGCTTTTTCACCTATCCAAATGGTCTGGAAAAGTTTCCAGCTTTAAAGCCGCTTTCCTATTCATATTTCAGCCTCCAGGTACATAACCTTTTCTACCGATACATCGATTAGCTTTAATCAGAACTTTATTTTAAAGCTGGCCGACGTACCCTACCCTTGCTAGAAAAGTTCAAAGTTCAACAGATTCCAGTCTTTCCTTGATTTTCAATTTTCCATCGCCTATAGCTCTGTTCCTATTAATGCTATACCATTAATGTATATAACCTTTTCTAAAACACTCTTTAAGAGCTTTCTATCGATGTGTATACCGCCCCACTCGGACAAAAACTCACCGTGGAATTACAGATTTAAGAGGTTTCAAATTTTGGAATTCCAACTGTGGGCCCTGCTTCAAAGCTTTTGGGAAAATTTTTTTGCAATTACCCCACTTTCAATCAGTACCTATATGTAATACATACTATATTAAATACGGGCGATAGTAGGCCGTGGGGCCATTGGGCCGGAAAATGGAGTTGAAAATGGTCAAAATGGAATAGTGGCGATATTTCGATAAGTATTTAAGGTAGAGTGTTTGTCTTTGGTAGTTCAGCTATTAGGTAGTCTGGATATGCTTAAAATGATAAAAAATTTCGAAATACTCTTGTAAATCCGTCGATTTATGGCTGTTAACGAAATTCGGTATATCACCTTTAAATTATTTATAAATTATAATACAAATCCGATCCAAGGGCTAAATTAAAAATTTGACAGTTTCAGGGGCGCCGACAAGGTGGTTTAAAAGTAGAAATTTAATTTTTTCAAAAACTCCACCTATAGAGATTTACCTACGTGTCATTGCCTATCTAAAGTGTACTTGTTCATTTTTCAATCCGACCAATAGCTTGCGAGTAATAGATGTTGAAAATTTGGAAATCGGTAAATTTGACCTGCTATCGCGGATGCTGTATGAACTTTTAAACTATGCAGTTCGTAATATAAGCACGAAGCTTGAGCAAGTACCTCATTTGTAATTGCGGTGATTTTTGCTTGCTCATTGTAAAACTTTTCTTTGTCCTGTTGTATTTTGGTACTCTCTGCGTCATACATAACGTCGAGCCCGATTATCTTTTAATTGCCCAATTGTAATTTCCAGTTTGGAATAGTTCCCCGGATCTAAGCTGGTACAAAGGTTTTGTATTTGCGACCAAGCGTCATTGATCTGTCGATTCAAAAATCTTAAATTCCTGCGTAAACTTTTTTCTGTCGACATCACGATAAGCGATAAACAGGTATAACCAAGAAGAAATAAAAAATAAATACTGAAATAAAAATTCAAACGTACTTAAAATTATTAAATAAACAAATTTTATCTTAACTAAGGAATGCTGGAATTACGAAAGTATCCGGCCCGAAGGACCAAAAAATATTAGTAAAGGAAAGGCGATCCGAACAAAAAAAAAATTAGGACAAGATAAATTAAATAAAACAATTTTCAATAATAAGTTGACTGTATTAGAACTTCAATATTGCAAATAAATAAATCGATATACAATTAAATATTTAAATAAATATAAGTGTGCAAGTAAATTAACATATAAAATACGAATGATGGACGCAGACGACGAATTAAATTAACATATAAAAATACAAATAACGGACGAACACGACGAAATAATGACGAACGCAAACGGAACGAAGACGAATGTAAACGCGCAAGCGACGAGGGGGGCGCGCACTACACTACACGACAAAATTACGACGAAAAAAGTTCACATTCGTAAAAACTACGAGAAACGTTGCCAACGCTCCGAATAGCAGTAGAGGTAACTAAAGTACAGTATGTATGGAACAAAAACGGACTACACAGACCGAACAAACGTGCTTACGCCAAGATAGCGGCGACACAAACTAAAATGGGAAGAATAGACGAAGCTGTTGTCACGTAATCGAAACTTTATTGCAGATAACAATAACGCTATTCTACATCGGGGATTAACCAACAATTATTCTATTAACAGGGGTACATAAGCAAATAGAATATAGTAATTAAAGAATTAAAATTCAATAATAATATTCATAATAATAAAATACTAAAGTTATATGGGGACAAAGATCTATCTGCTACACTAATGATATATTAAATATAGCTAGTATTGTCAAAATGGCTAACACTAAAATTATGAAGTCCCCCCGTAGAACATAAATAGGAATAATAACAATAATAATAATAATATACAAGAACATATAATGGCAACTCAAAGAAGTTTGGCGATATGTTGTATAGTTAAAGTATTGATGGGGAATTTGGACAAACATCATAATGAACAAAATGTGTAGCAGAATATTTTAAGTAAGATTTAAGAAAATTGTAGTACTGACTTGATGATATCTTATTGTACAATGCTACCGGATTCCAGACTGTGTCAAAAACTTGCTGTACATCGAGGAAGACAGCAGAAGTGAATCTTTTCTTTTCAAATGTTTCTTCAATTGTATTGACTAAACGATGTACTGCTGTATTGTTGAATGGTCTAGTTCTGAAGCTAAATTGATGATCTGGAATAAGTTACATCTTTTGAAAATATAGTAGGTACTTTAAGATTCTCAATTTTTTATATAAATATAACGAATGAGCAATCCAATTCAGTTTACTATCCAACTGGATCTCTAAGTATTTAATATCGTTGAATCTAACTAAATTGTTGCCTTTTCCTAGCGATATTTGCGTATCTCTCCACGACGTTGAATCTTGATTAGTATATATCATATATTTCGTTTTAGTAACATTAATAACCAACCGATTCCTTATGCAAGCATTCATAATATTTATCTACATCGTTTTGTATTAAGTTTTGAAGTATGTTAGGATATCACAAATCTGGAGCAAGCACCATATCGTCAGCATAACTAAATATTCTCCGAGTTATGTATAAATTACAAAAATCGTATATATATATTAAGAAAAGGTAAGGCCCTAAAACACTACCCTGGGGTAATCCCGAGGTCTGAACTTCACACTCACTATACGCATTATTTATTTTGACAACATACTTTCTATTTCCAAAGTAAGTCCTAAATCAACTGTGTATAAATCCTCCAAATCCACAATTGTACAATTTTTACAGAAGTATTTTATGGACAATTATGTCAAAAGCTTTATGTAAGTCGAAATATACTAAGATAACAGGTCCACCTTCTTCAAGACATTCAGCAACATAGGATTCAAATAACGCATCATCTGTACTTTTGCCGGGGACGAATCCGTACTGATTAACGCTAAGAAAATTTATCTTTCATAAATAATTTATCAGTAGCTGTTTCATGCTCGTTTCAAATATTTTTGAGAGAATCGACAGTATACAGATCGGTCTATAATTTTCTATATCCGCTTTGTCACCACCTTTATAGACGGGTGTAATAATTCCTAATTTTAGTATTTCAGGAAATCTTCCATCCGTAACATTAAAAAGATAAGTTAAGGGTTCTAAGAAAAAGTTAATAAGCCAATTGAAATTTTATCATTCCCGAAAGATTTATCAGATAACGTCAATATCTATTCTTTAATTATCGTATTTTTCAAAGCTCAAAATAAGAAAGAATTATTAGTTAAATTCTCATTTTCAATTACGAAGTTATCTTCCATTAATATATTTAGAAAAGAATTTCTCATTTCCATCAACCGAAACTAATTCATTATTAATCCGAAGCTCTTTAATTGTAAACTTTTTCTTCCAATGGTCTGATTTACTATACTCCGATAATTCTTCCGATTACATTTATATTTGTTTAATAAATTTGTATAGTAATCGTATTTCGCTCTCATGATTGCATTTTGCACATCTTTTGACACTGTTTATACACATTACGTACCGCGATATCTGAAGGAAATTTTTTGGTTAATTTTAACGTGATTTTATTACATCAGATATTATCCATAGCTTCTTTTCCGATAGTGATTTTTTTCGGGATTTCTACATTTGTTTATTAAATCTGTAATTTTAGATACAAGCCAATCAAATTTTCCATCTAAAGACGCGGAAGACGCGTATAAAAAGCGTACATTAAAATCATTTAAACAATTTTGAAAAAGTATTCTGTCAAAATGAATAATATAATCATTATATTTAGATTTAATGGTTGGATTAAGATGTAGAGATGTAGCACTTACACAACCCATGGCTACTGAAAGTTACCCGATTGATTGTGCATTCAATAAAACTTAAACTTATTGGAAAGGTTTTTTTAACCTTTTAAAAAAATATGGTCTAAACACGAACTATAATTTTCTACATCACTAAAGAATGTGGGCAATTTGACCACATCAATGAAACCACGCATGTACGTAAGATTTAAATAATCATTACATAAATTTACTTTTAGGAGATCAATGTTCACGTCTCCATTAAACATAACTAAGTTATCTGTGTTATTTAAAACTTTTCCTAAATTAAGTAAAAAATCAGAAATTGTCGATTCACAGAAACGAGATATTCATTATTCCCAGCTCGAAGCCGTAAGTGTACTATATTAGCTGTTGATATAATGGAATTTTTATTTCGAACTATCATACCGTCTTTGGGTTAAACAACAACCCCACCAGAACGCTGCGAAGGTCTACATCATCCATACCGGTATTTGATTTCATTTCATGCGCGTACACCCACGTTGATACGTTGTTAATTATAATATTTATCCTCCCTGTGTACTGTTCAAGACTATTTATTTCTACCTTCATTTCTACACTTTGCAGTTTAATTTGTTCCACTTCTTTCTTTAACGCCTTTATCTTCTATGATTATGCAAAAAAATGATTATGTCCTGCCATGTGATCTGTCTAGCAATCGGCGCTATATCGAGTCCGGGTCGGTTAGTATGAAATGGGCGACCAGCCAACCTGTAGTTACGCACCGGGCTCAAAGTGGAAAATATGCTACTGGCGCATAAGTAAGGAGTCTGAGAACATTAAGACGTCAAATAAATATTGCCACAAGAAATGTTCCAGGATTACTGAAACCAGGCAACTTAGCAATAATAGAAAATAAAATGGATTCATATAACATCGATATACTAGGATTGTGTGAAACTCACTGGAAAGGATATAGATACATACTAACAATCTCTGGACACATAATATACATGTCTGTTGGTATTACAATTCTTATCCATAAATCTCTAGATAAACTAGTATTGAACTATAACCGCATAAACGATAGGATACTAACACTCAAATTGAACACGATGCCAATTAAACTAATAATTATTCTGGTATATGCTCCCACCTCTACAACTTCGGATGAGACATAAAAGAACAGTTTTATAGTATATTACAAGAAACAATAAGTAAAATACCGAAAAAAGAGATGATAATGATACAAGGAGATGGAACGTCATGGTCGGCAACACAGAAAATAAGGATAACATGAGAAAGATTTTTGGAAAATACGGTATTGGATCACGCAATGAGAGAGGGGAAGCTCTCTTAGAATACTGTGGAGCAAACGACTTTACTATAATGAATACTTGTTTTAAACAACCGATTAGAAGTTTATACACGTGGATATCACCGGGGGCACAGAGTAAGAAATCAAATAGATTTCCTCATTATTAACTCAAGATGGAAATCTAGCATTCTGGATACTAAGACATACCTCGGAGCAGACTGTGGCTCAGATCATCAGCTATTAGCAGCTTATTCACGGTTACGTCGAAAATCTAGAAATGTAACTGCAGGAGCCCATAAAACAAGACTCAATAGTAATGATCTTAATCTCTTCACAGACCAAGTTGAAGGGAGATTAAAGAAATGTGATCCTAAACAAGTTAATCCAGAACACTCCTGGACACAGATAAAGAATACCATAAATAAGGCAATGATATTTATAAACGCAAAGAATAGAACTGGGCCAAAAAGTTAGCCGTGCTTATCAGACACAAACTTGGCACCTGATACAAGAAAGAAGGAAACAAAAAGCGAAAGGATTAAACACAATGGAGGGGTAACAATCTTATATCTGATCAATCGACAAGTTCAAAAAACTGCAGATGAGACAAAAATGGATATATATAACACACGTGATGAAATTGAACATCATGCGGAGAAAAATGAAACCTTATCAAGAGACTTTAAACCGCGAAACTAGATAATTAATGACGCTAACGGGAATGCAATTACAAATTAAAACGAGGCAGTTCAGCTTTGGAAAGGATACTGTGAACATTTATATGAAGAGAAGCCAGTTGTAGTAAACAGAATGAAAAGGGAGAATATAACACAATATGAACCTGACATATTACAATCGGAAATTGAAGATGCAATCAGAAAACTAAAAAATCGGAAATCTCCTGGTAATGATGGTATCTATGCAGAATTACTCAAGGTACTTCTAACCAATGGAGTACGGATAATATGCACACTGTGCAATCAAATAAGGATAACGGGAATATGGCCAAGCGACTGGACAGAATCTATTATCATACCTATATATAAGAAGAAAGATTCATGTAAACAATGTGAATACTATAGAACAATTGCACTGGTATCACACGCAAGTAAAATCCTGCTCGACATTATTAATAAGAGGTTGAAACAATATCCAAACTAGCAATAGAACAGACTGGATTTGTTAGTGACAGAGTATCCAGAGAAATTATGTGTATCCAAAAATTAATTGAAAAAAGTAGCGATTATGACAAACTTATATATTTATGCTTTATTGATTATCATAAATCATTCGATTGTGTCAAATAGGATAAACTATTGGAAATATTAACCTTCATGGGTGTACCAAGCCACTTATCCTAATCTTTATGTACAAACAGAAGCCACAATATCTGGTCCTGCCCAAAATACAAAAATAGAGACAGCTTTATGTCTGAAATTTTATCGACAAGGAATACGCTTCCAACACAACTTAAAGAAATTATGGTAAATCCTTTCTCCTTGAATGCGCATAGATTATATAGTTTTATTAAGGCTAATAATATAAGTTTATAGTCTGATCAATCCACTTAAACTGGCCAAAGGATGAAAACTGGACAAAAAAAGAAAGCTTGATGGCGCTGTATCTGAAAAATTACATCCAAAAAAAGGCGTAAGGCACGGTTGTATATTCCCTCCCATACGTTTCAATATATATACCGAATATATAATGAGGAACAGCTTAGAAGGCCATAAAGAAAGAGTGAAAATAGGCTGATATCGAGTATCTAATCTACGATACGCCGATGATACTACACTCATTGCTGCAGTTAGAAATGAAATGATAGATTTACTGAACAGAGTAGAAATTGAAAGTAGAAAACTGGGACTTTTAATTAATAAAAAGAAGACAAAAATTATGGTAATAGATAAAAATAACAATCTCCAGAAGCTGAACACTATAAAGGATATAGAAATAATAAATTCATATACATATATTGGATCATTAAATAAACAGTAATGACAGAAGTGGAGAGGATATTAAACGCAAAGTGATGTTAGCAAAATCTGCAATGACGAGACTAAATAAAATTTGGAAACATCATTCCATTACTCGTTCAACAAAGATAAAGCTAATAAATACTTTAGTATTTGCAATATTTACATATGGAATAGAAACTTGGATATTACATAAGCAAGATAAACGAAAAATTGACGCCTTTGAGATGTGAATATGGCGCAGAATGCTTAAAATTCCATGCACAGCAAAGAAGAGAAATACCTCAATTCTAGAAGATCTAAACGTGGAACATTACTTTATACTCCATTTATGGCTATATCATGCGAAAAAACGAGAACTGCATGGTAAAACGCATAGTAATTGGACAGATAGAAGGAAAAAGAAGTAAAGGAAGACCTCCGAATCGATAAATAGATACTGTCACGGCGCTTACTGGATTAACAAGAGTTCAAGCTATATTGGAAAGTCGAAATAGGATCAGGTGAAGAAAAATTATATCTGATGCATTAAAAAAGAGGTCACGTTACACAATCCTTGAGTTATCGATTATGGTGATTATATATATATATATACTAGAATTAAAAAAAAAAAAAAAATCGAAATTAAAGACTAAAAAATTTGTTATTATATAAGCGAAGCTTTTCGACAATAAAGTCATTTGCAAGTTAACTTTATAGTGGAAAAGTTTCGCATATATAATAAAAAATTTTTTATTGATCGACATCGATTTTATTTCGTTTTGTTAATTCATAAAATCACTACTCTCCAATGCATCAACATTATATACTAGAAGTTTTATATATATATCGCCTGTATAATAATTTTTTTTTTTAAATTTCGCTGTCTCTTTCTTTTAACTATATATATATCCCCGCCGGTTATTTCGGCCACGCCCCTAACTCAACGTAAAGTTATTTGTACTGCGGGTTTTGGTAGTGAAGGTACATTCGGCTCGGCAAACGTGCTAAATTTTAAACGGTATGGCAGTCGTTGTATCCTACTTTTTAAAATTTTAAATTATTGTATGTCAATTTTTCAAGATAGACAAATTATGAGAGTTCAGAACTAATAATATTTGAACTTTTTCGAGGTCAAGATTATGAATATCGTCTTCTAAATTAAAACCGAAAAGTATTACGCTAGTAGCGATATCAATTTATTTCGCGGAACAGAGAAACAAATCATCACGTAATATGATTAATAACGCGATAAAACGAAAATATTACGATATTGGTTCACGTATCCCAATTGGTAAAATAATTCTCCGTTCGCCATCGATCGGTTTTTGATTAATACCGACAATCGCAAACGAACTACCGGTCAACGATATCTGCTAAAAATCAAAAAACGATTAATAAAAGTAAAAGCCACATACATTTTTAAGCGGTTAACATGTACAGCAGTATCAAAAATGTTTCGTTAAACTACAGTTAGCTCAAATACAAATATCAATCGAATGTACACGCTTAGTCTACCGGAATAGACTCGTTGTACTTTTTTTCTTAACCACATCCTTATTATTTGGAACACCGTTGGTTGTGGCACGTAGAGAAAAAAAAGAAACCAAAAAATCTATGAATTTATATAATACTTCTTTTAACACGCGTTTCACAATTATCATTTATATACATCTATTGTTTTAATTTAAATACATAAATAAGAAAGTATTAATACATTCATACTAAGTCATAGAGGAATGCTAACCGATGAAATGGATGGCGAAGTAGAGTGGAAAAGATCGAAAGACAGAACGAGGCTAACACTAATGGACGTCATACAACATGAAGTAGGAATGCCGACGTGTGTCCAACTCAAGGAGGTGGGGAAGATCTTGGACGGTAGAATATAGTAATGAGGGACAATTTTTTGACGATTTACACCTAAATATAAATAGCCACGAATTTACACGCTAATGACACGGACGCTACTCCGTACCGCATACAGGCCACAAGTACTATCAGTAATAGATGATCGCGTAATTGATAGCAATATTTCTTTCATTCGTCAAGACCATTTCTAAGGAGCAATTTTTACGTCAAGTAGCGTTCGTCTAGATCGGTCCGATTAGATACGTTACCGAGACGTCGTTAATCTCTCATAAGCACGTGGAATACGCGCATTTAAAGATGAAACAATCTGTTTTATCTCATTTTCCATCGTAAAGACCCCTCTTTTAAATGTCGGCCATAAATTACAAATCTAGAAGTCAATCTGCTTTAACATATTCTTGATGACCAGTTTGGTGTTCAATTAATCCAAAAATCGATATCTCTTATATAATATCTCCGTGCTTAGCACTCGCGTAAAAGACTATATTCTCGAATTGTCCCAAAAAATCTTTTAATTTTAGCGCACGCGCTAATAATTTACTTGCGACGAAAATAAATTTTGAATGTATTTAGTATGAGTCCCTAAGCCAAAAATTAATGAGAAATTTTGAAGAAAAATCATTATATTTAAAATCTAGTTCGAAATTGTACAATCAATAATTAAAAAAAAAATAATTTAAATATTTAAAAAATACTTATATATATATATATCACTCTTTAAATATTTAATTAGGTAACCTAACCTTTAAATCCTAATAATTTCTTTCTAAATAATATATTGTTAAAGAATAAATCTTAAATATACGATAAATACGTCTTATCAACACTGAGTAACTACCATTTTCCTTAGTTTCTTAGGATAACAGTGAAATATAATGAAATTTAGAACATCGTAAAAATATATTAAAATAATTTTTTCTATAATTTTACGACATTTAACAATTGTAGTAAGTATATATTACATATTTAAAAGTTACAGCGCAATTATTATTAAAAAAAAATTAAACAGTTTTGTTTCATTTATCATATTAGCCCATTAAATAAACAAATAGACTAGATGTATTTAAAGACTGAACAATCTGTTTTATCCCATTTTCGATCGTAAATAATCCGTTTAAAGATCGAACAAATCTCCTATCTGAACAAGAATAGTCCTCACTTTCGCCTACTACATATCTGACACTAGTTGTTACATTTTTATAGAGTACTCGAACCCATTTGATCGATGTTTTAGGAACTCCATGTTCTCTCAAGGAAGGACAAATTAAATTATGAGGAATTTCTCTATAAAAACCAAGTGTATATTCTTCTCCTTTTCTATGTGTTTTTCTATGATCAAGCGTAGTGTAAAAATTGCATCAGTAGCAACGCGTCCCTTAGTTGTTACAGCTATTATGAGTTACAAAGGCAGTGATTTATAACTTTTTCAGAATGTACAATGAACGCGATAGTAATCATATTACACGATAATTACTACAATCTGATGGATGACCTTTGTTCTTCGACATTGGTATGGTGATGTTTTTCCAACTGGCCAGGAAGTACACTTGTGTGAATCACTACATTGAGTTACTCCGTTAACCACATTAAAGCAGCGCCTTTTAATTGCGGAATCTTCCAGACATCAAAGGGATGTCAACCTTTTTTTTCAAAACGGTAATTAGTGATTTGAAATTATACCAAAAAAGCCCGCTATATCAACAAGTTTTAACTATTTTTAATAGGCGGGAAACATTCTTATGACTCTGTAACAAATACGGCCACGTTAAAAGAATGCCCAACACATTGCGCTTTCATATTTTTCCGACAGTATTAATATAAGAATTGAAGATACAAACGATATATTTTAGCAGTTTAAAATCAAATTCCAATATCGACATTTATCATTAGTAATTGGTAATTTAAAATACTTTTTTATTTTCAAGTCTCGCAGGTTTTTATTTTACTGCAGTATTTATCGTTTTGCTTTTCTCTCAATCTTTATACTATTACTTTGATATTGTGCTAATGTGTCCCAGCTATACAATGATTATAACCAGTGTAATATTTTTATGTTTACAACTTTATACAAATATATTCATTGTTCAAAAGTATCTTCAGTGCACTGTTGAATAATTTTGCAAAAAAAAAAATATATATATATACTTTTTTTCCTTTAAATTACCACAAGCCGCGTTATATATATATATATATATATATATATATATATATATATATGTATATATATATATATATATATAAATATGTATATAAATATCAGTATTATAATTATCAAAAATTTACTTACAAAACATAAAGCGACGAAGCTGTAGATTATTGAAGCACGCATGATTGTAGGTAATTCTTGAATAAATTATCAAAAAGAAATAATACGTTTAGTCTGGAATAAACGGTGTGTGTGTGTGTTCGATGATGTAAATAAACAATATACGTGAATGACAGTTTACAATCGTTAAATTTCAAAGTGTTCAGCAAAACAGAAATCGGCAGCATATTATAAACTGTCAAATTGTTTATTCATTCTTTCCGTACATCTTTCTGAAAAATAAACGAAAATTTATTCGCGTCGTTCTGTCGAAAAATTATTTTTTATTTTCGCTGACATATTTGCTTTAAAACTTTGTAAATCAAAATGTAATTTTAATAATAATCAGGCTGTCAACGTCTTACTTAGTACTTCTCTAACAAATAATTAGCACCAATAGAACCTACATACTTCCCAACACCTGGCTCTCGACCTAGTATTATCGATTTAGTTCTCGTAAAAATTATCAATACAACGCTGCCCATTTCAGTTAACTGTTTATCCTCCGATCATAACCCAATATTTATAATCGCCAAAACCAGTACGTAAAACATTTAATTTTAAAAATGCGAACTGGAATTTCTTTAAGCGTCATATTTCTGATAATATAAACTTAAACCTACCTATTTCTGATACTGACAACATTGACCACTGTCTCACCACTCTGACGAACTTGATTCATGTAGCTATTGCCCTTTCTGTTCCTATTAACCAGAATGTTTCCCCTATATCTTCGATCCCTTCGTATATAAATTCCAGAATTAAAATCAAAAATATTGTCAGAAGATCCTATACTAAAAGTCGTTCACGTACTGATTCACAAAATATTAAGAAATTATTGAATCAACTTTCGATTTTAGTTCGATATTTATTAAATAAACATAATAATGAAAAGTTTAGTAAAATAATTTCTAACCTTTCTTTTTAAAAAAATAGCCTTTGGAAGATATGTAAACAGTATACACAACATCATGAAGCACTTCCCCCAATTTATGATCCTCATACTAATACATACGTACATAATAATACCCATAAAGCAGAATTGCTTGCTGCACACTACCTTGAGGTTCACAGCAGAAATATCCATTTAGCTTCAAGCTATCAGAAGAACAAAGTACATAAAGTTGTCAGCAGATTTAGCGCATCATCTCAGATAACAACTAATATTAAATTAACTTCTCCCAAAGAAGTTTTTACACATGTAAAATCAACAAAGAAGAAAACTCGGTAGGTCACGATGGTGTCCAATCTACTGTAATTAAAATGCTACCTCAAAAAGCCATCGTCCAGTTGACTAATTTGATTAATGCAATGTTTAAATTTGGGTACTTCCCTACTAGTTGGAAAGTAGCTAAAATAATTCCAGTACCAAAACACGGTAAAGATTGCTCTCAGATAGACAATATCCGTCAAATCAGCTTGCTTAGTAATCTTAGGAAAATCGCTGAAAAAATTATTCTGAAAAGATTATGTGACTTCACTAACTCTAATAATATAATACCTAGTAGTCAATTTGGATTTCAACCAAGGCATTCCACAACACAACAGATAACAAGAGTTGCCGACTCTATCGCAGATAATTTTAACTTCAATAAACATCCTGGGATGGTATTATTTGATGTGGCAAAAGCTTTCGACACAACCTGGCACGACGGTATTATCTATAAAATGATTGTTACCAGTTAAACTGATTAATAGTTACTTAACTAATCGATCATTTTATACCATTATAAATAATGCGAAATCGAGTAGCAAATCCTGTTCTGCCGGCGTGCCTCAAGGTAGCGTGCTGGGGCCATTCTTATTTACATTTTTCATGCATGATTTCCCAGCTTTAAATAATATTGAGGTTGCCTTATACGCTGATGACACAGCGTTGTACTGCAGTTCCTACAGGCCAAGTATTATCAGCAATAGGTTACAATCCGGTGTTGATCGTGTAATTAAGTATTTTTCTAAATGGCAAATTGCTCTTAATCCTTCCAAAACGAAAGCAATTTTCTTCACTTGTCGAAGACCGTTTTTACCGACCAGACTTCATGTCAGTGGTGTTGATATAGAATGGTCTGACCAGATACGCTATCTTGGTGTCGATTTAGACAAGAGACTAACGTTTTCTAAGCATATTTCATATCTTAAATCAGGGGTTCCCAAACTGAGGTGACTTCCCGGTATTTATTATTATTATTATGATTATTATTATTATGCTGCGTCTTTTCCGAGAAATTATCAGCTAACGCGATCGTGACGTCTCCTGACGTCCGAATGACGTTTTTCCGACGTAAGTACAGTGTTCTTACGGCATTCGAATTATCTCAAATCAGGGGTTCGCAAACTGAGGCAACTTCCCAGTATTTATCATTATTATTATCATTGTTATTATCATTATTATTATTATTATGCCGTCGTCGTTTACGAGAAATTATCGGCTAACGCGATCGTGACATTTTCGCGACGTAACTACAGTGTTCTTACGGCGTTCGAATTGATATATATGAGGGTACCGCCCGGTATTTATTATTATTATTAATACTCGATCATAGCTTATTATTATTATTCCGTTGTCATCGTTTCCGAGAAATTATCAGCTGACGCGATCTCAACGTTCTCATGACGTTTTCACGACGTCCGAATGAAGTTTTTCCGACGTAAATACAGTCTTCTTATGGCGTCCGAATGACGTTCTCCCGACGTTTTCATGACGCGATCCCCACGCGATGTTCACGTGATTGCAACGTACTTATGATGTATTTTTAACGTGATATATATGTATATATAGACGTAATCGTTTTAACGAACGTTTCATTGACGTTTTCACGACGTTTTTAGTAAAACTTACGGTGAGAGAATTCTATATATACGCTCTTCGTCCTACGCGAGTGTAATCATTGCCTAATTCGTTATCGTGATAAACAAGTGACGTACCACGATCATCCGATCCGTTCCTATCAATTTTCATCGCACGCGAAAATTTTTTAACTCGGTAAGTATAACGATTATATATGTATATATATGCATATAAAATTCATATAAAAACTAGTTAGCTTGATGTTTTAGGTTTTATGTGATGGAAAATTGTCTGCTTTACGTGTATATAATCGATGTATATTTTCTTTTAAAAAAAATCGTATGAAAATTTATTTATAAACGATTAATCTCCATTTTATAGATTATAGACAGTAAATAGTAAAAATGTATCAGCTTTACATAGTATACTGATATATAATTGGTTTATTTTCTTTAAAAAAAATTGTAGAAAAATGACTAAATTCTATGTTTTAGATATAATTTCATATTTTCTGATTATTGTACACTTACAAACACAACAATTAACAATTTCTAACTTGGATACACTGTACAGTAAATTAAGGAATTAAAAAGGTATATATATAGACATAATCATCATTAACTAGTTATTCACACTCGAAGACGCTTAATACAAAGGTGTTTGTTTGCGTGTTACTTTTGAGAGCAAAAAATCATCAATCAAGATGGGAAACTTTACGGTCGAAACGCTGCATATGTGATATAGAAATCGATTCGCCACATATCGCATATATAATCGTGTAGCCGAACTCGTTAATCTAAACTTGTTCTTGGCCAATATCGAGAATAAACTCTTCGAATTAATAAATTCGCACCTGTAATCGAGCGGATTGAAAACGAACTTAGTCCTACACGCTACATTCGAGAAAATTGATGGAAAATTAAACAAACAGATTAGTCCCGGATTTTTTTACGGAAGGAGCACAGCCTTGTTTCCGAGCAGCAATTTACGCGAATGGTTAAACTCGAACGATATCGGGACATCTTTAACCAATTTCGAACGTGGAACCGCTTCCGGTTGGTCAGTTTGTCGACTAGTTTATATAGAACTTCGTGTAAATCGATATACGCCGATGAAAGGAGGCCGAGGGTTTATTCTGTTACCGACCAGCATCACGTCTAAGAAAGCTGTAATCAACGTGAAAAATGCAGATGAATTTTGTTTCAAGTACGCGATGGTATCGAAATTTATTCAAAATCGAGATGCGGCTCGTAAATTGTTTTCATAGCTATACTTAATAAATATGATTGGTGGAATATGGAAATTCCGGTAAAATATCAATCTATTCCAAAATTAGAAGATTCTAATCCGAACGTATTTGTAAATGTCTACGGACTAGATGATAAAAATAAAATATTCCCCTTACGAATCACAAAGGAAGAACGCACTGATCATACGGATTTTTTGCTACTTCAGCGCGAGCAAGACATGAATTATTGCTGGATTACGAACCTGGAACGATTAGTCCGCGCTCAAAACAAAAATGCAACATAGAATATATTTATGTAGACGCTGTTTATGGTATGTACACGATGAAAAGAGATATGCGGAACATAAAACTTTATGTGGCAAGAAGCAGCCTACAGCGATTAAATTGCCGGAAGGAATAAAAGTGTTTTATCGTTTAAAAAACACGAGCAAAAATAATTCGTGCCTTTCGTCGTATACGTAGATATCGAATGCATATTATAACCGATGAACTCCGATGAAGAAAATATCTCGGATATTGACGATGAAGAAGAAGATCAAACAGGTGTACGAAGACCACATAAAAGGAAGAATACGGTAAAAATGCAGAAACACGTTCCGATGAGCGTGTGTTATTATGTAGTTTCCAGGACCGACGGCTCGATTTACAGGAAACCGTTCGTATACCGCGGGAAAGATGCAATTAAAGTATTATGCTTGAAATTACGAGACGAGGCTATCGATATCGAAGCGCAATATCGACAAATCGTTCCTTTAGATAATACCGAAGAAGAGGAGGCGATTGTCATATTTGCGGTCAACGATTAAAAGACGGGGACAGAGTACGCGATCGTTGTCATCTAACTGGAAAATTCCGCGGAGCAGCTTGCGCTACGTGTAATTTGCAATATAGACGACCGTTGCCTGTTCTATTTCACAATTTATCCCCGGATACGACGCTCATTTCATCTGTTTACATCTTGCCGACTTTCCGGGAACGATATCGGTGATTCCAAACACGGAAGAACGCTACATATCGTTTTCGAAGCAAGTAACGAACCGAATGCGACTACAATTCTTAGACACGTTTCGATTTATGGCTAGCAGTCTGGATAAACTGGCGTCGAATTTACCGTCGGAGAGTTTTCATCACTGTAAATCGTATTTACAGTCGTAGTTAGTAGCGTTACTAACTAAGAAAGGTGTTTTTCGGTACGAATTTATTTCGTCCTGGAGCAAATTAGACGAGACAGAGCTACCACCTCGCGAAGCGTTCTATAACAGTCTTACTAAAAGCACGATTACACCAGAACAGTATGAGCACGCGCATCGTATATGGTCTGCCGTAGGAGCGAAAAACTTGGGAGAATATTCCGATTGGTATCTATTAAGCGACGTACTGATACTAGCCGATGTTTACGAACAATTTCGTTCGATTTGTCATCAAGTATACAACATCGATCCAGTATGGAATTTTACGGCTCCGGGTCTAGCTTGGCAGGCGATGTTGAAAAGTACAGGGATCAAACTTGAATTATTGACAGATTACGATATGATTTTAATGATCGAAGCTGATATTCGGGGTGGTATAATGCATCTAGCGGAACGGTACGCCGAAGCTGAAAATCCGTACAATGGTAACAATTCGACGGAGGACGATGAAAATAATACGTTCATCACATACGTAGATTGTAATAACCTATACGGTCACGCAATGTGTAGGTATTTACCGTATGCGAACTTTAAATGGTTAACCGAGACGGAAATTAATCGATTAGAGAGGTATTATCTATAGCTGACGATAGCGATGTAGGTTATATATTAGAAGTAGATTTAGAATATCCAGCTAATTTACACGATTTTCATAACGATCTTCCTTTATGTCCGGAAACTCGTCCGGTCAGTTCTCGTAGTAAAATAAGTAAGTTATTAATTACGTTAGAAAATAAACACAAGTACGTTATTCATTATGTAAATTTAAAACAAGCGATTAATTTTGGATTAAAATTAACGAAAATTCATCGCGTAATTAAATTTTCTCAATCTGACTGGATGAGACCGTACGTAAAATTAAATACTAGATTAAGGCAGGCGGCTAATAACGAGTTCGAAAAAATTTTTTATAAATTAATGGTTAATTCGGTTTTCGGTAAAACGCTCGAGGATGTAAGAGGAAGAATGCGAATGGAGTTAGTAATGAACGAGGAGAAATTCTCAAAATTAGTCGGTATAACTCAATTCAAAGATCGCACTATATTTAGCGAGTCCCCCTTATTGGCTGCCGTTCATTTACATAAAACGTCTGTTCTATTTAATAAGCCTATATACGTCGGAATGACTATTTTAGATTTAAGTAAGGAAACCATGTGCAATTTTCACTATAACTTAATGTTATCGTATTACGGACGAAATAATATTAAGTTATTATATCAAGACACCGATTCGTTTCATTATCTAATTAAAACGCGCGATTTTTATCTAGACGTAAGAACTAAATTAAACGACTATTCCGATACATCCGATTATCCTCGCGATCATCCCTGCTATAGCGTACGTAATAAAAAAGTTTTAGGTAAATTAGACGAGACGAACGGGCGCGCTATCACACACTTTATAGGATTACGCCCTAAATTGTATACGTTTAAAACGATCGATAACGATATTATTAAAAAAGCGAAAGGCGAACAAAAATCTGTTCTAGCTAAAGACGTCACTTTCGAAAATTATTTAAATTGCGTTCGTTGCGCATCGGCTCCATTAAATTGTAGTTATTGAGTAGGATGTTCGTTTCGTAGTTATAAGCACGTCATGTATACCGTTAAACAGAATAAGTTATCATTAAGTTGTAACGACGATAAACGTTATATATTACCGGATAATATTAATACGTTAGCTTACGGTCATTACGCGCTAGTCGATCATAAATCGAAATATCGATTAGTATTAGACGAATTAAGTATATATTTTACCGTTCATAACTCGTTACGATGATTGTAATAATGATAATAATGATGATAATACATGTATATCGAATTGGGAATATTTCTTTCAAATATCTCGATCAAGTTATAGAGAACACATCTAGTAGTGGTAATAGAGATAGAAAGAAGAAAAGAGAACGAGAACGTGAATTTAATTGGTTTTTCTATATTTTCTTAAAAATATGTATACTATATAATAGAAGCTTGTAAATTTTCTTTTTTACTAAATCGTTAAGCCCATTATAATTAATTTCCTTCACCAATAATGATAACAATGCTTTGGTTAGCTGTATGTTCAAATTTTAGAACGCAAATTTCATCGTTTTTTATATTTTCTTTAAAAATAGTAGCCGATATACAGATATATACACGTAGATTTGGTAATTATTACAATTTTTGTTTTACTAAATCATTTAGTGGATTATAATTAATTTCTCGATCGTGTAATAATAATGCGTAACAATATGTCTTCTCCATGATAGCAGTCGATGTTTTAAATTCAAACTGATTGTAAGTAATTCATTCTGATAAGTAGTTTTGATTACGAAAATGGTGTATTTTTGTGCAAATTCTTTTATCCCAATAAGCGTTGATGGATTCGGTTTCTGTTAGTACATCTTCTGGAAACGAGCGTACATTTGATATATTGGAGCGTATTTATTTTCTGCCAAGTTTAACCTGGAATAAATTTAACATTCTTAACATATGCTAATAGAGCTATTCCAACCTCATCATTGATATGTATAAATGGTAAATTGCACGAAATGTTTTGCAAAGTTATCGAGACATCTGTTATAAGATTACATACAAATTATTCTTTTTTGGTATTGAAACTAAATTGAGTGTTAGCGTATGTATGTGTGAGTGTGCACACAAATGAGTGCACGAATGTATACACGAGTGTACAAGTGTGGGTGAGTGCGGGTGCAGTGCATGTATGAGAGTGTGAGTGTGTATGCAAATGTGTACAAGTGTGTACATGTGTGTATGAGCAAATGCGAACGAGCGCGCATGCGAGTGCGAACGCGCACACAAGTACATACATGAGAGTGTGAGTGTGTATGCAAATGTGCACACGAGTGTGTACACGCCTGTGTGAGTGCATGTATGAGAGTGTGAGTGTGTACACAAATGTACACATGTATGTGTATGCAAGTGCGAGCAAGCGCGCGTGCGAGTGCAATTGCACACACAAGTACATGTATGAGAGTGCGAGTGTGCATGCAAATGTGCACACAAGTGTGTACACATGTGTGTGTATGTGTGTGCAAGTGCAAGCGAGCGCACGTGTGTGTGAGTGTGTGTATGAGAGTGTCAGTGTGTACACAAATGTGCACACGCATGTGTGCATGTGTGTGTAAGTGTGTGTGCGCAGGTGCGAGCGAGTGCACACACAAGTACATGTATGTGAGTGTGAGTGTGTTTGCAAATGTGCACACAAGTGTGTACACATGTGTGTATGTGTGTGCGAGTGTGAGCGCGAGCGCAAGTGTATGTATGTGTGTGTGTGTACGCAAATGTGTGCACGAGTGTGTACACGTGTGTGAATGTCTGCAAGGGTGTGGGAGAACTCAACATTGTGATTAGTGAATTTCTATTTTGCCACAATTGTGATGGATTAAAAAAACATCTATCATCATCATCTATCATCATCATCACCATCATCATCTAAGGATAATATTATAGCTTTATGTGTTGCTTTCGGTTGTGAACAATATTTGACATTATTTAACCTCGAAGAAATGGAAGAACTTTATCTCACAACTGACGAATGCTTGTACAAGTGTTTTTCTCAAAGTTGCGATAGGTTACATAATTTATTTTTTTAATAATCGTCTTATACAGCGCGCATTATATTTGAAATGTCTCGCTAGTGTTTATGTTTGTTTACACATTTTCATGAAAGAATTTTTTTCCCCATTTCAACACAATTCTCTAAATAATGGAATCGTTTAACCTCCGATTTATTCAATCGGCATCATTGCAACAGCCTTTGTTGAGATTTTGTTCTTATAAATTTCGTTATAAGCCACCATTCTGATATTCCACGCATGGAATCGTTGGGATATCCAAAGATTTTTCGCTTAAATATGCGAACCGATTAGAGAAATATGGAATGGATGTAGCACGTAATCACATTTAATGCTGCGAACAGCCATTTCTTTAATAAAAAACGTATTACTCGCAGTTTTGAGGCCTTACAAATTGACAAAAAACACATTTTTGGTTAGAAGGGAAACGGGTGTAGTATTAACAGTAGTATTAGTAGACATAACTATTGAATGCGAAAACTTATGTTTATCACTAATTACTTTCATCAGTATAATAACAGTGTCCGTGTATGAGAACGTGTAATCATCGAGGAAACATCAATTTCACAATGACATGTATTCAGCATTCTATTGACGCGATCCCGATGCGATCGTGACGTCACAATGATGTTCATTTGACATATTTGGCACGTTCTATTGACGCGATTGTAAGTAAGTAAAAGTGTATTTACAATAATTAAATTTACATGAACAACAAACTTAGTATACTATGTGTATCGAAAAATTACATCTCATACCACGTGAATATAATAAAATAGATAATTATACAATTTTTTTTTTTTATCAAACAAAACAAAATATAATTTCAGGAAAAACCACCACCAAAACCTGAATACACATTATATCGGTCTCTTAAATAAGAATAATAATACTTATTATTAGAATGCTAAAAACTAAATAAAGCAATAATAAAAATAAAAAACGCTGGTACGATCCTATAGTAAGGCATGTTTTATCCTCTTATGTTTGTACCGTTTATATTTTAATTGCAAACTAGTACGATTATAATCGCAAATATTATTAATAATGGGATCTTGATTGAGTTTACAACCTTCAATAAACCTCTTTGTGTGTTGGATAATAATATCCTCGACATACGATAATTTCAATGTGTCATGCATACTATCAATTCTATTGTACAGAGGGGTTTTAAATATAATAAGCACTTATTTTGAAGAAGTCTTTGTAATTTACCTAAATTAGAACTACTTGCATAAGACCATACGGGACACGCGTATAACATTTTCGGCATAATAATACTTTTATAAATAATTAGTTTGTTGACTGAATTAATGTGACAACGTTTATTAAAGACCGGATATAATTTGAATAGGGATGCATGAATTTTATTTGATACGTATTCAATATGTTTCGAGAAGGTAAGTCCTTTATCTAATATTACACCTAGATATCTAACATGAGTTTTCCAATCTATAGCTTTATTATTTATAAGGACTGGAGTAAAAGATCGCGGTCTTCTTTTAGTGAATAAGATAGATTCAGTTTTTTCAGAATTTAATTTAATTCTCCATTTGTTAAAATATGAATTTAACCTCTTATAACCTTCTGTTAATCTCTTTTGTATAGTATCTATTCGGTATGAAGAACAATATATGGCAGTGTCATCCGCGTATAAAGCCATATCCAAGGTTTTAATTTTAGGAATGTCGTTAATGAATAAGATAAATAGATAGGGTCCGAGGATGCTTCCCTGTGGAACACCAGCTAGAATAGATTTAATGTCAGAGTGTGTATGTTTTATTTTTACTACGAAACTTCTGTTAGTTAAATAATCCTTAATAAGACGTATAATGTAATTAGGGAATTTTAATTGGATAAACTTATATATTAAACCAAGGTGCCAAGTAGTATCGAATGCCTTCTCTATGTCTAAGAGAAGAAGTCCAGTGTGCAGATTTTTATTAAAAGCATCAGTAATATGATCAGTAATTCTTGCTAACTGCATAACTGTAGAGTGATTGTCTCTAAACCCAAATTGCTGTCCAAGCAAGATATTATTTTTTCAGTAAAATGTTTTAACCTGTGCAAAATAACTTTTTCGGTTATTTTTCCAAGATTACTAAGTAGCGAAACAGGACGTAAGTTTTTAGGGTCAGATAAATTTTTACCGGGTTTAGGAATAGGTACAACCTTGGATATTTTCCAGGATTCAGGAAAATGAGAAAGTAATAGCATAGAATTTATTATAACAGTTAATTTAACAATTCCCTTAGGGGGCACGTTCTTAAGAAAGATCGTAAAAATGTTGTCCATACCAACAGATTTCGTGCATTTAAGTGTCTTGATATAGTAACGCACCTCTTTGACAGAAGCTAATTCACCAGGAGATATACCTACAGCGGTAGTGTTTAAATACCTTTTAACGCTAGATGAAACTTTTTTATTCTGGAAAGCAGAAGTCACATGTAAGTTCTGATTATGTATAGAATAATATATATTTGCTAGGAGTTTGCTTTTATCTTTGTCAGAGTACGCGGTAAGACTACCATCAGTAAGTGGAGGTAGATGGTTCTCAGCATTATTAAATATTTTTACAGTTTTCCACAGACTACGATCTGAAGTTGATATTTTACTGAGTTTTAAATTCCATTGGATATTACGGTCTTCATTAAGTTTATTTTTGACCATACGGGTTAAGTAATTATATAGTTTCTTAGAAGTTGGACTACGATATCTCTGATATTGCCGTCTGATATAGTTTTTGAACTTCACCAGTGCAAGGGTACTGGAAGATGGTTGATAAAAGCGTGAAGTGGTAGTAATTTTTGGAATAGCTTTATCAGCTGCCTTTATGATAAGTTTAACAAAATGGTCCACCTCTTCATCAAGTTCTAAATTCGACTTACTAGAGCCATATAGCGTAATGTTATCAGAGATATAATTACGAAATTCATTCCAGTTAGCATTTTTAAAGTAATACGTAGAATTTACAGGAAGTTTATTACAAGACTGAGTGATTTTGAACAGAATAGGATTATGATTAGAGCTTAGTAGAGGTAGAGAAACAGGTGTGGATATCGTTGAGACATTTTTTGTCAATATAAAATCAAGAACGCTGAGGTGGAAAAGATGATTGCCTGGATAGAATGTGGGCTCATTAGGAGGTATTATTTGGAAATTAAATTTATCAGACATATGTAATATACAGTTTCCTGCGGAATTGTTCGAATAACAATTCCAGGCTTTGTGTCGGGCATTGAAATCTCCAACAATTAACACCTTGTTATAGGATGATACAAGTTTTAGAATGTCTTCAAACAGATTACGGAGTATATAATTATCTTATAGTTAATCATCTGTAGTGAGATGCCCGTAGCTTCAATTTTATTTAAGTAAGGAGTGTGCACAGGAGAATAAACTAGATCCTTTTTTATTAATAATGCTACACCACCTCCGCGTGAATTGCGGTCAAGTCTACATACATCGTACTCGGGACATTTCATTTTATGAGTAGGGTCAAGTTTGGTTTCACTGACGCAAGCAATATGAATATTATAATCACGTAATACTTGTCCAAGTTCTAAGAATTTATTTTTAATGGAATCTGCATTCCATCCCAATATATTAATACTACTAAGAGAATTAATCGCAGTTGAAATAGTCAGTAACAATTTCAGCTATGATAGCAATCTTACTAAATATGTCACCAGCGTTTTTTAGTCTATTTACCGCTACTTTAATAAAATCATAAATTTTTTGTAGATTAAGATCGTTAATTAACTGAAGTATATCCTTCATTAAATTAAAACTAGACGAATTTGTAAGTGATACGTCAGGATTTTTAGTGCCGCTAGTGGAAGAAGTATCACTAGCAGCTCGCGCGTATGTTTTAGTTTTGACGTTATTTTCTATATTATAATTAATATTATTATTTACGGCGTGTGTGTTATTATTAGTAGCTGAAGATGTAGCGTTAGAACTCCTAGTTGGTAAGGGAAGCTTTCTATTATGAACAACATTGGAAATTTTAAGAAAAACAGGACAATCTCGACTATTCGACTGATGTAAGCCTTTACAATTAATGCATTTTAAATTCGGTAGAGAGCAGGTGTTTGAATCATGCGAGTCACCACATCTAGAACGATTGTGATATACTCAGGGTGTAATGTATTATTTGAATGATGCGACGCTAACAGTGATAGATGAAAAATACGATCGAAAAGACTTTACTCGCTAGTTAAACTGTCTAGAGTGTTTTTATGCTTTGATTAATATTATCGTTGTTTTTCCTAAAGTCACTATGGAAGATAGCAGATGTTCGTTTCCAACTGGACAGGATGGTACACTCCCAATGTGTAACATTCAACCGTTCGCTAAGAAATTTATTTCGTTAGATTGGAATTTTTATATACTCGTCGGGTTATATATGAACACATGCGCGGAACCGTTTGTATTAGTGTATAAAGGTGCGGATAAAAATATTCTCCTCCCCCAAAGAATATTAGGATAACGATACATCGAATATTTTGAATGTTGTATATTTTTTGTATAAACAATTTAAATTTATGTATGATGAAGTTTTCACTCAACTCCCTCATATTGCCACGTTCGAAGTTTGTGATGCGTGCGAAGAACGGTGAAATACATCACTGCTGGTACATCATCTTCATTATCGCTACCATTATCATCATTACCACCATCAACACTAAATTTAATTTCATTATCATCATCATCGTTATTAACAAGTGTACATCACTTATAATCGTCTGCTATAGACATATTTTCCAACCCCCGTGAAAATTTTAAAAATATATACCAAGCGTGATGATATAGTGAAACAGTTCATGCACGACACTCATACGCACACTCGCACACACGTGTATACATTCGTGCACTCATTTACACACACACTCGCACATACACACACTCACATGGATGATTAAGGAATTTTACATAAACCATATCAAATACATCAACGTTTTTTTCGACATTTCAAGCAAAACTTACCCTGTATTACAGAGAAATTGTCCACCAAAGCGATCGTCACATGTAACGCGTAATCACCTTTAATACTAAGAATAGACAATTCTTTAATAATAAACGTATTCGTCGCCATTTTGAGCTCTTGCAAATCGAGAAAAAATACATTTTCCGTCGAAAGAGACGCTAGTGTAGTAGTACTAGTAGACATAACTATTGAATGCGGAAAATTACATTTAACATCAACTATTTTTGTCAATATAATAAGGAGTGATAATAAGAGTGTGCTTGTGCGCAACGTGTCTAACATACTCGCAGCGTTCGAATGACGTTTTTATGACGCAATCTTGACGTTGGAATGACGTTTTCATGACGCGATCTTGATGTTCGAATGACGTTTTCATGACGCGATCTCGACGTTTTCGCTTCAAATGATGTTTTTACCATGAGGTCGAAGATGATAGGGATGAAGAAGATAAGGAGGTGACAGAATTCCAACATACAATTAAAAGTCTTGATATTCTCAGCGTGAATAAAAACAAAAATTTATGTGATATCAGTGCCTTTTGAAGATTTTCCCCCTCCCCCATCAAAAAAAAAAATCATGATTAGCTATATTTAATGTTAATTAAATAGACACAAAAAGAATTTATCAGAAACCGACGAAGATGATTTTCTAATGTAACACTCGTATTAATGAGGAAGAGTACAACGCGTTAATATCTTGAGTTCCACGTAATAGTACAAGTTCATGTCTTACTTGAATCGCAATTTTTTTTAAATCTTCGCAAACACCTAAAATAAATGTTAATGGGATCGCGAATGAAAAATACGTTTTATCTGGTTCACTAGTAGAGTCGAATAAAGATTTTTTATTAGCTTCCATATTAGGATTTATAAATGATGTAGAATACGCATTTTCTTCATTTTTGCTGCGCATAGAAAGACAAGTTTTAATTAATGAAGTGCCGGGATTACGACTTCTGTCTATTTCAATTCCACTCATTTCATATCGGATTTCTGAGAATAGAAGTAACGGTCCCCCAAAAAGAAATTTTTTACATATCCTTCTAATATTAAACAACTTTCTGATATTAATACGTGCGAATCTTTATGATAAATCGGAATACTTATTTCATCACTACTATATCCGATTAAGATAACTGTAATATGCTGCTATCCATATCTATTTGTTACAATAAATTATAACCTAATTGTTTTAATATTTGTTTATTAGATTTATTTAATTTTTTAAAATAACCAACTTTCACTTTAGATACAGTACCATCTTTACTAATACGATCTCTATTTATACTTTTGCTAAGGCTACTTTGATTGTATTTAATAATGATTATGAATCTTCTTTGAAATGAATAGTAACAGTTAACACTTCTTGTTTAAAATCGATTGGATTACTATTCTGATCTTCGATAGTTACTGTTATATTACTAATACACTTCACTAAAACTGGTAAATAAATAATTTTATATCCACTTGGAACGCTTAGAGGAAACGAATGAAGAATATGCGCCTCAGCTCCATTTTTATATGTATTCGATATTAAATTACACATTAAATTAATCGCATCAATATTAGAAATTTGAACTGTCAACTGCGAAATATGTTCTTGACCACCTTTTAATACGCCCGTTGTAGGAGTAAATCCTAATAAATCACCAATACTATTAGGTGAATTAAAATTTATGTGTTTACTGCATGAAATTCGCGTGTGAAGAGTTTTATGATCTGCTTTCAATGAAAGAGTGGGATCAAACTTTTGTTTCAAATATTCTTCTAAATCTGCTACTTCGTAAATACCTGGTTCAATTGTTATTTCTAGCGGAGTCGCATAAGAATTATCATCAGCTTCATAATACTTTAATTTATTACAATTATCTGTTATATTGAAAATCGAATTATATGTTGTAAAAGAAACTAGACCAACGCTGTGTGATTTTTCAGAATGTAAGCTTATTGGTGGAAAAATATCTTGCGATAATATATTACCCCCTTTACCAGTAAGTTGAAATAAATAAGATTTGCTCGTCATGGTAAACAATGTGATAAAAATCTCAAACAATGTTCGCCACAATTAACTTGATTAATTTGTTGATAAGCAGTTCTATTATAATAAATATTTGTAGAATCTTGTTGAAAATATTTTATTAATTCTTTCGGAGGAAGTCAATTACCAAAACTATCAAAGTAGTAAATTGAACAATCGCACTTTATATAGGCCACCCAATGTGAACCAGTTCCTGTATGATCATCCAGATTAACAATTGCACGTTCATATTTATTTGGTTTTGAAGGTAATGTGTCTTTATCAAAAACTCCTCTAAATTGAGGAATATTTAACTGTTTCGCATATTTATATAAATCGTATCCGGATAATGGTCGATTGACTGGTATTTTTAATTTTTCAAATATCTGACTTTTTTTTGTTTGTTTGTTTTTTCGAAGATTGAGAATTTATAAACAAGCAAAGTCCATTTTTACATGGTCGTAAGTAAAGACCTTTACAAATTCGTTGATTAATTCCCGCCCCATTTTTAAAACTTCGTTTAGCTTCATTTACATTTTTAACAGCTATTGCTATTGCTAATGATGTTGATCCGAGCGCGCCTAATAGGGACAAACCAGTCAATATGGGGACTAAAGGTAAAACTCCACCTGTTTTATTCACAGCTGTTACTCGAAATCTTGTTTTCTTTTGCGGTTTTATATGTTTAATAGCGGCTAACATTTTCCTAATTTTACCGTGAATTGATTTTTCACCAGCTCCAGCTTTACGAGCTTTTGCCTAAAAGTTGTATTTCTCCTTCGGCTAACACCTGCACCTAATTTTCTTTTCATTATCATTGCTCCCTTATTTAATATCGCAATTGCTCGTTCATTTAACGATGAATCTTTAGCTAAAATGCGTTTATTTGCAGCAGTTTCAAGTATATAATCAGCTTTTCTTCGATTATAAGCTATATCATGTTGTTTACAAGCGTGATCTAAAGGATTAATTCCTTGTTCACCTCTGCTTATCCTATTTTCTAATTTAGTACCTGGCCTGCAAAACTGATATCCCGGTATGTGAAGTTCTATTGGTAGTTATCAATTAATTTATTCATTAAATTACCACCTGCACGCTGACAATTGTTAATTCGTTCAATAAACTTTTTCATGTTAATCTACACACACTCATATATATATATATATATATATATATATATATATATATATATATACATTACTTTGAAATAAGTTTATTATTTATACACGATTATATGAAGTCATGAAAATTATCGAACAAAAAACTACCTTACCAATCGAAGATGCCTTATAAACTTTATTAGCGAATGAAAATAATAAATTTCTTAAATATGGTCCTTTATTTCCGTCACATGTTCGTGCTTTAATTGTTGTACCAAGGGGAGTGGTAAAACAAACGCGATGATTAGTTTATTATTACACAGAAATGGTTTAAAATTTAATAAAGTATATACCTTTGCTACATCTCTTTTCCAACCTAAATATAAGCTATTAGATCAAATTTTTAGTCCTCTCGCACCAGATATTGGATATTATGCTTATTCCGATGAAAAAGACATCCCTCTTCCTAATAATGAAATAACCGATTCAGTGTTTATTTTTGATGATATTTCTTGCAATAGCAACGAAACGGGTAATATAATAAGAGATTATTTCGCAACAAGCAGACATAGTTTTTATTTATGTCAAACGTATGTTAAAATACCAAAACACATGATTCGGGATAATTCTAATTTTATTCTTGTGTTTCCTCAAGATGATCTGAATTTACGACATATGTACGACGAACTTGCTTCGGACGTGTGTTCATACTTATCATTTAAAGATATTTCAAGTAAATATTGGAATGATTATTCGCATAATTTTTTAGTAATTTCGAAAGAAAATGGTATAAATAGCGGTCGATTTTTTCCCCTTCAGTTAAATTGCACCTAGCTGATGGTTAATATTTTATGCAGATGGCATGATTAGCAGCCTACCCATCGGTGGGTGCTAAAAAACAGTCATTAAAATTTATCTCTTAGGCTAGGTCCATCGGCTTGATTCTGTCAAGCCGACGAACTTCTAGCGAATTATCCAGCAACCCGATCGCCATGTTGTTCGGGTGCACTTCTACTCTATGAGCATAATTTTTTGCGTCGCTGGATATTACTTTCAGAACAGACTTCATTCCAAGGTCTTGGTGGAGCGTAAAGTTGGTGGTGTACCATGGTGCACTGACAACCATCCGGAGGATTTTATTCTGGAACCGCTGAATAATCGATATGTTGCTGTTTTTATAACAGCCCAATGGGTAGCCATAACGCCAAACTGGTTTCAAAATTTGATTATAAATAAATAATTTATTTTCAGCAGACACTTCCGGTTTCATGTTTAATAACCAGTACATCTGTCTCAGTTTTATATTTAGCTCAGTGCGCTTTGCTATTGTGTTTTCTCCACGTTAGACGTTGATCAAGGTGCATACCGAGATATTTTACATCTGATTTCTGTGAATTGCAACACCGTTTAGGACTATGTCTTCTCTTGGATAAATTCTCCTTGATCCTCCAGAGATTAAGCCACGATGAAACTTCATTGACTGCTGCCTGGATGGTATTGTGCGCTCTGACTGGACATACGTCAGGACACAAAATCGCGGTGTCATCAGCAAAATTCGCTACCTCTACATTAGAGGGTGTAGGAATATCCGATGTGTAAATGAGGTAGAATAGTGGTCCCAGTACGCTACCCTGTGGCACACCTGCTTTCACCGGATATATATCTGATGAATCGTCTTCATATTTCACATAAAAATACCTTTCACTTAGGCACGACCGAAGAAACTGGTATAATTCACACGGAAAATGTTGCTTACTTTTGTGTAATAGGCCATCATGCTAGACTTTGTCGAAAGTCTGGCTTATGTCCAAAAACACGGTATCGCAATATTTTTTTTCCTCGAGGGACATCTCGATAGTGTTAACTATACGATGTATCTGTTCTATTGTACCGTAAAGGGAATTGATAAATCCATTGTTTTGAATGATTTTAAAAAATGAATGATAAAATAAATCGTGAAATTGCTGTAAAACAAACATTGACCAAACTCAGAGAAGACATTAAACAAAAACAAAAGGAACTGTTGAAACGAAATTTATGCAGGATCGTGAAAATTCTCTCTTATTTAATTCTATTTTAGAACTATTGCGAGAGATTGAATCAGTTATAAAGAAAAAAAATATTAAAGAAAAATAGTGATATTCAAGCGCATACGCGAGTTGATGAAATAAAAAAAGAAGAAAAAACTGCTGATTTAAATGAGAATAACACGTTTTCACATGAAATTTATGGAATTCGAAATAATTCTAAAACAGGAAACTAGCAATTAGGAAATACTCCAATCACATGGAATGAAAATAATCGAACATTATTTCTTCATTCATCTACTTGGAGTGAAGAAGAAATAGAAGTTAGCCCCGGTTTACTAAAATTATTAACGGTAAAAAGAGTTGAAAAATATGAATATACGTCGGATGATTTAAAAATGCACAATAAATTACTAACTGCTACAGGTGCTCATTTAAGAAGCAATTTAAGATTAAAGTCTAGCGATTCACATAAATATTATGATCCAAATGAATCAGTAGAAAGGCTAATTCTTTTACATGCTCCTAAATCAGCGGATAATAATAGTGTAGATAACGAAATTTTAGCGATTGAAGAAGAATTAATAAAAAATGGTTATATAGCAAAACCGAATGATGCCGCTACATAGTGATAAATTATCATTAATTGAAGAATCCTGTTAGAGTACATTATTCGCGTTGTCCTGTGAAATTGTACGTTATTGATGACTTATGACAGGCTGATTTAATTGATATGATTAAATATGCACGTTTCAATCAAGGTTATAGATACATTTTAGTAGTGATAGATTGTTTCAGTAAATTTGTGTGGTGCAAAACAATAAAAAATGAAAATGGAATAGAAATGAAACGAGCTGTATAATTAATTTTTAAATGTGCCATTAATGATGGTCATCATGTCTCCCCTATTTACAAACTGATGATGGAAAAGAATTTTTTAATAAAAACGTGAAAATATTAATTGTAAATCATTACAATACTTACTCTTTGTTAAAAGTGAGTATTGTGGAAAGATTAAATCAAACTTGAAAAACAAAATTGTGGAAACAATTTGGTATTTAGGGCAAATTTGAATGTGGTTTATTAAATAAAGTTGAAAAAGAATACAACTCATCAGTTCATCATTCCACACATTTTCGTCCAGTTGATGTTATGAAACAAATAGAAAATCTTGTAGCGCAAAATTTAGCTAAGGAAAAGTGGAAAGTTAATGTAAATTAAAAACAAACATATATATAAAGAAATTGATACAGTTAGAATCAGTAAACTAAAACAGTTTTTGACAAAGGATATACCACTAATTGGAATAGTGAAGTTTTTGTAATACATAAAGTTCATTTAACAAATCCCATCACTTACTCGTTAAGAGATCAGAAAGGTAATATCATTAAAGGCACTTCCTATCGCGAAGAAATATCACCTACTTCATTTCCAAACTTTTTTTTAATTGAACGTGTTTTGCGAAATAAAGGAGACAAAGTGTTTGTAAAGTGGTAAGGATTTCCATCATCAGAAAATAGTTGGGACTTAAAAAAAATGTCACTACATACATAAAGATGGATCATTTATTCAAAATGAAATTAGTAGTAAAATTCATTCATATAACTGTGTTAAAAATATTCTTTATTTAGATAGTGATGGTGCATTTAATTTAAACACGAAACAAATTAAAAATCTCAATATAGAAAAAGAAATTCCCAAAAATAAGTCGGATGTGATATCTTTATTTCACTGCGAAAAATATATAAAGTGATATATTACTTCAGATGATTTTAAACAATTTTTATTATTTAATCTTTGGGAATATATTTCATTTGAAGAATTGTTAACCAATATGGCGAGAAAACGTGTAGCTAATGCAGCTTCAGCAATTGATGATAATGACTGTATTATAAAATCGCAACTAGATACCGCAATGATGTGGATTCAATTTTTCAGCAGCAAAAACAACCTGCGTTGACTTCCACCGAAACGCCAAGTGTAGTCAACGACCTAAAATCTTCCTGAATAGTTTAGAATTATGTTTCCAGGATACAGTGCACTACCTCGGAGTAACTTTTGACAGCAAACTGGTATGGAACCCGCACATTAAAAACTCAAGAAATCAGCTATAAAAGGTCTAAACATATTGAAGAAAATTAATAATAGGCGTAACAGAGGCGATCGAAAAATGTTATTACTGTTATATAAAGCATTAATTCGTTCTAGATTAGAGTACGGTTGCCTAGCATTCGCCTCTAGGGCCCAGCGGTTACTGAGGTCCTTGGATACCATTCAACATTCAGCCGTCCGAATAGCCACTGGAGCTTTTCATACTAGCCCTACAGCTAGTCTTAATAGTGAATCGGAATTACTTCCTTTATGTTACCGAAGGCAAATCTTGACAGGTAACTTCCTCACCTCCACACTTATCTCTCCAAACCTACCGTTCAATGATCTTTTGTACAATATTCCAAGCTACAATGAAATATCCATAAACATCCCTAAATATGCAATTAGCATCAAAAATAAATTCTTATCATTGTTTCCTCAATTTAACAAATTCATTCTTAATCCCCCTCTTCTTCCAATATATACTGACCCACCACCCTGGCTTTTGCAACCACTCCATATAAACTTGAAACTTACCCACCTTTTCAAGATTTTATGCCACCTCATATACTTCAAAACTATATTGCTCTTGAAATCTCCAAATATAAGGACGCTGTGTGCTGTTTTACTGATGGCTCTAAATCGGGTAGGCGTGTGGGGTCTGCCTTCTCGGTAGCCCCTGTCATTCATCGCTTTCGACTTCCTAAGTCCTGCTCCATTTTTTCAGCTGAATTCTTCGCTATATTCAAGTGTCTAGAGTTCCTGTCCATGACGCAGTCTTCTTCTAAATTCCTTATTCTTTCTGATTCACTCGATGTTTTAAAGTCTCTTCACAACCTATATACGGATAATGCACTTCTACAACGCATTCTGCTTGTCCATGACTTCCTTACTAGATCTCAAGTTTCCATAGCTTTCATTTGGATTCCCAGCCACATCGGTATTCCTGGAAATGAGGCTATTGACCGAGCTGCCAGAGAGGCGTCTTTGCTTCCACACATTTCCGCTCGCCTCTCTCTCTTTAGTGACCTTAAAGCTTTCCTGAAATCTCTCATAACTAAATCTTGGTGTCGTGCATGGAAGTCTAATGAACAAAACCACCTCCTTTTAATCAAACCTAATCCACTATCCCAACTGCCATTTCCTTTCCAAACAAGAAAGAAAACTGTTATCCTTACAAGACTCCGTATATCTCACTCAAACCTTACCCATTCCTATCTTCTTCATGGCACAGACCCGCCACTCTGTCCCTTTTGCCAAATGTCTCAACTGCTCATACCCCACATACTAACATCCTGTCATGCTCTCACAACATTAAGAATCCAGCACAGCCTTCCTCCTTCTTTACCTCAACTTTTATCTGAATCTACTGAACATATTCATAATGTGTTCCTGTTCCTGGATTCACTGAGCCTCTTAAATCATATCTAGGACCACAGTAAGCCTGTGGGCGCATATGGCCCGTTAGTACAGACGGCGCCCGTATAAAAAAAAATAAATAAAAAAAAAATGATTTATTTAAAGCAGTTACTTGAAAAAACATCTACTCAATTGAACAGATATTGAGTCTTCAGTTAATTCATTAAAAACTGTTGTGATGAAAAAATTAAATAAACTTCAAAACGAATTTGATCAGCATTTAGATGAACTTACAGTCTTCAAAATGAAAAATGAGGATAGTATCAAACAAACATTTGATTTGAATAGCAAATTCGAGAAAATTCAAATCATTGTAAGCGACTTACAATCAAAAAATATCGCATGCGCTATTAATCAAGATGTAATTTAAAAAATATAAGAATTTAAACGTATGATTTGTTTTTAAAAAATTGAAAATTTATTTAAAATTATATTCTACAAATAAATCACATATATTATTGTAATGAATGCTTTAACTATAAATAATTTACCAAAAATTCATTTATGAACAAAAATATATTGAACATATAGAATAAATAATAAAATTGTTTATTTTAATCATATCAAAGTTAATTATTTATAAATCGATTTCATTATTACTACTACTGCTGGAACTAATTTGATTGTTGCTAATTTCTTCAAGTTCATCTTCTTCTAATTAATTTTCACTCGAGCACCAACTACAACTATTAGCTGTCACATCCGCAGAAGCCTCTTAGCAGACCAGTTTGTTGTAAAAAGTTTCACAACTACATATCAGTCAGCATATAATAATTTCTTATTTATTTATAACAAATGGAGGTTCTCACTATATAAACTTCCTATTCTCTGTAAATCATCTAAACGATTCTCCAATTATCGCAACTTAATTATTCCTTTGTCACCCTCTTCTTATTTTTCTGATCCTTTCTCTATTAATAATATAAAATTATAAATAAATTGAGAAACCTTTAATAAATCTATATATCCTCCTTCTGGTTTTAATACTTCTATTTTTAATAATTTACTGGCAAATCACTGGACGGGCTTCCTTCCGATTTATACAGATGGTTCCAAGTTTAATAATAAAGTTGGTGCAGCATTCGTAGTTCCTTCTTTAAACATTATTAAGAAATTCGTTCTATTACGTTTTTCTTCGATTTTTACAGCTGAGGCTATGGCAATATACCAAGCGTTAAGATACGTTTATCAACAACGTCCAGCTTCATCAATTCTTATTCTTACCGATTCGAAAACCTGTTTAACCGCTCTAAAATCTCTCTCATTTAATCCCCGTGCATCGCCTTATTTATATAAAATCCGAATTTTGGTTTCCTTGCTGTTAGAATCTGGTATTTCTATTAGGTTCTCCTGGATTCCTGGACATTCTGGTATATTTGGCAATACTGTTGCTGATGTGGAAGCCAAGTCCGCTTCGAATAGCGGTGTGCTTATTCCTTATACACCTTTAACAGATCTTTTGTGTCTCATTAAATTTGCTCATAAAGAATATTGGAATAATATTTGGTCCAATCCTTATCTAGCTCCATATTACAGATCGATTCAACCTCTAATACCCATAAAATCATGGTTTAGTGATATAAAAGTACCAAATAACATACTTCGATGTTTCATTACTACTTTATGTAGATTACGATTTGGAAAAAATCGTCTTCCATCGTCCCTATACCAATGCAATCTTATAAATTCTCCTTTTTGCCCTCATCCTTCCGATGACAACAAAATAGCAGATGCTGATCATGTATTTTTTGAATGTTCTTACTACAGCTCTCAACAATCTTTATTATATAATCAAATTATATCTCTCAAAGTACCATTGCCAATAAATATGTCTTACTTACTTACTGTTAATCGCATTCATGTATATTTAGCTATTTATAATTATATTGCATCAACTAATATTAGTGTTTAACATATTCATTTTAATAATTTTATACCAATCTGGGTGAAAAGTCCTGTGCCCATTTATTTTTTAAAAAAAAAAAACAAAAAAAAAAACTATTAGCTGGTGGGATATTAGCAATATTATTTTCTGTTAAATGAACATCATGTAGTAATTGTTCATACAAACTCATTGTGTCATAATTGCTTCCTGTATCGGTAATAAATGGAATACAATCATTAATAATATGATTGGCTAAATAATTGATGCAGAATCGATTAGTTATAATTTGTCTGTATAATAATGTCTTTTCAACAGAAAACAAAATTTGTGATGATGGATCTATTGCTTTAGCATGCACCCATTGTTATATTGAACAACTAAGTGAAGGTTTGTTTTTTTAACTTTTCCATCAAACCAAAAATAGTTTATGTAAAATTATTTCTACGTTCCATTGTTGATAAATTCTCAAATCACTTAAATAATGTGCCATTTCAGTTGAATTATTAACTAAATCCCATACGTAACAAATAGAATTAAAAGAAATTTCTTTGCCTCTGGAAATGCATTTTAAATTTAACAATGATCGATCGTGTCGAGAAGAATCACAACCAATGTGTATTTCAATTTGTTGAATGAGAATAATTAATTTTTTACATTTGCGAAAATTAGCGGTATCTTTTATCTGTCTAAAAACTGAACTCTCCACTGAAAGAAACTGCGAATATGATAAATAAATATCTACTACACCTTTTCTTATCCAAACAAATGGTTCAAACTGAGCATTAATATTCATTCCAACCATCACCGAATAATCCCAATCGAAAAAATATGTTTTTTCAGCTATAGCTTCGGGTTTACTAATATTTGAATAAACACCATTTATTGATTTAACATTGGTATGCGGAATAACAATTTCATTATCACACTGAATGCTCATTTTAAACACAGAAAATGCACAAGTGATAATTAAAAAATAAAATGAACTAAATCATGTAATCATGATTTATGCATTTTTATACCTAATCTAAAATATATAATAACAGATAATTACTCGTTTTAATGAAATATTTATTTTAGAAAATTATAACACAATGAGAAAAAGTTCAAAATTTATATTCAGTAAAATGGCAACAATGGTAATTGATTTACAGAGAAATAATCTATTAAATTAACTAGGGGCTACCCATCGTATACGGTATAATTAGGGGATGATTAGGAGTAAATCAAAAAAAGGTTTGCCAAAATCTAACTAAAATTCACCGAGTTATCCACGAATATCCATCCCTATATGCAACAACTTGCCGTGCGGCAGTTTAGTTGGAATGTAAACCCGTCCTTTGAATGGGCTACGCAAGTGGGAAGTCTACAAAACACAAAAATATCGTTAATTTATATATATTTTTCCTGAGATTAATTTTTGCTATAGAAATTTGGCATTGGATAAAACCAAATTCGTCGAAATGACGTTATACTGCACTTGCTGTTGAACTTAAGACACGCCCGCCGCTATAAAAGGTATAAAACAAAAATATCATTAATTTATATATAGACGTTAAATGTTTTTATGTATATATTATATATATATATATTAAATTTAAAAACATGTTTTTAGGTATATATATGATATGTTCCCCCGGGGTACTTTGTACTCTAACCGGTATGGGGCGCGTCCACAGGTGGTGGATAGTGGAACGGCCTACAGATATGTAGGTTAGCTGCGAATAAGACGTCAGTCGAATAAGCAGTCATGAACCAAGAGCGGCTACTGGTGGAAAGTCTCTGGCAGACGATTCCAGTAGAGACAGGGCAAGGAGACACGAAGATGCAGATGGACAGCTTGAGGACCTGTCCACTAAAAGTCTGCAAAAATCCTATGACTGTCTCCCCCTCGGCGGGTTAAGGTCGCCGTAAAAACCTTAAATCGCTACCTCCTCAGTAGCAGACCGCTGCCTTGCGGTAAAGATGTTTATCCAAAGGCTAAGGGAGTAAACCGTGACAGAAAATCCTGCAGAAGGCAACGGGAAACCACTGCAGTATTTTTCCACGAACACCATTATGAAATCTACAGTTCTCAATAATGTTTTGCCATACGATCTCGCTAGCAACCGGCGTTCCGTCCGGGCTCGGAATGAGAAGTATGCAACCGGCCTTGTGAGTGGGACAAACCAGCCACTTCATGGAAAAAATATGACTGGGAATTTTGCAAAAGTAAAAACTAAAATAGCTACTTGGAATGTTGGAGGACTTTTACACACCGGTAAGCTTCGTATTGTGGAAATGGAGATAGAAAGGTTAGGAATTGAAATATGCGGTTTAGCGGAAATACATTACCGACAATCTGGACATTTTGTTACAGAAAATGGAACACTTTATTGTTCGAGTACAGATACAACAAGTTTTAGTGGTGTTGCTATATGGGTATCAAACAAATTCAGTAAGATGGTTACTGGTTATAAAACAAAGAATGTCAGAGCCATAGCTATCAGGCTAGAGGGGAGACCGGTTCCTATTAATATTATTCAAGTATACGCACCTACTTGCGCAGCGGACAATGAAACAATTGAATTATTTTACAAAGAAGTAGAAGAACTTATGAATGATATATCAAATAGAGAAATCACAGTCGTAATGGGGGATATGAATGCTAAAATTGGTAGTTCATTTGACGTACAGTTACGAAGAACAGTCGGAAAATTTGGAATAGGCAACAGAAACGAACGAGGTGAAAGGCTACTTCAATTCGCGGTTGAAAATAATCTCAGCATAATGAACACAATGTTTAAACATCATATACGACGGTTATGTACATGGGAAGCTCTTGATGATCGATGTAGAAACCAGATTGACTACATCTTGATACAAGAAAGATGGAAAACATCTTGTGATAATGTCATAGCCTATCCTGGAGCAGAATGTGGTTCGGATCATAGACCATTAGTTATGACCATTCGGTTGAGATTGAAAAGCAAATTGCAAGCATTATCAAGATCCAGGATGAAAATTACACATCCGCAAAATTTTAAGCAAAAATTTGAAGAATACGGACCAGACGACAATACAGACACGCAAATTCCGGAAGTTGACCTTCTATGGCGTAATTTTAAAAATAAAACTATTTTGGCAGTACGAGAAACTCAACCACATGAAGAAGAAATGAAACGTAAACCGTGGATATCATCCGAGACAATCCAATTAATTGTGAAAAGGAGAAAACTCAGAAACAGTACTCACGCAAATGAACAGGAAGTAACTCGTTTATCTTTAGAAATTCGTAAATTTTGCCGCAAAGATAAAAATAATTACTATACAGCTATTTGTCAAGATATTCAGATACATGCAGAAAAAAATGAACCCAGGGATTTATATAAAAAGATTGCCTTGATTACAAGAGAATTCAAGATGAGATGTTGGGCAATCCAAAACAAACAAGGATGTATTAAAACAGAAAAACTGGATATAGCAGAAGTCTGGAGGCAATACTGTCAGGAACTATACGATAACACATATACACAGGAACTAATAATACCAAATCCGTTGTCCGAACTTGAACCGAATATACTTAAATCAGAAATAGAAGAGGCCATAAAATATTTAAAATTGAATAAAGCTACAGGTTGCGATGGAATACTTAAATAAATGGGTACTACAGGAATTAAGAAAATACACGAAATATGTGAAGAAATTTGGCGAACCGGAGATTGGCCACAAGAATGGTGTAAGACGGTCTACATACCTCTATTTAAGAAAGGACAAGTTACAAATTGTCAAAATTACAGAACTATTTCATTAATACCACACACCAGTAAAATAATGCTCCGAATTATAAATAATCAATTATCGGAATTCTCATCCAGGCAGATTCCAGACGAGCAAGCAGGATTTGTAAAGGGAAAAGGAACTCGCGAACAAATTTTAAACATAAGACTGTTGATTGAAAAAACCAGAGAACATAATATTCCGTTAGTGTTATGCTTTGTTGATTATTCAAAGGCATTCGACAATGTTCTTTGGAAAAAATTGTGGCCTGCACTTATTGAAATAGGAATACCAAGGCATCTAGTGTATTTAATAAATCAACTATACGAACATAATATAAACACAGTGCGTATTGAAGGCCATATAGAATCAAAAGAATTTAAGACGAAAAAGGTGTAAGACAAGGATGCGTCTTATCACCGGTACTTTTCATTCTATACGGTGAATATATTATGAGACAGGTTTTGAACGATTGCAGCGTTGGTGTTTCCATTGGTGGAAGAATCATTTATAACCTACGCTTTGCAGATGATACAACGCTTATAACCAGCTCAATTGATGACATGAGAATAATACTCGATCGACTAAATAAGGTAAGTGCCAAATATGGATTAAATATTAATAAAGATAAAACAAAACTAATGGTGGTTGATCGGGGAAACTTAATACCGGAGGCTGAAACACAAATCGATGGTTACGAAACATTACACAAGTATATATATTTGGGATCCCTTATTGATGATAAAGGCACTTCAACGGATGAAATAAAAAGACGGATCCAGTTGGCTCGAAATGTCATGATCAAATTAAACAGAATATGGCGCGACGCATCAATTACAAATGCGGTAAAAAAGAAATTAGTGCAGCGTTTGGTGTTTTCTGTGTTCACATACGCGGCGGAAACATGGTCGCTGAAAGCCAAAGATAGGCAACGTATCGATAATTTCGAAATGTGGATTTGGAGGCGTATGTTACGAATACCCTGGACAGCAAAGCAAACAAACGTTTCTATATTACGCAAGCTCAACATTAAGCGTAGATTGTCCAGCGATGTTCTTTTCAGAATATTACGATTTTTCGGACATATGATGCGAAGCGATGACTCCATGCAACGATTAGTAATTGAAGGGAAAATACAAGGAACGCGTCCTCCTGATACATTACACATAAAATGGACAGACACGATCACAAAAGCACTTGCAAAGTCAATGGCTGATTGTAAACGGGAAGCTGCAAACCGGATAAAATGGAGAAGAAAAATTGAAGAGGCTGTAGCATGAAAATGGTCACGACATCCCTTAGGGGGATTACGACTGAAGATGATGATGATATGTTATGTTATGTATATATATGTTATGTTATGTATATATATATATATATTATGTATATATATTTAGGTTTATTAAAAAAAAAAAAGATCGAAAAAACAATATTTTCCTGAAATTAATTTTTGCTAATAGAATTTTCCATCAGATAAAACCAAATTCGTCGAAATGACAATGCACGTTATACAAAAGTACGTTTATCTAATAATCGTATATGCATTCGTTATCATTTTTACATGTAATGTATAATGTAAAATATAAAACATATAATAATCTTGATGACGTCTGACATACATCTAAACGCACAACTGTTAAACATATATATATATATATATATATATATATATATATATATATATATATATATATATATATTATATATATATATATATATATATATATATATATATATAGATAGATAGATAGATAATCTAAACGCACAACTATTTACATACATACATATATAGATAGATAGATAGATATAGTGTCTACCCTAAGAACATTTGAAAATGAATATGAATTGAGATCATAGAATGACAAAAAAAAAAACCTGTGCTATACCTGCTATTTATTGTACGTAATAACACATCAACCGCATCTTATAATTATGTTCTATGTTATATACTCATTCGATACGTTGACAGCTTTCTGTAAAGTTTATGTTATTGACTTGTTTAAAAATTAACAAAGAATGTAAGTATCTCAATTTATTCGTATATCGTATTACACATAATTGTTCATTTCATATTTTCATATAAACATTTTTGCATAATTATTAACGGTTTTTTATTTATGTTATTGACTTGTTTGAAAATTAACAAAGAATGTAAGTATCTCAATAAGTTACACCTCCAACCATTAATGTAAAAAAAATATTTTAATACACGTCGTTTAATAAAAAAAATTATACTTACATAATACAATAATAATTACATCACACACGCACAAAACATACATGTTATTTTTATAATTTATATATTTTAAATATATATATATATAGAGATTCAAATTATCAAGAAAACATTTCGTTTCATTTTTCAAGCAATCGTCATCTATAAATTTTACGTACACAAATTTTCCCATTTCAACTTATTTATCAACAATTTCACACTTTCCGATCCTTAAATCTATGACATCAACGAAAATTAATTAAATCCGATATTTTAACGAAAATTAATTAAATCCGATATTTTAACGAAAATTAATTAAATCCAATATTTTAACGAAAATTAATTAAATCCGATATTTTAACGAAAATTAATTATTAAATCCGATATTTTTTTTAATAATAAAAAAGTTTTAAATTTAATCTTTTAATTTGAAAAATTCATCAACTTATGTTTTATATATATATATATACATAGATACATGCATACATACATACATATATATATTATATATATATATAAATAACACAAATAATATCACACTTTTTTGTTTCTTTTTTCTAGATGGAAACTACCAACACTAATAATCCCGTAAGTGCCACACGTAATTATTAAACATTACATATTACATAATTACATAATTAATCAAAAATTATCAAGAAAACATTTCGATCCATTTTTCGAATTCAGAAAACATTTAGTTTCATTTTTCGAATTATCAAGAAACTGTAAATTTTACGTGTACAAATTTTCAACAATTTCACACTTTCCGATCCTTAAATGTATGGCATCAACGAAAATTAATTATTAAATCCGATATTTTAATAAATTTTAAACGAAAACAATAATATCACACTTTTTTTCGTTTTTCTTTAGTTTCTGATGGAAACCACCAATGTCAATCCTGTAAGTGCCACACGTAATTATTATAACTTACATTTCTTACGTATATAAATATTTAAATTTTAAATATTTATTTATTGAAATTTGAAAATGAATAAATTCCAACTACTTATTTTTAAACATTTTTAAATTTTCAATTTGAAACTAACACATTTTTTTTTCATAATAGATCCCTATGGCCGCGAAGAATTACCGAAGAAATTACACACACCATTATGTAATACAGCTTTTATATGTTTTACACATACAGCTTTTATATGTTTTACACATACAGGTTTTATATGTTTATGTTTTGCACATACAGCTTTTATATGTTTTACACATACAGCTTTTATATGTAGTTTAATAATTGAAATATATTTTCGACGAACGTCTAAATTCAATTGAATCAGTTAATTCACATTTCAATGTCCAATATCACAAAAAGAAAAAAATTGGCAAATGATACGATATTTTAATTTAAATACGAATAAAAATATTTCAGTTAAATATGAATAAAATAAACAATTATTGATTTATTTTGTCTTTATTTTTAGGAAAAAAACGATCAAAAAAAAATTATAGAAAAGAAAAATATCGTAAGTACATTTACAAATATTTTAATTCATATGATACACTAACACATCTATATGTAACTAATATATAATTGTAGTATCTGAAATATTTTCAATATAATCACTGTATGGCCTGTTTTTATTATTTTTATTTTACACATGAACAAAAAAACAATTTTTTAAAAACATTTCTCGATCTGTTTCGATTTAAGTGAAAAAAAAAAATTATTAAAGTACTATTTATGAAATTTGCAAAACGAATACCTTATAATATTGGAACAATTGATGAATACCCATAATTTGGTAGTTTATGGCGACTTAATTATTTTATGGATTTCAGTAATATTTTATTAAAATGATATAAATCTTACAATTTATCTACTATTAATTTTTTATTTTTTATCTACTATTAATTGAATGTTTTTTAATAACCTTTTCTTACAGGAAATACAGGAATTAAAAATAAAATACGAAAAAACACAAACATGTGCGGATGAAAGAGGAAAAGTAATATTTTAATAACATATATTTATTATTAAAATGTTTTATTACACACATACATATGATAATATGAAACTATATTTTATTTTCAGACGATCGAATTATTATCGAAACAGGTTCACAACCTGACAGAAATACAAACAAAAATTCTGATGCAACAATTTAAAGTAAAAATAATAATATTTTACTTTGTTATGAATGAATGAAATGTATGTCTTCCAACATTCGATTGTTCTTCGTTCGTTGCATCAAACCTGCGTGTCGTTATAATAATCGCTTATCGGCTCGGGTAAGATGGTTTCATTTACTAGGTAGATAACATAATTAAAACGGCACGTGCCGTCGTTCATCATGACGAGCACACAGCCAACGTATAGTGATATTATTCAAACTGAAATCTTTCCTACTCGCGATCAAGCTATTACCCTACATGCGGTAGACAACATTAAGTTCGTAGAATATATCACCGCTCTCAGCGAAATTATTCATTCATCTAATATTATTTTCTCCTCTCGAATATCGAACAATCGTATTTGTGTATATTTAAAATCAAAAGAAATTGTTAATAACCTGGTTCAAAATCACTCTACTATTTCGGTTAACAATTTACTCGTTCGTGTCCGTAAGTTAATTAATTCATCTAAACGACTGGTCATTTCAAATGTTTCCCCGCATATCACCCATATTGTAATTGAAAAAGCTCTAATTTCGTCTAATTTTAATTTAGCCTCTCCAATCTCTTTTATGAAAGCTGGACTTAACGATAATGATTTTAAACATATTAAAAGTTTTAGACGTCAGGTGTACATACAACCGACTAATGATGATATGGACAATGTCCCTGAATCATTAAGTGTTAACTACGATAATGAGTCCTTTAGAATATTCTTATGAACAGATGAGCGGTGGTGTAGCTCATGTGAAACGAAGGATCATTCCAATAATAACTAACCAGAAAGAGGGAAAAGAGAACAAATGGAAGCGGTTGAATTTAAACCCATTAGCTGCAATAAGCCAAGAAGAGGTAGTTTAGTACCCGAAAGCCTTTCCAACTCTGATATAAGCACAAATAACGATGTAGATCAAAGTTCGACTGATCAGACTACTTCTAGTGGCCAAAAAACATTAAAACTAAACAAATCCTCGATTTTAGAAGAAGTCCAATCAAACCTGACTGATCCAATGTTATTAAATAGCAAAAGCTACGAACGTAATTTATCTGAGAACTCTATATCTTCCGCAAGTAGTTTCCAGTATAACAATGAATTTCAACGACAAAAAAGAAGAAAGAAGAAAGTGATGAACAAAAAAAATGAGTTTCAATTTATTGCCGGCTTAGCAATGCATAGAAAATAACCTAAAAACTTTTAAAGATAGTATATCCTTTGAAAAAATACTTTCATTGATCCATGATAATAATAAATCCTTATCTGTCCAAGAATTATTTATGAAATTGAATATCCCACTTAGTTCGGTGGATACTGTATTTATCCAATTAAAGTCGGTATACTCTGCCATTAATGATCATTCCACAAAAATACGAATAACAGAACTCACCAACAAAATTGCCTAGGATTTAATAGTTAAAAATAATGATGATAGATAACTTCCTACTTCAATGGAATATCAATGGTTTACAGAATAACTTAACTGAACTTCAACAGCTAATTGTAAAGAAAAAACCGATCATTATCTGTTTACAAGAAACACACTCCCAACCAGCTCAGTTTATGTCCCTAAAATATTACAACCATTTCCGCCATGACCATACTACAGGATCGCATGCGTCCGGGGGTGTTGCAACTTTTATCCATGAATCAATATCAGTAATAAACGAGCTCAGAATAAATACGTTAATACAGAACGTTACTGTCAATATGCAATTTTGTAAATCAACTCCTTTCCATCGACTTATTGTTTGTAACATGTATTTGCCTCCTGACTTCACACCATCATTCCAGGAAATAAATAAACTAATATGTCAGTTGCCTAAATCGTTTCTCCTACTTGGCGATATGAACGCACACAGTCCATTATGGGGATCCAATAAAACAAACAGGAAAGGGAAAATATTTGAAAAACTGCTCCATGCAAATTTACACATTTCATTACTTAATAACAAACAGCCGACAAGACTCAACTCCTTTAACGGAACCTTATCGGCTATTGATTTAACATTATCTACGAATGAAGTCTATTCAAAATTTCTATCGTCAATCCATCCTGACTTATGTCACAGTGATCATTTGCTTACAGATGAATAACATAAACATGGAATACAAAATAAATAAACCTCAGGGTTGGATTACAAGAAAAGCTAATTGGGATAAGTACCGTGATCTATGTAATTTACCCTTCAATTCCAGTCTCACTGACATCGATTCCGCGGTTAATAACTTTAATAACCACATAATTGAAGCGGCAGAAAAATCTGTTCCAAAGACGTCCCCATTTATGTCAATGCGCAATGTGTGTCATGAAGTAAAAGTGGCTATCCAAACCAGAAACAATGCTTTGAAGAAATTTCGTGCTACAAGACAGAATGCAGATTTAGCTAACTTTCGACTCTGTAGAGCTCGCGCACGTCTAATTATAAGGCAAAATAAACGGAATAGCTGGGCGGAATTCATTTCCGAATCTGATTCAAACTCCAACATTCCACAAATGTGGTATAAAATAAATATCTTAAATAGAACCAGAAGGTCATCACCAAAACATTGAAAGAATCAACAGGTTTTACTCAAGATCCGGAAGAGGTAGCAAATATCTTTGGAAAATTAACAAGTATTTTCTCTCTTACAAAACAAAAGAGAAGCAGAAACCATTACTAATCGACTCAAACAACCATGAAGACTTCAATTCACTTTTCACGGAAAAGGAACTAAATGAAGTGATCAACAGAATAGTTAAAAATTCTGCCCCCAGGACCGGATGGAATTTCCCCTCTATTCATTAAAAATCTGCCTCTGGTTATGAAAAAACACCTTCTAAATATTTTTAATAAAATCTGGGCAGATAACTGTTACCCCCGGCTATGGAGCAAAGCAGTCATTATTCCTATTTTGAAAAATAAGAAAGAACATACCGACCCATCTTCATATAGACCAATCTCTCTTACCTGCGCTGCAGGAAAGTTGATGGAAAAACTTGTGGCACGTCGTTTAATGTGGTATTTAGAACGAAATGAATTGATCGTGGAAAATCAGACAGGTTTCCGCAGATATGGGAGCACACTCACGCAATTGTATAATCTGCAACAGGAAATATTGAGAGCTTTCCGGCAGAAACATATTTCTTGATCTACATTTAGATCCGAAAATGACTTGGTGTAATCATATAATGACACTTAGACAAAAGTGTCAGCCACTACTCAATATAATGAAAATGATAAGTAATAAGACCTTTGGTCCAAGAAGTTCAACATTACTTCGGATTTACAATGCCCTTATCCTTTCAAGAATAGACTATGGTTCGTTTATATATTCGTCCGCCAGCAAACGGCTACTAAAAATACTTGATATGATACAAAATTCTGGACTTAGGATCGCGTTGAAGGCATTCCCAACCTCACCAACAGCTAGCCTCCAGTATCTTAGCGGTACTCCGCCTCTCTGTTACCGTAGAAAAATACTTGCTATTAAGTATGCAATGAAGGTAGCTGATCTTCAGCGGCATCCAAATCGAATCCATCTACAAAATCTGCTACTACAGCTCCAAATCCAAAACCCATTAAAGACGCTATGCAATACCTTATGTAGAATACCGGTTATTGTACCGCCTTGGAGCCAATTCAGTCCGAATATCTGTTGGGATTTATTTTCAACAGATGTTAAAATGAAACCGATGGTGGAAATACATGGGAAGCTTAGGATTGTCTTGCAACAGCAACCCAACGCAGTCATTTGCTTCACCGACGCATCAAAATCATCACGATATGTTGGTGGTGCCTTCTCAATCGGCAGCATAATCCATTCCTTCAGTTTACCGACCATGTCATCAGTTCTAGCGGCTGAGATGATAGCCTTGCTCCAGTGTTTGTTATGAATTGCGGAATTACCTTCTGACCAGTATGTTATACTGACCGACTCAGCTATGGCGTTACAATGCATTGAAGCGAGGAATTCTTCTATATCCATGGTAGACCAAATATGGTACAGTGCTTACAAATTAAGTGAACTTAATATCGGCATCACTTTTGTCTGGGTTCCAAGCCATCGAGGGATAATAGGCCACAATGAGGTACACCGTGCTGCACAAGGGCCTACCCAAGCTTACCTGCCGACAGTACTGGAAGAAGACAATGCAAAATATTATTGCCAGAAAATTCTGGACGCGTGGAATCGGTCGTTCCATTCTCGGCCGAGTATACTTGGAAATATAAAGAAGGATTTAACAACCTGGCCATCAAAGATTGGTAAAATTTGTTCACCGAGGTTGGAAACAGCCGTCAACCGAGTGTATATTGGTCACACGCTGAATATGCACTCCTATCTACTGAGTTTCCAACCACCACCAATATGCGAATTGCGCTGTACTTCATTAACAGTCTACCATATCGTGGTTATCTGCCCGAAATTTGCTCAATATCGGTGCAATCAGCTGAAGAAAAATGTACCGAATGTAAACAACCTCCTCCTTCTCATCAACTTCATAATAAATTCGAAACTGTGTAATAATATATAATTAATTCATATTTCGAGTAATAGCCTTATAGGCAATAACTACTCGTAAAAAAAAAAAAAAAAAAAAAAAAAACTATTACACACATCTTTTTTTTCATTTGTTTCAGATAACGAATAATTAGAAGTGATCTTAGATTTAAAACATGTAATAATTCGATCATCTGAAAATTAAATATAGTTTCATATTATCATATGTATGTGCATAATAAAAGATGTTATATGCAGTGACGGCTTGTGCATAAGGGCTGCACCACCTACAAAATTACCAGTGTAATTTTTTTTCACATTCAAAAATCAATTAAAATTATCCAAAATTTTGAAATTTCGTTTAAAAAAGTAATTTTTTCTTTTTGGATGCTTATTCTAGAACGTTGGTGAGGGCTACGTATGATGCAGCTCTTGTTGGTACGTTTAGGAAACATAAAAAGTGTAATTCCGCTAGAAAACGATGTTAAAGACGCATGCGCAGTGGTTTCTTTTTAACCACGTTCGGGCTGCACAAAAACCAGCCCCATACAGCTCTCGTTCACGTGTTTAGGAAACATAAAGTGCGTGGAAACGGAACCGGATGATGGTAAAGGCGCATGCGCAATAGTTCTTTTTTTGCCCGTGTTCGGGCTGCACGAAAACCAGCCCAGCCAGTAGACTTGTATTTCAAGATTAATATTCCAACTGCAGAATGAAATGTTGACGCGCGCGTTCTTCTATTATTGTTGCTCATTTACTTGTTTTATTGATTGAATAAATATATTTATTTATAAGGATTTTATTACTTCGATTGTTTTGGTAGAAAGGCTAACTTTAATTATGGCTGGAAATAGCGATTTTCGTGAAAGTGAATTGAATTCGATTTCGTGTTTGCTGAATAACAAATTTTCGCGGTTATCGTTTGCAGAAAAGTGTAACGTTAAGGCTCGTGGGAGGCCGACTACGCAATTGAATATTGTACCAACGTCATCTAGCCGAAACAATACGTTTGAAAGAAAATTTAAAGCGGATATTTGTTCAAAATGTGACTGGCTTTGCGGTTGTGAAATTAAAAACGCTTCCTTTTGTTTTCCTTGTCTACTTTTGGCGGTGAAATTTCTTGACTCTAACTGGTGTGATAGACTTGAAACATTTGAATGAAAAAATCAAGAAACACGAAAATTCAGCACAACATATAAAAAATTCGATAGAGAAAGTTCAATGAAAACGTCAAAAAGAATAGGGATATTTTATCAAAAATCATCGACTGCCTGATATTTTGCGGTAAATTTGAACTTCCGCTACGAGGACATGATGAAAAAGCGGATTCCGATAATCCTGGTATTTTTCGAGGACTGTTAAATTTCGCAGGGAAATTGGATGAAAATTTGAAAGTGCATTTTGAAAATTCTACAGTGTTTAAAGCTAACTCAAAAACAATTCAAAATGAATTGTTGGATTGTATGTTAGACATTTGTCGAACTGAAATTTCTAATGAAATTGAACAAGCTCAATTTCTGGCTGTTATGTCCGATGATACGACTGATATCTCTGAGAAAACACAGGAGGTAATTGTTTTTCGTTACGAATTTAATGGAACCATATACGAAAGATTCTGGGGATTTTATAACCCTGAGTCACAAGATGCAGAAGGATTATCGAAACAGATTTTGGAGCAGTTGAAAATTGTTTTAAAATATAATACTGGAAAACTAATTGCTCAAACTTATGATGGCGCCGCAGTTATGAGCGGAGCGCGTAGCGGTGTTCAAAAGATAGTAAAAGAAACTTACGCAAATGCCCATTTCATTCATTGCTATGCTCATCAATTAAATTTAGTAATGAGTAAATCAGTTTCAACTAATAGAGAATTCCAGCATTTTTTCGCGTTCTTCTCAAAGATTAGCTGAGCTTGAAAATTGTATGTCAAGAAGAATTCCACGTGGTTCCGATACAAGATGGAATTTCAATTCAAGAGTCGTAAATATAGTTTTTGAAAACATTGAACAACTGAAAGAATGTTTCGAAAAATTTCAGAATTCAAATAATACCTAAACGGTTAATGAAGCATCCGGTCTTCTTCGTCTTCTCAATGACAACAACTTTATATTTTGGCTTGGCGTCTTCCATCCTATTATTCCACACGTTGATTTACTATACGAGATGCATTTCAAAATCGCAACATTAATTCTTCGAGCGCTTTTTCATCAGTGGAAAATTTTTATCGCGCAATTTCTTTATCAGAGAAACGAATTTCGAAAACTTGGTGTCCACAAATACTGATTCTATGCCCGTATCTCGTAAGAGGAAATGTGATGAAAATCGAAACGCCGCTGTCAAAGAAGTTTGTGACACAATATGTATGCAAGCTAAGGGTTACATTCGAATTTACTGGTCACCTATCTGCAGGAAAGTTGCTGTTACAAGGGAAATTTGAAACGTACTGCAGGCAATTTCCTTCTCAAGAATTTAACGAAACTTGCCAGGCATATCCCATGCTAAATAAAAATCGTTTGCAAACTGAACTTTCTGTTCTATACGAAAGAAATTCAGAATTTTCCCTTGCATCGGGAGTTGCGCAACTCCACCAATTGTTTCGAAACACCGGTATTTACAAAACACTCGGCGAAGTATATGTTTTAATGAAAATTTTGTTAACGTCTCCTATGACAACTGCTGAAGCGGAAAGGTGTTTTTCTTCTTTGAAAAGAATTAAAACATATTTACGGAGTACAATGCTGGAAGACAGAGTTTCTGCGCTTGCCATGATAAGTATTGAGAAAACTCTCATCGATACAATTCCTAACTTCCACAGCAAGGTAACTGACCGGTTCGCGAAAATGAAAAATCGTCGTATGGACTTCATATACAAATAAATTTTGAAGTAAGTGATTTGAAATTACACATTTTTTAAAATTTTCTTAGAATGGCCGATTCTAAATTTTATTTTTGTTTAGAAAATTTAAAATTTTAAATTTTTATGAAATGGTAGCCTAGCTGTATGTTTTTTATTAAAAAGAAAATTTCAACTAGGTAAAACTTTCAGCCCCTCCGCTTCAAAAACCCATGAACCGCCACTGGTTATATGTTATTAAAATTTCTTTTTCATCCGCACATGTTTGTAATAATTAGAAGAGATCTTATATTATATTTATATATTTATATATATATATATATATATATATATATATAATATATATATATATATATAGATATATATAGATATATATAAAATTACGTGTGTATATATATTCATATATAATTATACAAACACACACACATATATATATATAATAACGAATAATTATCAGAGTTCTTATATTTTATTTTATATTTTATATATATATATATTTATATACATATATATATATATATATATATATATATATATATATATATATATATATATATATATATATATATTTTATTATATATATATATATATATATATATATATATATATATATATATATATATAATATACAAGTACGTAATAAAAATAAAAAAATAATAAAAAATAATATATGTAACGTAATAATAATAAAAAATATATATGTACGTAATCAAAAAATAATAAAATGAAATGAATTATTGAATTATGTTTTGCTACATTTTAGCTTTCCTCTTTTTATATGTCCTACCTGCCAAACATTCCTCTGTAGCTGCTGTTTCCTATGTATGTATTAAAGAAAGATCGATCAAACGTTTTGGGCTACAGTTATATATAGCTACTAATCTCCCAGTTATATATATAGACATGTATAGCTACTAATCCGGTATTTATTTAATAGGTTTTCCTATGACCACCTAATTAGTTAGTTAATAACGATTTTTTTCGTATCTCTAATCGTAGGCGATTTATAGCGCAAAAAACCTAATATATATTGATGATTTATATATATAGCTACTAACCCGTCGACCAAAAATGGCTGAAAAAAAATTTTAAAAATCGAAGATCAACGATTTCTCGTTACCGGTTAATTTTTAAAACATTTACGTTAGGACATAAATTGGGAAAATTGTAGGTCTTTCAAGAAAGCCCAAAATTAGTGAGTTTTGAAACACAAGTCAAAATTGCATAAAAACGACTAGTTAAAAAAAAAATTTAGCGGAAGTGACTTTTTTTAATAAAAATTCCGAAAAAAGAAACTGACTAAAAACACTGTTTAGAGGTAACGGAACAAACTTACAATTTTGGCGGGAAAATTTGGCGCTAAACTTTTCATAACTAGTCGTTGTTATACAAATGTGACTTGTGTTCCAAAAATAGTATAAAATAACGGTAGATTCGAAGAATACTTGTACACTCCCGATTTTCGTTGTTTTTTTTTTAAATATCAAAAATTATTATTTTTAACGAATTACGAACGGCTAGAACATGAAACGATCCCCTTGAAAGAACTATCCGACAATAACAAATCTTATAATATTCCTTTTACTTTTATGGAATTGGAAGAAGCATTAAAGTCTACAAAAATAAACACATCTCCGGGACCAGATAGAATATGCACAGAATTTTTAAAACATCTCTCATCAACAGGCCTTCAACAATTATTACGCATATATAACTATATCTGGGAATCGCATCAATTTCCAACAAAATGAAAGTTGGCAATCGTAATACCTATACCAAAATACGATCAAAACAGTAATGAATTGGGAAACTTTAGACCAGTATCCTTAACATCTGTATTATGTAAGCTAATGGAAAAAATGGTCAACCGAAGGCTGCTGTGGATTATGGACAGCAAGGACTATTAACACCTCATCAGTTCGGTTTCCGTCAAAAGAGGTCAACAGTAGATGCACTGTATTATATCAGTAGTAAAATACAATTCTATATGGAAAACAAAGCTCATGTTTTATCGGTATTCTTTGACCTTCAAAAGGCTTTCGATACAACGTGGAGACGTATCCTAGATACACTATACGACTGGTCAATCACTGGAAACATGCTTGCTTTCATAAAAAACTTCTTAGATGACCGAAAATTTCAGGTTCGAATCGGGAGTACTTATTCAACACAACACTCACTTGAAAATGGGGTACCACAAGGATCGGTACTTAGTCCTACCTTATTTAACATTATGATAACAAATATTTCATTAATGATACAAAAACCCATTTTCTTAAGTATATTTGCAGATGATATAGCAATCTTTTTTACCGTGTCAAGACATTTCAGTGGATGAAAAAATGTTGCAGGACACTGTTACAAATATAGCAAATTGGGCAGCAGGAAATGGTTTGATACTTTCTCAGTTAAAAACAGCGGCCGTTCATTTTTGCGAAGTATTAAATGTACAAAAAAACTCCCGATCACAATTAAAAATCAACTGATAAAAACGAAATCAGTCATGAAATTTCTAGGCTTACACTGGGATAATGAGTTAAAATGGAAAGAACACGTAAACAAACTATTGGTTTCAATTTCTGCGGACATGAATATGCTGAGAAAATTAGCTCACACATCGTTCGGAGCGGACAAAAAACCTTTATTACATTTGTTCAGATGCCTCATAAGATCAAAGCTGGACTACGGAAGCGTAATATACAGCACAACCATTAAAAATACCACATTGAAAAAACTGGGTATCATCTGTAATACAGCAATTAGAATAGCCATCGGTGCTTTTCGTACAAGTCCGATTGACAGTCTTTATTGCGAAGCTGAAGAATGGCCTCCGTTTTTAAGAAGAAAATACCTTATTAAAAAATGGAATATACACCTACAAACACTTTTCCAACTTCCTGATAACTTTCCTATTCCAGAAATTCCTGATTTAATTTATAAAAATCACACGCAATATCCTCCCTGGCATCTCTTTTCCATCCAAACCGACACATCTCTAATGCATTCCGCAATAAAGTCACTCTCTGCAGATCAAATAAATATCCGCATTAAATAATCCATAGATAAATACAGAGGATGTAAAAAAATTTATACCGACGTATCTAAACTTAATACATATTGTGGTTGTGCGGTGGTTTTAGAGGATCATATTCTTCGCTACAGCTTGCCTCCACAGTACTCGGTATTTTCCGATGAATTATACGCAATTTACCTTGCTGTATCCGCTGCGGTCAATGAAAATCACAATGATCTTTTAATATGTTCTGATTCACTATCTTCCATTATGTGTTTCAACCCTAATTCTTCCAAAATCCATCCTATTGCCATAAAAATATTGAATCTTTTTTACCAACACCCTACTCTGAAAATAACCCTAATATGGATTCCAAACCACACAGGTTTCACATTAAGTGAATTAGCTGATAGAGCAGCTAAAGAGGCAGCTCGAATCCAACCTTATCCCTTAATACCTATACCTGATGCAGATGCAGTCACCTCCATCAAATATATAGCAAATAAATTATTTTGTGATCTGTGGAATGCAATTCCTCCAACGAATCATCTTAGATCCATTCGCTCCTCTCCTCTTCCTTGGAAATATTCGGCGCAAAGCAGACAGGATCAGGTAGTACTTTTCCGTATTCGTATTGGCCACACTGCACTGACTCATGGTTATATTCTAAGTAGAACAGATCCACCTCTGTGCGCTCATTGCGCCCGAACCCCCTTAACACTCCGGCACTTGTTCTTTGACTGCCCACAATATTCCGTATACCGTCCCCAAAACTTCAATGGTAGTTCATTCAAAACAGTTCTATCTGATGACCCAACTGCTGTAGAAGCAGCATTTCAGTTTCTTCGAGCTATAGGCATGATCAATTTAATCTAACATTCATTTTTCCATACGGGTGCTTCTGGCCATAGCAGCAGTACATAGTACCCGTCAAAAAAAAAAAAAAAAAAAAAAAAAAGTTAAAAATCCGCGGAAACCATTTTGGTAAGTCTCGTTTTTTCTTTTAATTCTACTGCTATACAGCCGAAATAAACGCCGATTCTAACAACTGAATCTAACCTAACCTAGGTATTTTGTTATTCTGGTTTAAATGTGTCATTCTCGTTTTTTCTTTTAATTCTACTGCTATACAGCCGAAATAAACGCCGATTCTAACCTAACTGAATCTAACCTAAAATAGGTATTAATGTGCCATTCTCGTTTTTTCTTTTAATTCTACTGGTATACAGCCGAAATAAACGCCGATTCTAACCTAACTGAATCTAACCTAACCTAGATATGTTTATAAACATACTTATAAGTAAAATTTAAAAGGTTGTAATTTACAATTAAAAATTTTTTCCGCGTTTTTTTTTATTTTTTATCCCGCTTAAACTCATCAGTTTATCCAAGCCCCAATCGATTCGGAGTTGTACAAGTATGCATCGAATGAGCTAAAAAGGATAACTAAACGAAATTAAACAACTAAATTATAAAAAACAAGATAATGAAATATAAAATAACATACTTGCAAGAATACAATCCTTATCATTCATCGGAACTGTCCTCCTCGTAAATATCAAATTTAATAATAAAAACTTAATAAAAATTTAACAATAACTTACAAATATATGAATAAACAGACACCCACCCCTAAATGGCACTAAACTAACCATAAAACAATAGAATAACCGTTGTATTCCGTAACATTGCATCATATTACATCATATTACATCATCTAACGAAAACCACCATAGATACCATTGACTTGAATTAATTAAAACACTATATATAAATAATATTATTACTTTTTTAAATTATATTATTATTCTATTCAACAAATTATTTAAATATTATATGCAAATAATTATAAAATTTATGAATGTTAATTTAATATCGCTTATCGGCCTGTTGGGCAACCGATCAAAGTGTGTTATGTTACCTGTTTTCATCACCTTAATATCTAATATACTCCGTTACATTACCAAACTTTTTATATATAAATATATATATAAATATATATATATAAATATATATATATAAATATATATATTTATATATATATATTTATATATATATTTATATATAAAATTAATTTTAAAAATAATTAATATTTAATTTTATCGAGAGCTCCAATCGACCAATCGATTATTCATGCAAATCATAGATTAGCATCCAGGCTTATCTATTATAAACATTAAACTAAGTTTAAAAGAAGTATAATTTGTTTGCAAAGAGTTAAATTATCTTACAAAAATTTTTTTTCGTATTTTAATTATGTCCATTGTTTTTAATAAATTTATCTAATCATTTTAAATATAATATGCGATAAATAACCGTGTTAATACCGTTTTTTTTGTTACGATCTTGTATATTTCGAAACACAGTTGGAAACGTTGAATTTTTTCGAAAATTTTTTACCAGCGCCCAGAAATTTTTTCATCAATAGTTGTATTTATGCGAATTGTGGTATGTACACCAAAAAAAAATCCGTTATTAAGTTTCTGGAAAGAGCTCATGTTTAGTATAGGTTGGATTTTCGAAAAAATAAAATTTTGCTTTTTCCGCCAACACCAACCCTGCTATAAAGCGCCGAATTTCGACTTTAGCGCCGGAATTCGATCGGTGGATTAATTTATAAATATTTTAAATGCGAAATAACGCGTTTCATTAGCGACGATTAATCGGACGATTTGGAAGAGCATTGCAAAAAATCAAAATTTTTCGATCAGATTTTCGACGATTTCCATCATATCCGGACCGTCAGAATAGCTTAACTCTGAACGGTGAACACTATCCTATTGGTAGCTAACGAAATATTGGTACATTTCCATCTCAACTGTATTGACCTCCATTTCCTGGCCCAACAGCCCCATGTCCAGCTATCCCCCGCTCAGTCTGTTGTATATTTTAGAGATATGTACCGATTGAAAAGTCTATGTACCGATAGAAAGGTCAGAAATGTCTAAAACGGAAAGATTCTTTCTTCAAAAAGCTTTGAAACTGGCCCTAACTTACTAAAAACTGCAATAAAATTGGAATTACAAAAATTGATCAAAGGTCTTCAGCTGGAATAACTTCGGGAGCTTTTGTCCATCCAGAACGATTTATATATCGATAGAAAGCTCTGATTTAATAAAGGTCACGTTGATGTTTGATGTAACTCTTATAGCGAAGGAACTACAAACACCGGAATGTGGAAATTTTGAACAACACTCGGATTCCATCAGACGTAGAACTTTTCTACCGAATGTATGGTCGGGCGAACGGCTTTAAGATAAAGTTCGTATTAAAGCTAATAGCTGGTCGAATGAAAAAGATTATATCGGTCGAGATTTATATAGTAAAAGGAAAGCAACTTTAAAGCTGGGAACTTTTCAGTCACAGTTTGGTCCCCAAAAAATTCCGGATAAACCGATTTGTTTGGGAAGTTAGGCGCATTGTACGACTATCGACCAAGAGACGTAAAAGATAGCCTATAGGGTTTAGTAAAAAATGACGAGGGATTTTTTTGAGTTAGGCCCTGTTTTTTTTTTAATAGTGATTTCTGTAAAAAAAAGTCAACTTTGACTATGTCAAAATGGCCAACGTCGACCTCAGCTAAAGGCCGGAATTTGGCCTTTGGCGAAATTTTTGCTATATATCATTTCGACGGGGAATTTAGTTAGCTTTCGATCGATATCGAATTCGATTGTGGTTAACTTAAGAGAAACGGCGGAAAAAGCAGATTTTCCAGAAAATGGCTGAAATTTCCAAAATACAAATTTCGACTTTGACTTTTGGTTGCGGCCTAACGGTCGGACCTTTCAAAAAATTACCTTATACGAACGTTATAGCGTCAGGAGTCTAGTTTAGAAAAAGTCCACCCTCAACGAGATGACTTGAATAGCCGATCATCTAGACGGGTTTATAGGGGAAAAAGTCGATTTTCTAGCCCAACTTTGAACCCATTTAATGTGCCCATTTTACTAGATGGCCGAAAACTGTTTTCACCGTTGAAAAGGCCGTACGCGAATTAGTAAAAACGACAAATCTCCGGCGGGTGTCGTAACACTTTCGACGTTTTTTTGACCCATTTCCAAGCCCATATCATACTCTACCAGTCAATGGGTACCTTCGACGATAGGCTAGATTTGTAGGGACGGTGAATGGGCATGATATTACTATAAGCAAATTTTACGTGTTCAATAAAGCTCGCGGTGGTAGTGCAATTATTATTAAAAAAACAATCAAGCATTACGAAGAGGAAAACTATTCGGGAAAAAGAATACAGGCTTATACGGTAAAATTATGTTCATTTATTGGAACTGTCGCCATCTCCGCCGTATACTGCTCTTCAAATGAGCGATTGGATGAAATCTGCTTGTCAAGTATTTCAAATCATTGGGAGCGAAATTAATATCTGGCGGAGATTGGAACTTAAAAAGTCGCAAATGGGGCTCTCGTTTAGATAATCCCCGGGAGAAAATTCTGGAAAAAGTAATTTCCAGCCAAAATCTAGGTTACTTCTCGGCAGGGGAACCTACTTACTGGCCTCAAGATCGTAAAAAGAAACCCGATCTACTTGACTTTTTTGTAACAAAAGGAATATCATCATTACATATGAGAGCAGACTCGTGTTTTGACCTACAGTCAGATCACTCGGCAGTTATATTAACGGTAAGCATTTCTCCAATAACAAAAACACCTGCATCATGCCTTATCAATAAAAGAACTAATTGACCATTGTTTAAACAATATCTAGAGTCTGAAATAAAGTTAAATATGTCGCTGAAAACTAATTTCGATATTGATAAAGCGGTACAAAACCTAACAGAAACTATACAAAATGCTGCGTGACTAGCCACTCCCACTGTAAAGCCACCAAAGGGGTTTAATAATGTTCCAAAACATATACTGACACTAATACGCGAAAAGAGAAAATTACGAAACGCTTGGAACATAACGAGAAATCCGGCTATTAAACTGCAACTAAATAGAAAAATAAAGCAACTGCGTAAAGTATTACGTGAAAATAAAAATGCAATGCTTACAACATTTCTATCGAAATTATCGCCGACCAAACAAGATGATCACTCACTATGGAGAGCGACCAAACGTTTTCAACGGCCAATTGTGCATATTCCTGCGATAGAAAAACTCGACGGTAGTTGGGCTCGTACTAACTTCGATAAAGCAGCGCTCTTTACAAATTATTTCTGCGATGTATTCACACCGAATGCCCAAGTTAATGACTCCACAGATATCCTTGAATACCTAGAAAAACCACTGCAAATGAATCCACCTATAACACCGGTTACCCCAAATGAGATTCAGCAACTTATTAAAAATATGAAACGGAAAACGTGTCCCGGATTTGACTTAATCACAGCAGAGCTTTTAAATGAGTTGCCACGTAAAAGCATTGTACTCATAACACAAATATATAACGCTGTCCTACGTAATCAATATTTTCCCTTGAGTTGGAAGTTTTCTCAAATAATTGTTGTACCAAAGCCTGGTAAATCGTCTGAATTGGTTTCGTCATACAGGCCTATTTCGCTGCTTCCTATTCTTTCAAAGCTTCTAGAAAAACTAATTTTAAAACGATTATTCCCAATATTATCTATGAATTCAATAATTCCGAATTTTCAATTTGGTTTTCGTAAGCGTCACAACACTGTGGAACAGGTTCACCGATTAACAAAGATTATTGAAAATAGTTTTAAAAACAAGAATATCTGTACGGCTGCATTTCTGGATGTTAAGCAAGCTTTTGATCGGGTGTGGCACCAGGGACTGTTGTACAAGCTTAAACTCCTGCTTCCTCACCCTTTCTATCTACTACTTAAATCGTACATACAAGAGAGATACTTTCGAGTGAAAATAGCTGATGAATACTCAGATATTTTTCCAGTAAGGGCGGGCGTACCGCAAGGAAGCATCCTCGGTCCAATATTATACTTAATTAACACGTCCGACTTCCCGAAGCCTAGTAATGCAGAAGTAGCATTGTACGCCGATGACGCAGCAATCCTAGCTGTGGATAAGAGTGAAAACACAGCCACAGAAAAACTGCAGGAGTCACTCGGGCATCTAGAGACTTGGCTAAAACGATGGCGCGTTGTAGTCAATGAAAGTAAATCAGCGCATATTTCTTTCACAAATCGAAAGATTGAACGCCCCAATCAAAATAAACAACGTTGTCATTCTAAATACCAATAGTGTAAAATATTTGGGCATGCATTTGGACACTAGGTTGACTTGGGCTACCCACATACAGAAGAAAATCGAGCATTTGAGGCTTAAAACCAGATCTATGTCATGGATGCTAACTAGTAAATCAGGGTTATCACTGGAAAATAAAACTCTGCTGTATAAAATTGCCCTAAGGCTGATCTGGGTATATGGTATACAACTATGGGGCTGCGCCAAAACATCTAACTTACAGAAAATACTACGATATCAAAATAGGGTATTAAGAAGTATTACAGCAGCTCCCTGGTACGTCTCAAATCTTACCCTCCATAACGACTTAAACGTTATGTTTGTGGAGGATGAAATAAAAAGACAAGCAAACAAACATGTTGCACGAATTACATACGAATCCACTTGCTACTGATTTGCTGAATGATTCCGGTGAAATACGCAGGCTGTGGTGAAGTAAGCCTCTAGACTTTGTCCAACCAGCATAGGTTTAGAGGGAGTACTGCTGAGTACTGCCCTTCCACAAAATATCATTCATCTCATTAAGTCAATCAATAAATGACCTGACCAGTTGTGATGAAAAAAAAAAAAAAACTAATCTATCATCCATAATTAAAAAATGAACATGACAAACACGAACTAACTATTATACAATGAAAAGTGATAGTCAAATGAGATAAATTAATTAATTACACATATTTTTTCTTTTACATCTCTTGAGTAATCATTTAAAAATAATTTATCACTGAAACACTTTGAACAGTCTTTCCTCAGTGTATTTGACAGAGGGAAATGTCCTCTACATGGCAATAAATCTAAAATATTTGCTTGGATGGCTAAATGCAGTGGTAAATGAATATAAAGATTACTTATTTGCTTAGAGTATGCGTTTGTGAACAATATGGGGGATAGATTTTGTAATGTTTGTTTACTAGTGATTATTGCTTCTATAGGCATAACATTACCATTTATCCATTAAATATACATTATGTAGTACACATTTATTATCTCGTCTAAAATGGAAAAAACAATAAATATTTTTTAATAATGCTTGATAACTATTGCATAATATTGATAAAGATGGCATTCCGAAAAATTTATTTATATTTATTATATAAACTCTATTATTCAAATTTGATAATGATTCAAATAATTGTCTTAAACAATGAACAGTTTCTAAATCTTTTACCATAAAAAATGATGGATCCGAATGGTTAATTATATGTGTAAGCAGTGTAAATAACTCTTTGTATTGCGAATACTTACCACATACCACTATGTTCACTATTTAGAATTGCTATTTCTTTTACTATAAACATATTATCAACATCTTTAAAACTTTTAACATTAACAAAAAAACCTGATGCAATATCTCAGACATTATTTTATCACAACAATAAACAACACTTCCATTCAAATTAATCAATACTAAAACAAAATTATACGAATATTCAATTTAAAAAGTGATAAATAAAATAATATTATATAAATTACATTCATATAAATATAGATTATCTATGTTAGCACATCTCATGATAAAATTTGTAATCATGATATTTTTAAATTGTGCACCACACGTGAGAATACTCATCCATGCCAATAAATGCAAATGAATACACGTGGTTGTGTGTGTGTGTGTGTATATGCATGTACACATGACTTAACCCTAGAACACTAATATACGCTATTTTGACGTGTACCGCCATTTTTTAAATACATCTACCGGCCCCATTCTTCAACGCCGAAACTCACCTTCTAGCAGTGCTTCCAACAAACAGTTGTGTCTTAGATGTGATAACCAGTTCATGTGTAGATAGTGTATTTGTTTTTATAATACAGTTCTTTTAAAGCGGTACCACGCTTATTTTACATATATTAGTAACTATAGAAAAATGTTATACGTAAGTATTACGTATTTTTATTAATACTGCAACATTTCACGGGCGTAATTTGGACTATTAATAACAGACGAGTAGAAAATTGTATTATTTATCTTTATTGTTTTAGTATTAAAATTATTTTCCGCTTTTTATCGATATATTTTCCTTATTCTTTCATATTACAGAGTAGATATGGCTTCGAATTCTAACAAACTACTAAATGTGCATCAAATATTGAATATACTAGATGAATGTGATAATGAAGAAAGTGGGGAAGAAGATAATCTTGACATAGATAGTGAAGACGAATCCTTATTTGGCGATGACACGGACAATGATCCAGACTTTTTGTTGAGTACTAGTGATGCGAGTGATGAAGATGCTAATGATCTCAACATTAAAACTGTGAACAAAATTCAAGATGCAGAAAGGCTGGTTGCTCAACCAGCTGCCTCTAAAAAGAAGAAGAAAGGTAAAAAGTCGAAACATTCTGAAAACACATCATCAAATGATACAGCTGCAACTGATCGGAGAGGTCAAAAAAGACAGGCAGATCCAGCTGATATCGAATTTGATCAGCTTTTAGTAAACATTGAGCAAGAAAAGTTATATGGTAAAAGTGGATATGAATGGATTACAAAGAAACCACTTCAAACTGGAAAAACACCTAGTAAAAATGTAGTTCATATTCGACCTGGACCGACGAAAAATACGGATGTTAATCGCTTGGAATGTTTTAGTCTTTTTTTCAGTGATAACATTCTGTTAATTATTTTACAAAATACGAACAAAGAAATTGAAATTCAAAGACAGAATTATTCTAAAATAAATTCTACTTTGATGTATCCATGAAGGAGTTAAAAGCTTTAATAGGTTTACTAATCTTTTCGGGCGCTCTGAAGGACATTCACCTATCTACGCAAATGATGTTTGATGACTTATTCTGTGGCTGTAGGTACATGGCCACTATGTCTAGAGAGAGATTTAACTTCCTTATCAACTGCCTGAAGTTTGATGATAAAAAAAAACAGGGAAGAAAGGAAAAAAGAAAGCAAGTTGGCTCCAGTGAAAGAAATTTGGGATAAGGTATTTCAGAATTGCAGAGACAATTATAAGCCAGGTTCTTACTGCACTATTGATGAACAGCTTGTAGGTTTTCGTGGTCGATGTCCGTTTCGTGTTTATATGAGCAGTAAACCAAACCGATATGGCATTAAAATTATAATGCTATGCGACAGCGGTACTAATTATATGGTTGATGCAATTGTACAGCTTGGTAAAGGATCTGTGCCGAAAGGAGAGTTGGCTGCTGAATACTATGTCAAGCAAATTATTGGAACAATCAAAGGATCAAACAGAAATCTAACAATGGATAATTGGTTCAATACTATTCCTTTTGCCGAGTTGTTACTAAAAGAATTCAAATTATCTTGTGTTGGGACCATCAGAAAAAATAAAACGGAAATACCGGCTGAATTTGTTGAACCAAAATACAAACAAAGAGGAGAAGGAACATCAATGTTCCTTTTTTCTAGTAAATTCGATTTAGTAGCCGTCTCTTTCAAACCAAGAAAAAAAAAAAAAATTGCTACCCTGATATCAACAATGCATGATGGCCCCTCTATTCGATCCAGTTCGAGGAAACCAGAAATAGTACACACATATAATACTACAAAAAGCGGAGTGGATACGTTGGATCAAATGTGCCAGTCCATGAATTGTGGGAGGAAGACTAAACGGTGACATTTATGTTTTTTTTTTCAATATGATAAATTTGACAGCAATAAACAGCTATATTATATACACGCATCAATTTTTTAGAAAGAGGAAATCAGTCAATGAACGTGTAAAAACAAGGTTGGAATTCATCTTCACCACTAAAAATTACTACACATTAAATGGATACAATTTTTATCGTGCTAATCATCCAAGTGGTAAGCCTCGCGGAGGAGCAGCAATCTTAGTAAGTAGTCATTTAAAACATTATGAATTCAAAAATTTTCAGTACCCTCATATTCAGGCAATTTCGATTAATCTAATAGAAAACACTGGTAAAATACTATCTCATTAATCTATTGTCCGCCTAGGCACAAAATTTCACAGGCACAATTTAATGATTTTTTCAACTCGTTAGGAAATAGATTTATTGTAGGTGGGGATTATAATTCCAAACATACATGTTTTGGGTCAAGGTTAGTAACTCCTAAAGGACGTGAATTATATCAGTGTATTTTGAAATCTAAATTCCATGTACTTTCTAGTGGTCAACCTACATACTGGCCCTCAGATAGAAATAAAATCCCAGACCTGCTCGACTTCTTCATTAGCAGAGATATTAGCCAATTATATACAAATATTGAAACATCCTTTGACTCTTCATCAGATCACTCCCCAGTAATACTAGAGGTAAGTCAACTTGTAATAATTAAGAATACTAATTTTAAATTCCATACTAATAAAACTGACTGGTATTCTTACACACACTGGATCAAAGAGAATATTACCGTCAATGTTCCGCTGAAATCGGAGGATAATATTGACGAAGCAGTTAAATACTTCAATCAGACTTTACAGAAAGCAGCATGGTTAAGCACCCCAAAAGAATCTGCAAGCCGAAATTTTAACTATCCCCGCGCTATTAAGGAGAAAATTAATAAAAAAAGAAATATTAGAAAACTGTGGCAGACATTTAGGAATCCAGTCGATAAAAGTGCTCTCAACAAAATAGGTAAAGTGCTAAGCAATTTGTTAAAACAACACAAAAATGATACTTTAAAATCGATCCTGTGCAGCACATACTCAAAAAATGATGACCACTCATTGTGGAAGGCCACCAAATCGTTTAAAAGGCCAAAGGAAATGATTCCTCCCCTTCGAAAAAGTAGTGGCGAATGGGCACGCAGAAATCTTGATAAGGCGGAAATTTTTGGGTTATATCTGAAGAATGTGTTCAAACCACACCCACCTGATACAGGGTCAGAGCCTTTCTATAATCAAATAAAACAAGAACTGGCTGCTCCCTTTCAAATGTCTCGCCCAATCAAACCATTTTCTCCTGCAGAAATTATGAAAGTGATAACGGGCCACTTACCAGTATATAAAGCTCCTGGGTATGATCTAATCACTGGGAAGATGCTGAAATGTTTGCCACGAAAGGCTATAGTATTACTAACCAGTATCTGTAACGCTGTTATTCGATTGGGCTACTATCCTTCGCAATGGAAAATGGCTCAGATTATAATGATACATAAACCAGGTAAACCTATCTGCGAAACATCCTCATATCGACCAATTAGCCTTCTACCCATACTATCGAAAGCCTTTGAGAAGTTACTGCTCTCGCGATTACGGGAACCGCTGCAAGGCACGATTCCAGACTATCAATTTGGGTTCCGTCAAGGGCATTCTACGGTAGAGCAAATTCACAGAGTGCAGAAGTATATTAATAATTGTTTCGACAGGAAACAGTATTGTTCTACTGCTTTCCTGGATGTTAGTCAGGCCTTCGATCGGGTGTGGCACGAGCGGTTACTTATAAAAATAAAACGCTCTTTGCCACATGCATATTACATGCTATTAGCCTTATACCTAACAGATAGATTCTTTCAGATTAAACTCGACGGCGATGTATCTGGATTTTATCCTGCTGAGGCTGGCGTTCCACAGGGCTTTGTTTTGGGTCCAATTCTATTTCTTTTGTATAAACATGACCTCCCAGTTAAAACCAAAATTGAGGTTGCAGCATTCGCTGATGACACAGCATTGTTTGCAAGCGACAACGATCCGATAGCGGCGTCGGAAAAATTACAGGCCGGTTTAAATCACCTAAAAAAATGGGCACGACAGTGGAGAATTAAGGTCAACCCATTGAAGTCAGTACATGTCACGTTCACAAATAGACGCGATACAGGCCCACCCGTTTATCTTGATGGTCTTATTCCACAGGAAAGTAAAGCTCGGTATTTGGGGATGTGGCTAGATCGACGAATGACGTGGAAAACACACATTAAGATGAAGGTTAAAGAAATAAACATAAAACTGAGAAAGATGTACTGGCTCCTGGGCAAACATTCCGAGTTACCTCTCAAATCGAAATTATTGCTGAATAACGACCTACGGTATATCCCTTTGGGGTACAGCATCGGTGTCTAATATTAACACGATGCAACGATGTCAATCAAAAATATTAAGAATTATAACAAATGCGCCATGGTACATGCGTAATGACAACCTGCTTCGCGACCTAGGTGTACCATATGTGCAAGAGATAATCCAAACATGCAGTGAACATTACTTGCACAAATTAGAATACCACCCGAACCGACTGGCAGTTGACATACTAGATAGTGGTAACGATGTTCATAGACTTAATCGATACACCCCCTTAGACCTTTCACATCGGTTTGATTGATTGGCGAGGTAACTCGGAGTATCATTGATGAATGATATCTCCAATCCTGTCACGACCCATATTGATAAATTGCTTATTGGCTATGTAAGCCAGATTGCAATTTTCATACAAATAAAAAAAAAAAAAAAAAAAAAATGATAGAGCTGCATAAACAGTTGGTAACGCCTTGGCAACAAGAAAGAGGCCGTCCGTGCAGGTGTTGGCATTTCCATAGAATTATAAAATGTTATTCAAAAAGCTCTTGGAAACACTACAAATGAGACAATATCAATAACTCCACAGCCCACCACAAAACCTGGACCACGAAAGTATTGTTCCTTTTGCAATTACAAAAAGAAAAGGATGACTACAAACTACTGCAGCAAATGCAATCGGCCTATCTATGGCGAGCATCACATCAAAATTTGCCCAACTTGTTAAGCGATACATTTTCAAAAAATTTTTTTTTTTGATACTTGTATAAATTTAGTGAATCTTTTGGAAACAATAAATTGTTTGAAAACATTATAATCATATTTTATAATTTTGTTGCTTGATGTCAATAAATTTTGTATAACAAGTGAATGTTTCTGCTTTAAAAATAAAATGTACGATAAAATGTACGTCAATTTTGTGTATATTATTAATAAATACGTTATCAATAATGCTAGTGTTCTAGGGTTAAAGAGTAAGAAAGTAAGAAGAAAGAAAAAGAAAAACTAATTACAGTCTGCTCAACTAGATGCAGAAGGAAACCCATCACAACAACCCCATCAAGCAACTGTCTACGTATATATATATATATGTGTGTGTGGGTACATGTGTGTATGCTTAGCTTAAAGAGTGAGAAAGAAATAATAAGAAAGAGAAAGAAAAAACTAATTACACTCTACTGGACTAGATGCAGAAGAAAACCTGTCGCCACCACACCATCAAGCAACTGTTTGTGCATACATGTATGTGTGTGTGTATGTGTGTGCACTTGTGTGTGTGTGTGTATTGTGTGTGTGTGTGAGTGCATCTGTATGTGTGTCATACATCATACATAGCTCCACCCACAAACACCACATTGACACTCCACTATGCAACCTTGTTCTGCAATGCTAATTCCACATAAACCCTTCTGCCCATAAAACCATGACCCGCGCATTATGCAAGAATGTACTGAACATATCTACTTATATTAACAATAGTTCAAGCTATATTGGAAAGCCGAAATAGGGTCAGGTGAAGAAAAATTATATTTGATGCATTAAAAAAGAGGTCACGTTACACAATCCTTGAGTTATCGATTATGGTGATCATATATATATATATATATATATATATATATATATATATATATATATATATATATATATATATATATGTATATATATATATATATTAGAATTAACAAAACAAAATAAAATTGAAGTTAAAGACTAAAAAATTTGTTATTATATAAGCAAAGCTTTTCGACTATAAAGTCATTTTCAAGCTAACTTTATAGTGGAAAAGCTTCGCTTATATAATAAAAAAATTTTTAGTGATTAACTTTGATTTTATTTCGTTTTGTTAATTCATAAAATCACTACTCTCCAATACATCAACATTATATACTAGAAGTTTTATATATATATCACCTGTATAATTATTTTTTTAAATAAAATTTCGCTGTCTCTTTTAACTATATATATATCCCCGCCGGTTATTTCGTCCACACCCCTAACTCAACGTAAAGTTATTTGTATTGCGGGTTTTGGTAGTGAAGGTACATTCGACTCGGAAAACGTGTTAAATTTTAAATGGTTTGGCAGAGATATCGTTGTATCCTACTTTTTAAAATTTTAAATTATTGTATGTCAAAGTAGCGATACCAATTTATTTCGCGGAAAAGAGAAACAAATCATCACGTAACATGATTAATAACGCGATAAAACGAAAGTATTAATGTTTTGGTTCACTTGTCCCAATTGATTTAACAATGCGTGGACCATCGATCGGTTTTGGTTCACTTGTCACAATTGATTTAACAATGCGTGGACCATCGATCGGTTTTGGTTCACTTGTCCCAATTGATTTAACAATGCGTGGACCATCGATCGGTTTTGGTTCACTTGTCTCAATTGATTTAACAATGCGTGGACCATCGATCGGTTTTGGTTCACTTGTCACAATTGATTTAACAATGCGTGGACCATCGATCGGTTTTGGTTCACTTGTCCCAATTGATTTAACAATGCGTGGACCATCGATCGGTTTTGGTTCACTTGTCTCAATTGATTTAACAATGCGTGGACCATCGATCGGTTTTGGTTCACTTGTCCCAATTGATTTAACAATGCGTGGACCATCGATCGGTTTTGGCTGTTCTCGATTAATACCGACAATCGCAAACGAACTACCGATCAACGATATCTGTTAAAAACCAAAAAACGATTAATAAAAGTAAAAGCCGTATACATTTTTAAGCGGTTAACATGTATAGCAGTATCAAAAATGTTTCGTTAAACTACAGTTTAGCTCAAATGCAAATATCAATCGAATGTACTCGCTTAGTCTACCGGAATAGACTCGTTGTACTTTTTTTCTTAACCACATCCTCAAAACTAACTTATCTCACTGGAGATATTAGTACTTTTTCCCTTCCTTGCCTCTTCTTATCCTTATTATTTGGAACACCGTTGGTTGTGGCATATAATTGTCGGTACAACGTAGAGAAAAAAAAGAAACCAAAAAAATCTAAGAATTTATATAATATCTCTTTTAACACGCGTTTCACAATTATCATTTATATACATCTATTGTTTTAATATAAATACATAAATAAGAAAGTATTAATACATTTATACTAAGTCATAGAGGAATGCTAACCGATGAAATGGAAGGCGAAGTAGAGCGGAAAAGATCGAAAGACAAAACGAGGCTAGCACTAATGGACGTCATACAACATGAAGTAGGAATGCCGACGTGTGTCCAACTCAAGGAGGTGGGGAAGATTGGACGGTAGAATATAGTAATGAGGGACAATTTTTTGACGATTTACACCTAAATATAAATAGCCACGAATTTACACGCTAATGACACGACGCTACTCTGTACCGTTTACAGGCCACAAGTACTATCAGTAATAGATGATCGCGTAATTGGTAGCAATATTTCTTTCATTCGACGAGACCATTTCTAAGGAGAAATTTTTACGTTAAGTAGCGTTCGTCTAGATCGGTCCGATTAATTACGTTACCAAGACGTCGTTAATCTTTCATAAACATGTGTAATCAACGCATTTAAAGATGAAACAATCTGTTTTATCTCATTTTCCATCGTAAATACCCCTCTTTTAAATGTCGGCCATAAATTACAAATCTAGAAGTCAATCTGCTTTAACATATTCTTGATGACCAGTTTGGTGTTCAATTAATCCAAAAATCGATATCTCTTAGATAATATCTCCGTGCATAACACTCGCGTAAAAGACTATATTCTCGAATTGTCCCAAAAAATCTTTTAATTTTAGCGTACGCGCTAATAATTTACTTGCGACGAAAATAAATTTTGAATGTATTTAGTATGAGTCCCTAAGCTGAAAATTAATGAGAAATTTTGAAGAAAAATCATTATATTTAAAATCTAGTTCGAAATTGTACAATCAATAATTTAAAAAAAATAATTTAAATATTTCAAAAATACTTATATATATATATATATCACACTTTAAATATTTAATTAGATAACCTAACCTTTAACGCCTAATAATTTCTTTCTAAATAATATATTGTTAAAGAATAAACCTTAAATATACGATAAATACGTCTTATCAATACTGAGTAACTACCATTTTCCTTAGTTTCTTAGGATAACAGTGAAATATAATGACATTTAGAACATCGTAAAAATAGATTAAAACAATTTTTTCTATAGATTTACATCATTTAACAATTGTAGTAAGTATATATTACGTATTTAAAAGTTACAGCGCAATTATTACTAAAAAAAAATTAAACAGTTTTGTTTCATTGTTCACATTAGCCCATGAAATAAACAAATAGACTAGACGCATTTAAAGACTGAACAATCTGTTTTATTCCATTTTCGATCGTAAATAATCCGTTTAAAGATCGAACAAATCTCCTATCTGAACAAGAATAGTCCTCACTTTCTTTATAACTTTTTCAGAATGTACAATGAACGCGATAGTAATCATATTACACGATAATTACTACAATCTGATGGCTGACCTTTGTTCTTCGACATTGGTATGGTGATGTTTTTCCAACTGGCCAGGAAGTACACTTGTGTGAATCACTGCATTGAGTTACTCCGTTAACCATATTAAAGCAGCGCCTTTTAATTGCGGAATCTTCCAGACATCAAAGGGATGTCAACCGTTTTTTTCAAAACGGTAATTAGTGATTTGAAATTATACCAAAAAAGCCCGCTACATTAACAAGTTTTAATTATTTTTAATACGCGGGAAACATTCTTATGATTCTGTAACAAATAGGGACCACGTTAAAAGAAAGCCCGACACATTGCGCTTTCATATTTTTCCGACAGTATTAATATAAGAATTGAAGATTCAAACGATACATTTTAGCAGTTTAAAATCAAGTTCCGATATCTACATTTATCATTAGTAACTAGTAATTTAAAAAACTTTTTTATTTTCAAGTCTCGCAGGTTTTTTATTTTACTGCAGTATGTATCGTTTTGCTTTTCTCAATCTTTATACTATTACTTTGATATTGTGCTAATGTGTCCCCGGTATACAATGATTATAACCAGTGTAATATTTTTATCTTTACAACTTTATACAAATATATTCATTGTTATAAAGTATCTTCAGTGCACTGTTGAATAATTTTGCAAAAAAGATATATATATATATATCATTTTTTCCTTTAAATTACCACAAGCCCCGTTACAATTAATTTAGAGCTTTCATTCGAGTATGTGCCGGGGTTTTAATATATATGTATATATATATATATATATATATATATATATATATATATATATATATATATATATATATATATATATATATATATATATATATATATATATATATATATATATGTATATAAATATCAGTATTATAATTATCAAAAATTTACTTACAAAACATAAAGCGATGAAGCTGTAGATTATTGAAGCACGCATGATTGTAGGTAATTCTTGAATAAATTATCAAAAAGAAATAATACGTTTAGTCTGGAATACATCATTATTTATATCGATGTGATCATTTTCTAAATGGTGGTGTTCGATGATGTAAATAAACAATATACGCGAATGACAGTTTACAATCGTTAAATTTCAAAGTGTTCAGCAAAACAGAAATCGGCAGCATATTATAAACTGTCAAATTGTTTATTCGTTCTTTCCGTTCATCTTTCTGAAAAATAAACAAAAATTTATTCGCATCATTCTGTCGAAAAATTTTTTTCGCTGACATATTTGCTTTAGAACTTTGTAAACCAAAATGTAATTTTAATAATAATCAGGCTGGCAACGTCTTACTTAGTACTTCTCTAACAAATAATTAGCACCACTGGAACCTACATACTTCCCACCCATGGTTCTCGACCTAGTATTATCGATTTAGTTCTCGTAAAAAATATCAATACAACGCTGCCCATTTCAGTTAACTGTTTATCCTCCGATCATAACCCAATATTTATAATCGTCAAAACTGGCAACATACTGCAGCAACCAGTACGTAAAACATTTAATTTTAAAAATGTGAACCGGAATTTCTTTAAGCGTCATATTTCTGATAATATAAACTTAAACCTACCTATTTCTGATACTGACAACATTGACCACTGTCTCACCACTCTGACGAACTTGATTCATGAAGCTATTGCCCTTTCTGTTCCTATTAACCAGAATGTTTCCCCTATATCTTCGATCCCTTCGTATATAAATTCCAGAATTAAAATCAAAAATATTGTCAGAAGATCCTATACTAAAAGTCGTTCACGTACTGATTCACAAAATATTAAGAAATTATTGAATCAACTTTCGATTTTAGTTCGATATTTATTAAATAAACATAATAATGAAAAGTTTAGTAAAATAATTTCTAACCTTTCTTTTTAAAAAAATAGCCTTTGGAAGATATGTAAACAGTATACACAACATCATGAAGCACTTCCCCCAATTTATGATCCTCATACTAATACATACGTACATAATAATACCCATAAAGCAGAATTGCTTGCTGCACACTACCTTGAGGTTCACAGCAGAAATATCCATTTAGCTTCAAGCTATCAGAAGAACAAAGTACATAAAGTTGTCAGCAGATTTAGCGCATCACCTCAGATAACAACTAATATTAAATTAACTTCTCCCAAAGAAGTTTTTACACATGTAAAATCAACAAAGAAGAAAACTCGGTAGGTCACGATGGTGTCCAATCTACTGTAATTAAAATGCTACCTCAAAAAGCCATCGTCCAGTTAACTAATTTGATTAATGCAATGTTTAAATTTGGGTACTTCCCTACTAGTTGGAAAGTAGCTAAAATAATTCCAGTACCAAAACACGGTAAAGATTGCTCTCAGATAGACAATATCCGTCAAATCAGCTTGCTTAGTAATCTTAGGAAAATCGCTGAAAAAATTATTCTGAAAAGATTATGTGACTTCACTAACTCTAATAATATAATACCTAGTAGTCAATTTGGATTTCAACCAAGGCATTCCACAACACAACAGATAACAAGAGTTGCCGACTCTATCGCAGATAATTTTAACTTCAATAAACATCCTGGGATGGTATTATTTGATGTGGCAAAAGCTTTCGACACAACCTGGCACGACGGTATTATCTATAAAATGATTGTTACCCGGTTTCCCAATTAAACTGATTAATAGTTACTTAACTAATCGAACATTTTATACCATTATAAATAATGCGAAATCGAGTAGCAAATCCTGTTCTGCCGGCGTGCCTCAAGGTAGCGTGCTGGGGCCATTCTTATTTATATTTTTCATGCACGATTTCCCGCATATAAATAACATCGAGGTTGCCTTATACGCTGATGACACAGCGTTGTATTGCAGTTCCTACAGACCAAATCAGCAATAGGTTACAATCCGGTGTTGATCGTGTAATTAAGTATTTTTCTAAATGGCAAATGGCTCTTAATCCTTCCAAAACGAAAGCAATTTTCTTCACTCGTCGAAGACCGTTTTTACCGACCAGACTTCATGTCAGTGGTGTTGATATAGAATGGTCTGACCAGATACGCTATCTTGGTGTCGATTTAGACAAGAGACTAAAGTTTTCTAAGAGTGTTCTTACGGCATTCGAATTATCTCAAATCAGGGGTTCGCAAACTGAGGCAACTTCCCAGTATTTATCATTATTATTATCATTGTTATTATCATTATTATTATTATTATGCCGTCGTCGTTTACGAGAAATTATCGGCTAACGCGATCGTGACATTTTCGCGACGTAACTACAGTGTTCTTACGGCGTTCGAATTGATATATATGAGGGTACCGCCCGGTATTTATTATTATTATTAATACTCGATCATAGCTTATTATTATTATTCCGTTGTCATCGTTTCCGAGAAATTATCAGCTGACGCGATCTCAACGTTCTCATGACGGTTTCACGACGTCCGAATGACGTTTTTCCGACGTAAATACAGTCTTCTTATGGCGTCCGAATGACGTTCTCCCGACGTTTTCATGACGCGATCCCCACGCGATGTTCACGTGATTGCAACGTACTTATGATGTATTTTTAACGCGATATATATGTATATATAGACGTAATCGTTTTAATGAACGTTTCATTGACGTTTTCACGACGTTTTTAGTAAAACTTACGGTGAGAGAATTCTATATATACGCTCTTCGTCCTACGCGAGTGTAATCATTGCCTAATTCGTTATCGTGGTAAACAAGTGACGTACTACGATCATCCGATCCGTTCCTATCAATTTTCATCGCACGCGAAAAATTTTTTAACTCGGTAAGTATAACGATTATATCTTCTTTTTAATATATAAAATTCTCGTGTCACAGTTTTTGTTGCCATACTCCTCCGAAACGGCTTGACCGATTTTGATGAAATTTTTTGTGCATATTGGGTAGGTCTGAGAATCGGACAACATCTATTTTTCACCCCCCTAAATGTTAAGGGTAATCCACCCCTAAATTTTTTTATTTTTTTTTCAATTTTAGATACATTTTTCTTTTAATTTTTTTATGATACAGCATTAGTAAATACATATAACCCTGAATTTTCAACCCTTTACAATCAACCCCTATTTTACCATTTCGATTTTTATCTATAATATAAAAATGAATCGCTAAACGTTGTAAGCGCATAACTCAACAACGCCCGGACCAATTTGGCCAATTTTTTTTTAAAATGTTCGTTGAAGTTCAAGGATGGTTTTTACGGCGAGAAAAATTCGAAAAAAAATTCAGGGAGGTTAGGTGGTTGAAGGGGGTAAATTGTTTAAATTTCGATTTTGGAAAAATTTCGATAGAATCGATTTGGTAGATATTAAAATGACCTATACGAAACAGAAAACCGTTTTTTTCGTTACGATCGATAGGTGTCGAGCTACGAATTTTTGAAAATCGATGACCTGCCACCTTTGGCAAGGCATAGCGAGCGACGTAAACATTTTTAAACGATTCCGACTTTACAAATAGTCGTTACTATATAAGATCTGTCGGATGAAATGAAAAAACCGCGAAAAAAAATTTCAAACCCGATCCGAAAATTTCAAAGGAGACCCTTGCGATTTTTTCGAAATTTCGATTTTTTCGCAATAATTCGCGAACGATTCGAAATTTTGGAAATAGTGTTTTAATGAAAGTTATTCGTCATTAAAAGACGCGTCTAACGATGGTATTGCCGTATTTTTATATCGAATAATCGCCGAGAAAATCGGGCTTAAAGGGTTTTGGGGTTTTGGGCCCTTTTTGAAGCCTCTATGGTAGCTAAAGGGTTTGGGTTTGGTCTTAAAACAAAGTAGACGTGGAGATCTATAATCTATGTTATTAGATCAATGTTTTAAAAATTAACCGGTATCGAGAAATCGCGAGTTGAAAATTTCATTTTCGATTTTTAAAAATTCTGCCGGCGATTTTTGGCCGGCCGGTACTAGAATGCATTTAGCACGGGCCAATGTTAATTATATAAATTTAAAAAAAAGATTCAGGGTAGCTCGACACCTATCGATCGTAACGAAAAACACGCCTGTACCAATTTGGCCGCAATGGCAAAGGTTTAGCAGCAATGTAAATTGATTGTTTGGGATGAATGCACGATGGCACATAAAAAATCTTTGGAGGCTTTAGACAGAACCTGAAAAGATCTACGGAACAATCATAACCGATTTGGTGGTGTCATGATTTTATTAGCAGGTGATTTTCGTCAAACATTGACAGTGATTCCACGATCAACGCCAGCTGATGAACTCAATGCATGTCTAAAGTCCTCCAATTTGTGGAAACATGTCAAAGTACTTCATTTAAGCAAGAATATGCGTGTCGAATTGCAAAATGACCAATCTGGAAACATATTCTCTAAACAACTCATTGACATTGGTAATGGCAAATTTCCTAGAGACATGTTGACTGGCTGCATTAACTTTCCTGAAAGTTTTTGTCAATTAACTCGATCAAAAGATGAACTTATTCAGAAGGTGTTTCCAGATGTTGCTGAAAATTACAGAAACCATGATTGGTTGAGCGAACGAGCTATATTGGCTGCAAAAAACATAGATGTAAATGAATTAAATTTCAAAATTCAAGAACAAATTACAGGCGAATCGAGGATATATAAATCAGTTGATTCAGCTACTAACCAAGATGATATAATCAACTATCCACCGGAATTTTTTAAACTCGCTGGATTTGCCAGGATTGCCACCTCACAATCTTCAATTAAAGGTTGGATCGGTAGTTATAATGTTTGCGAAATATCAACCAACCGCGTCTTTGCAACGGCACACGTTTAGCGATAAAAAAATTACTAAACAATGTGATAGAAGCAACTATACTAAAGGGAAAGTATAAAGGAGAAGATGTTCTCATACCGCGCCCCAGTGCGGCTTGCTTTTGCTATGACCATAAACAAGTCACAGGGGCAATCATTAAGTGTTTGTGGTATTAATTTGGAAAACCCATGTTTCTCACATGGTCAATTGTATGTTGCCTGTCCCCGTGTTGGAAAACCATCAGATCTGTTTGTCTAAGCGCCAGGTAATCAAACGAAAAACATCGTATATCACAAAGCACTACAATGAAAATAAAACTGATTTTTGTTAATAATTATGATTCACATGATTAACAATAAAGCGATCTATCGGATGAAACGAAAAAACCGCGTTTCAGCTAATAAATTTATACATTTATTGATTGTGGGGCGATATGAAGTTCGCATATGTATATATATATAGACGTAATCGTTTTAATGAACGTTTCATTGACGTTTTCACGACGTTTTTAATAAAACTTACGGTGAGAGAATTCTATATATACGCTCTTCGTCCTACGCGAGTGTAATCATTGCCTAATTCGTTATCGTGATAAACAAGTGACGTACTACAATCATCCGATCCGTTCCTATCAATTTTCATCGCACGCGAAAAATTTTTTAACTCGGTAAGTATAACGATTATATATGTATATATATGCATATAAAATTCATATAAAAACTAGTTAGCTTGATGTTTTAGGTTTTATGTGATGCAAAATTGTCTGCTTTACGTGTATATAATCGATGTATACTTTCTTTTAAAAAAAATCGTATGAAAATTTATTTATAAACGATTAATCTCCATTTTATAGATTATAGACAGTAAATAGTAAAAATGTATCAGCTTTACATAGTATACTGATATATAATCGATTTATTTTCTTTAAAAAAAATTGTAGAAAAATGACTAAATTCTATGTTTTAGATATAATTTCATATTTTCTGATTATTGTACACTTACAAACACAACAATTAACAATTTCTAACTTGGATACACTGTACAGTAAATTAAGTCGAATTAAAAAGGTATATATATAGACATAATCATGTGATTCCAAACACGGAAGAACGCTACATATCGTTTTCGAAGCAAGTAACGAGCCGAATGTGACTACAATTCTTAGACACGTTTCGATTTATGGCTAGCAGTCTGGATAAACTGGCGTCGAATTTACCGTCGGAGAGTTTTCATCACTGTAAATCGTATTTACAGCCGGAGTTAGTAGCGTTACTAACTAAGAATGGTGTTTTTCGGTACGAATTTATTTCGTCCTGGAGCAAATTAGACGAGACAGAGCTACCACCTCGCGAAGCGTTCTATAACAGTCTTACTAAAAGCACGATTACACCAGAACAGTATGAGCACGCGCATCGTATATGGTCTGCCGTAGGAGCGAAAAACTTGGGAGAATATTCCGATTGGTATCTATTAAGCGACGTACTGATACTAGCCGATGTTTACGAACAATTTCGTTCGATTTGTCATCAAGTATACAACATCGATCCAGTATGGAATTTTACGGCTCCGGGTCTAGCTTGGCAGGCGATGTTGAAAAGTACAGGGATCAAACTTGAATTATTGACA